>CM022757.1:22228702-22451202 GCA_012411365.1 Ameiurus melas
ATCTCATATGAGTGAGGTGTGACCCATCCATGCTGTTTACTCGAGCAATATAGAAAATGTTTCCATAGGCTTCGTTCATCAGTCAACAGGCAAAGTCCAAATCGCTCTCCTATTGCACACATAATGTATTTACACTTACATAGGACGTAGAAGTCATTCTTTTAAACCATATATACGAAGTGCCCTTATGTAGGCAAGAGACATTAAGCAGACTCTCCTCCTGTAAAGTGCACTAGTTTTTTTTTACCCAGGCACGGTGAATATAAATGCATAAAAAGTCGACTGAATGATGTCTGAGTGCACTTTATAAAACGCTTAATTGCAGCAGTGCTGGTGAAGGAAGAAAGCCACGAGGCAGTTGAATCAGGGCGGGAACTTGTGACTCACTGACTTCCTCAGTAGGTTTATAGTAACGCGTGGAGCTGAATGCGCTGTAACACTGCTGTATGGTTGAGAGAAAAGCCTGAAGTTCCACATAGCACAGAAGCCGCTGGAAGGAATAGACACCACACACAACATTTGTTTGGTTGGACCTGCGACAGTGACGCCGTGTCATCGGCCTCCACGTATTCGACTACCTTTTTGTTCTTTTTTTTTAGGTAAGCACACACACATCTCTCTCTCTCTCTCTCTCTCTCTCTCTCTCTCTCTCTCTCTCTCTCTCTCTATAGAAGATTTTAATTGACATCCTTCTTACCGTGACACTTGTAATAGATTGTCTGGCTTACTCTGCATTTTACTCTCATTCTATAGATTATCGTTTGTTTGTTTTTGTTTGTCTGCAAATAATTAACGCCGGTGATACTGGTGCAGATCAAACCTTCTATTCATGTTGCTCATTTGATATTTCCATTCAGCTGAAAACAAAACACACCTGCTGAAATGTTCATGCACATAAAAAGTATTAACACCCTTCTTGTTTGTCTGTGTGTATATATCCATCCATCTCTCTCTCTCTCTCTATATATATATATATATATATATATATATATCTTAGTTTGATTAATAGTCTAACAGCAATAGCAGTCATATGATTAATTCCTGCACCCGTAGGCCTAAATCTAGAGTGATGTCTTTTACATTAATGTAATGCAATCTAATGTCTGTTCTTGTAGATGTGTTGATTTGATGAATATGTTGAGATCCAAGGAATGGATTTGCTATGGGATGTATGATGGAGTCACTGATTGGTTGATTCGTTTGCAACCTACTTCCACTTTAGCGTAATTATTTACACTGTATCCATAAATGTCTTTGAAGTCAGCGAAATATGAAATGGAAATGGGACAGTCATGCTTATTAAACACACCTGGAGTTTTTACACCACTGAGTTTTTACAACTCACCCATGACTCATGAGCACTAGAAGGCTGCACCTTAGTGAATCATGTGTGACGAGTTACTTGTTGAAAAGTATAATTCATACCCATAAATTATAATTGAAATCTTTTGGTAGGGTTAATTAACAGTTATCCCTGTGAACAGAAGAAAAGGTAATGAGAATATCATAGAGGGAGAGTGTAATAACCGTAAAATCTTATCACAGAGTGTAAACTAGCTGGATCTGGGGAAGAGAAGAGCAGCTTTGAGCTGCTCAAGCCAAAGTATGAGAGACTGGCCACTGTTCATGGACATATTTTGCTTGTCACAGGTGACCAGACAACTTACTTTTCCCCTCCTGTACACATCCTTATAGAGTGTTTTTTTCTGTTTTGTGTAGAAGGTTGTCTTAACTAATTGCGTTTAGAGTTTGGCTAAATAAAGTACTTCAGTAGAGAATTCCATTTTAGTCCATTCAATACTATGAACACTTTTACACTGACTGTTGAATCGAAGATCTAGTCTTTTCGTACATGTGATGCAGTATTCCTGAACCAGCTGTCTAATTCACAAAACATAACTGGCTCCTCATTGGCTGGAAAGTTTAGGCTCCCATTCAAGACCCTATTTGCACAAAATTAGCCTTTGTAATATTCTCTTCTTTTAAGCACTTCATGAGCAGTAAACAATAGCAGTGCATGAATTGGGAAAGGATTTTCTGTCCTACTGTGTAATGGGTGACAGTGGAACTGTTACTGGAACAGGACATGTGGCAACCATGTGACAAGGCCATATGCAACTTAAGTCTAAAATGACTTTTAGGTCTGAATTATTTTTTTCCGGACTAGTCTCACCAGTGTGTGCTTTTAAGAAAAGCAGTGTCCGGCTTTTTTTTTTTTCTCTCTGTGCTGGCAACTATTCGAACACTATTATTTGACTATGAACCTCTTTTTCCTCATCTAACTGTCTCGATGCTTGGGTAATGAGTCAAAAAGTCTATAAAATCTCAATCCTGCTATCCCACATGTAATTTTCGTGTCTGGTATTTGAAAGCTGACAGAGGCTGAGGGAGGTTGAAAATGCATTTGTTTGCATTTTCTCTCCCCCTGAGTCCAGTGTCGAGGCTATGAGACTCCAGTGAGCCTTGAAAATGGTCACATTCTTTCAGAGCAGTGTGTTTTTCTAAGGTTAGCCTCTCTTAGGCACTGGAATGCTGCCATCTGTGGAGTGACTAAAAAGAGAGTAGATTGGACATATCAGGCTTCCCCTTTCCTATGTTTGTTTTATTTATTTATTTATTTATTTATTTATTTATTTATTTATAAAAATATTTTGCTCTTAGTCTAGACTTAGCAGGTGGTGCAGAGTTGACTTTCATAGTGCTGACGGCGTCTGTGTTTTCTTGTGAGAAGGACAACCAGTGAAAAATATTACTAGTTGGGAATGTGTTTGCTTGCAGCCGGCTTGTCTGTGTCCTTGTGAATTCCACAGTGCATCAGTGCAAACCTCAACTTGTTATGAGGAACAAGCTGTTTCAGACTTGAAATAAATTCAGGAGAAGTTGAGAACAGTAGCAGCCACTTGACAAGCTCAGTCATATTTTTTCAAGTTTAAACAGTCTAATTCAAGCATGCATTTATTATATCTTGTAATGTGAATGAGCACTTCATGTTGACTGGCTAAATCAACTTTAAAAAAAAAAACAAAAAAACCCACAGAGTTGTATCTTTTGTAGTCCACCGCTTCATTTCCTTGTCTGTATCCTGACATGTGGTGTCTGGTGGTTCAGGACCTTGTTGTGTGTACTGAATGTTGGGAAGTGACCTCAGGTTTCCTTCGTAGGGATTCCATGTGCTGCAGTGGAGCTCTTAGCAGCCGGTGGCTTCCTCCTCGGCAGGAGGGAATGAATGGGTGAAATTAGATCCTCTGGAACAGGGCCTCATAGGAGGCAGTGTGCTGCTTAGTATCGGTCATTGATCTCCTGTTTGTTTATCCCTTCTTGCTCTGTTCCTCTTGCTAGCTGTAATGTCAATATGGATACTGGCTGGATGAGAGTTTGGGTCACTTCCTTTCCATTTTCAGGTTGTGGTGGGGTTTTTTTTTTGTTTTTTTTAACCTTCTTTTTGTTTCTCCCACCCTTGCCTTGACTCTGTTTTAGTTGTCACTGTGTGTCTGTGCATTTTTTTAAAGTATCAGTACCTGCTCTATGTGAGACAAAGGTGTTAAACTTCACTGAAAAATTCTCTTGTCTTTGTGAACATGAAAACAACTTAGGGGTTAGTGCAGTTCTTACATCCACTTAGATCTCAGTCAGCCAGGCATGGCCTATTCCCTAACTCACCCCACTTGCCCTGGGAGACATATCCTGCTGATCCTTTGACAGAACAGACATGAAGTCACTCAGTGAGATTTGTCATCAGAAGAGACTCTGAGCCAAAAGGAAGAGGCTTCGTTATTTTATCATCAGTGAGACACGCTCTAGCCTGCATGAGAGTGAACATGACATTGCATATAACACCAGGATACGAATGCCCTTCTGGGCTCAACTTGTAAGACTCACAAAATCTGCCTACTTGATATTTTTATGTCCTACTGTCAAATCGCTGTAAAAGCTTCCTTGTATCACAGCAGTGTGCTATAAAAGTGAGGGCCAAGGCAAATAATAGAGGTTGAAATACCGTGGGGACTAATCCAATACAAATTGCTACAGGATTACCAAGGCATTGTTCATTTTATATTCTATTAAAAATGAATATGAATATGAAGTAATTGGATATTGTGTTTTGTAGATATGAAGCTACAGTAGATGTACTGTGTTATGAAATGTTCAGACAGGTAGGTAATATTTATTAATTGTAGGTAGGGGTGGCTGTGGCTTAGGTGGTAGAGCGGGTTGTCCAACAATTGGAGGGTTAGCGGTTCATTTCCCAGCATGCCTCCACATGCCGAAGTGTCCTTGAACAAGAGACTGAACCAAGTTGCTCCCGATGGCAGGCTAGCACCGTGTGTGTGTGTGTGTGACAAACTGTGTCTGGCACTTTGTAAAACCGCTAAGGGTAAAAGGCACTGTATAAGTGCAGACCATTAAACATAAGCACAGTGGGTTAGTGGGAGTTCAATTCCCGTCTCTGCCCTGAGTTTGTATATTCTCCCCGTGCTTCAGGGGTTTCCTTGCCCAGTCCAAAGACATGCGTAGTATGCTGATTGGCATATCTAAACCCTGTCCAGGGTGTCTCCCGCCCTGGGGTAGGCTCCAGGCTTCCTGCAACCCTGTGTAGGATAAGTGGTACAGACAATGGATGGATGCACTGTTTCTCAAAGGTGGATCTGCTGTTTTTAGGCATCCTTTACACCCAGTGAGTGAAGGTATAGGCATAGTATAATCATATCTAATTACTTGCGATTATTAATCCAAAAAGTAACATTTGACTTTACCACTATGCTGTGTTTTCAATTGCACTAAACATGATGGTGCTTTTCTGTTTTCCTCATCCATAATTCAGTAGCATCAATTTATTTATTTTTTTTTAAGCACCTCTATCACTCCTAATCACCATCGCAGCATTTCCATGATTACCATTACCCATTCTGCATTCGTGCACCATGGTATTTTTATTTTCAAAGTGTCTAGTTGAACCCGACTAAAAATTGCATTGGCCAAACTGTACAGCTATTTTCACTATGTAAAGTGTATCAGAAATTACTCATTCTGAATGAGCAAATTTAATCAAGCTTGCCAGTGAAAAGTTGATGTCAGATTCTTGCATGATCAATTTTTCAAGGGTAAACTTTTTTCACAATAAAAGGTTAACATTTAGTACAGACTTTTTCAAACATATAGTGCTTTTTTTATTTGATTAAATTGATGCATCATTAAGCTTTTCATAGTGTTATTTTTTAAATAGATTACTAGTGTGTGTGAGTACAGCCTTATTCAGTCCCACAGAGATTGTGGTTTGTGCCATTGTGCTCGCATCACTGCTGTGTCTTGAGTAATCTGCCAGCCTCAGCACTGACTCGGTTGGCATGAGTGCCAAGACAGGATTATTAGCCATGATGACTTCCTAACACTTAATTAACCTCCACATCTGTATAGCACAAGAACAAATGACTGTGACATCATGGGAGATGAGGCGTAATTGGACAAACTGTGTGCGTACATGTTTCCATTTTGTAATAAAGAGAGTATGTGTGTGTGTGTGCGCCTGCTTTGACTTGTTTTGGTTTGGTTCTTTTGGAGATCCAAACAACCTAGACCTTAACGGCAAACAACCTGTTATGTTATAAATTCTGCTGTTTATAAATAGACTGCTTTAACGCAGCCAACCCACAGAGTTGTGCACAGCTGAGCATGATAACTTGGCATTTTTGCATTATTGTCCTGTTTTCTACTGTTTATTGCCTTGCAAACATGCAAATTTCATGCACTGTGCAGACTCAAGAAAATAAATGTGCATAAGTCATGTGTCTCAGACAGGCCAGCCATGATTTGAGGATTAAGATATCCACTATGCAGGGCTCACTAGACCATAAACAGTAGTGAATAATCCTAGTCCACTTCTCACACAGGGTCTAGTGTTTATTGGCAGTATCTGGGCATGGGCTGGTGCTGCTGATGAGGGATTTGGAGGATGCCATTACTTTGGAGAGGCAGAGGTAGTAGTTGTGTCCTTTTGTTGGGACACCTTGATCGCACCACTTCTCTCTCAAGCTTCTTACAGGAGCCCATAAATGGGAGAAAGTGTACTTGGTGTGTCTATAAAAGGATGATTGTTTGTGAGAGGGATCTGATGTAGAACAGAAGGCCAGCTTTAGAGAAGACTTCATAGATCTGTGTACGAGGAAAGGAGAATCATCAAGGAGTTGAGTTGTTGACAATATTGCTTTGAGCATGCAGACACTGTGTTAAGTAATGTTCATCAATAAGTGGTTAAAGTTGTGCTTCAGCAGGGCCAACCCCAGTGGATTACTCTAACAGTGTTAATATTGTATCTTGTGGTCATTTGGTGACTGGAATCATATTTCCCACATTAAATAATGTATCAAATCAGATATTCATGCTTATTTGTGATGTTATTTCAGCCTCCTCACTTCTAGTACAGTGTAACCTTTCTGTTCCCATAAATATCTGCAGTGAGAGATATGAATCTCCTAAAGCCCAAGAGCAGAGGAGGTTCTGCATTAACTTGTATGCAGATAGGTTTCTCAGTGAGCCATGTGCAGAAAATCACTACATCTGTAACTGAACCCTTGAGGATGATCTTATGAGGAAACCACTGTAGTCCTTTCTGTCAACAGCACATAGTGCAGGCTAATGTAGCTGTGCTCCGATAAACCAGTTGTCATCTCCACTTCTGTACAAACACAAAGCTGTGTTTGTCACAAATAGCTCTTCTGCTAGCAACATGCCAACATGACATTTTGGCATACATGACCTGCATATCTTTTTTTTTTTTTTTTTCTTTTCCCCTTCTGGTACCCTAAATGAACTTTTCACAACCAAATTCTATATATTTCAAATGTAGTTTTAATGCCATACAGAATTTTTGTTTTGATACAAAAATCACTAGCCTGAAGATGATTTATAAATCATTTGAAATGGGCTTCTGTGTGGCGCATCAGAAAAGCTTTCACTCTATCTTCGGTACATGACGCGTTTGAAACTAGCCAATGCCATAGCCATCCATGGCCAGGAGTCAGGGATGGCATTACTCGCATACTAATCAAAGAGACACTAACCAATGATGTGAGCTCATTTATGCTCATTAAGAGGGCTGTTAGCGCTTCCCTCAGAGTATACGCATCTGCCCTGTGATGTATCATGAGCAGTAGTTTGAATAGATATGGTGGCTGGTGTGTCATTGGAAGCACATGCTCTCATTGGTTTGTTGTCGTGTGATCAGAGAGCTAGGTAGTAGGTGATAGTTGGCAAGTCACCAAAACTGGGAGAAAATGAAACAAAAACAAATGTCAGATTTCAGTTTGGTCAGTGACGGTCCTCATGATGACATCAAGCAATATCAAAATATTGTAGTTTTAGTCATGTTAATACAGGTCTTTAATATGTCAATTTAAAAATCCAATCTAATGTCTGTATATCACACATTTTCATTTGATTCTGTGCCTAGGTCAGCTGAGAGGTCAGGTTAGAGGAGTTGTAATGTAGGTTATGTGACTGCTCAGCTTTGCCACTAGACAAAGGTTCAATACCTTTGTGCAAAATGTAACGCATGAGAGACATCTGTAATTTTTGATTGGATGATTAAAGTCGTTTTCCGGAATCTGATGCTACTTATTACCTTTGATCAGGCTTTTTGTTTTTTATTATTTTTTTTAAATTATTATTATTAGTAGTAGTAGTAGTAGTAGTAGTAGTATTAGTGTTCATTTATTTGTGAGCTGCTCTGTGTACTACTACACTATGGAAATTTAAATCAGATTTGTTTTATTAAGGGAGAAGTGGAAAATATTTTTATTAACAGGAAAACTCTCTTGTAATCCATCCTGGACTTTATCTAAAGTACATGTGGAAAATAGGGTTAAGGAATTTTAAGGCGGTAGTGTGGCAATACAGTGACCTTAGAGAGGGGTCATTTGTGTTTGATTAGCTGTCATTTCTGCTTGGATGTGTACATAATTTAGACTTGTTATCTTTGTTCACTATTCAGACAAAAAGACCTTTATCAGTGGTACCAGTGACAAATTGTATTTTGCACTGCTGAATGATAAATAGTGTACCATGTGACCGTGTGATAACAAGATGATGGATGTAGCGTTGTTCCCTCAAAGACAAAAATGCCTTCCTCAACTTGTGCTCCACCTCAAAAGTCCTAATTAAGTAACTCTAAACAACTTTAATATTATAGCTTTCACAATAGAGAAGTTTCACACATGATATTTGATGCTCATTGAGGACCATATGTTCGGAATCTAGATAAAGAAACACTATTAAATAACATTCCTATACTCTGTCCCAGTCAGGTGACGTAATTCTTCCGTCAAATTGAATGTCTTGTGTAAAGTAAATTCATGTCTCATCAGAGAGAAACATTATGTGTCCATTCTGTCCCATTCCTTTGTTCTGTTGAAGTTCAAAATGATTTAAAGAGTCAGAATTATTTTTCCATGAAACTTATTTGACTTGGGTTCTCTTCAGTCACATGAATTTACTACAATTCAGTATTTACATTATGGATATTATAGTTATAATCTATATAATTACAGCAACAAATGAAAAATTCATTATGTAAGCTCACTAGGCAAGTGAAAACTCCAAGGTGCTACCCAGTCAAAGTTTTGGTTACTAGGAAACCTAAATGAAAGAATTAATAGCCAATGGAAAGTTATAACACAGTAGATGCTAGTTAGAAATTTAGGTGCATTAATACAGTAAAGATCATTCTTTGTGGTGGCTTAGCGGTTAAGGTTCTGGGTTACTGATTGGAAGGTCGGGGTTTCAAGCCCCTGCACTGCTACTGTTGGGCACTTGAGCTAGGTCCTTAACCCTCTTCGGTCTGGGGCACTGTATTATGGCTGACCCTGTGCTCTGGCCCCAACTTCCTAACAATACGCGAAGAAAAGAATTTCGCTGTGCTGCAGTGTGTATGTGGCTAATAAAATCATTATCTTTATTATCATCAGTCAGAAGTACGTCGGTCAATATTCAGTAGGCAGGGGGATATGGAAACACATGCTATAGTTACAGCATCAAGGTGTATCAAAGTGACGTATTCTTTCTCTGATCCTTGAACCTATTGGTCTGCCAACAGTTAGCGCAGACATAAAATCTGCTTAACCATTTGAACATTCTGAAGTGGACAGGAAAATGTGATTTCAGTCTACATCACATTCCTACCATCTCTTTTTTACACTTGCACATGGTGCACACAGACATGTACCACCAGGGGGATCTCCATTGGAGGGATTTTGTATGTCTGTTTCCAAAAGCATTTGTGATATTGCCAATCATTGTGATTTTTATTTTGGGAAAATCAGTTTTTACGGTTCAGTTGCTATTATAGAAGCTAGTGAGGATCTTACTGCAGTGAATGGAGGAAGAGAAAGCAGGAGCCAGAGTGCTGTGTCTATGAGGTAATGTCTCTCCCCCTCGCTGGCACACGCGTGGCCCTGTGTCTTAGACTGCGGGACGACAGAGGGAATTAAGGGGGGACGGTGCCATGGCAGCTTGATTTATATGCACCTTTGAAGTGAGTTAATTCCAGCTGTAAGGCTTGCCGTTCTGTTTCAGAGCTTGGGATGTAGCCCCCAGAGTAAAGAAATGAAGGGAAAAAAAAAGATCCCTGGAGATCAGTGACCCACACCACAACCTGAATTCATACACAATATCAGTTTTTGAGAATTCCTCGGGATATATCTGGCCTCTTGATAGAAATTGATGGACATTTCTTCAGTGCTCACTTTTCCACATAAGCTATGTACTCTTATGAACAAAAGGAAAAGCGGGAAGGTGGTCCAGTTTTGATGGGTCTTCTGAGACTCATAAAAGAGGAGAAGGGGAGACATGTTTCTGGTGCAGAGAACATGAGTTGTGCTTTTCTTTGATTAATCTTCAGAAGAAGTGTTTGTTTATATAACTGTGCTTGTGTATATTCTGTTCAGAAGTATTTGTGCTAGTTCTCAATGACATGAAAAGATCTGACTTGTTTATATAGGACAATGTACACTCTATAGTGTACAATGATGATTGCTAAATAAAATATATGAAAGATCACAAAGGACTGATGTGTGGGGGAAAAAAATAGCCTTAACGGAGCCCATTGCGTCACTCTAATGAAATACATTTACCGGTATGTTTTCTTAAAGCTGATGTGTCAAATTGAACTATAAACATAAAAACCCAATTTTGGCCCTTTTTTCCTTTTTTTTTTTTTTAATTTATTTTTTTTATTAATTGTCTGTTTGCCAGATTTCAGCCACACCTATATGAGAGCATTTAACAATTCTCTCTGAAACATAGCCTATGTCTCAGTATGACATTTAGTAGATCATTATATGATCAAAAGTCTGATCTTATGTAGATGTGAGGAGTCAGTCTGGTGTAGTCTCCAGACTAACATAAAATATATTCAAATCTTCATGCAAGAATTGTGGTCCATATTAGGGGTCATGTAACAAGCAGGCCATCATAAGCAAATCCATACTCCGAGTCAACACAGGTGGATTTCATAACCAGGAAATAAAAATATAAACTACACCAGGTTTAAAAAAAAAAAAAAAAAGCACAATAACAATGATCAGAGTTACACTGTCTACACATGCAAGATTCCACAAGAGAGAGTGTACTACAGAGAGAGGAATATAAATATTGGACACAGGTGTGACAAACTAGGCCCAGCTGCAAACAATGATCAGGGGCCATGAAGAAACCAGAGCTGGAGAAGGAGCTGAAGAAAACAGGAAGTAATCAGGAGGTGTTCCTGGTCTTATTGTTCTCCGTGGAAGCTCCTCATAGGAAGACACAGCATCCCTAAGACTGATTCATAAGGAAAAAAACATGTGTTGAATACCACAGCCATTGTTTAGCTATTTGGACAAGTGGGTGGTATTGATTTTATACAACTTTGATTTAAAATTATTATGCATTCCTCGGTCATTCCACACATTAGTCATCGCTTCAGGAAAGTGTGTGCTGAAACCTGTTTGTGATGATGTTAATAGTTCAAATGAAGATAGAGGACATGGAGTCAGAGTGCTATGCATATTCCTGCAAGAGTCAGCAGAAAGCCTTTGCTAAGAGACATAAACAAACGGTCTAGAGAAGGGGTGCAAGCAGCTGTTGTAATGATGGCTCTTCCTGAACAACTCCTTCATTGTTTTCTAGACCTGCCACTGCCGCCACTGTTTATTTTGGTGTCTTTCAACCAAATAATGAGTGTGTCTGTCTTTCCTCTCTGAGTATTTTAGTGCTAAATATTATTGATGGGCTGCTCATCTATCAGTGTCTGAATTTGTTTATCTGATGGTGTGAGATGTTTCTGGTGTTGGGTCATACAGGAAGTAGCAAAGTGTGTGTTTTCATAAGTCATGTCAGCTGGTAGAGGGTTATGGTTTTTTTTTAATGTTCAGTAGTAATGTTTTAAATAGTTAGTAGTCAAACACCTTAAAGACCTAGATTATTTATTCGGTTGTTCACCTTACAGCATATTATTCATAAACTACTATAAAGTATTCAGTAAGTATCATGAAATTAATAGGACACAATATGTCATACTTATTTAATTGTATGAGCCCTGTTTCTGCTTGTCTTAGCTTGTTATATTTCACTGCATGCCGCTGTACACAAGCATAAGGATACACTTTTCATTTCGATGAAAAGCACTTCTATAAGTTGCTCTGGATATGAGAATCTGCTCCATTTTGCAAATGTAAATGTAGTTATAGTGAGGAATGTGAGTCTAGGTTGCATATGGGTTCTGGGAGTTTATCTGTTTTTCTAATGGTTCTTATTGACCCTGGCTCCTCAGTGTTTTCACACTGTCATTGTATATAGCTAGGGAATTTAGCAACTGACTGTAAATCAAGGATATATTTAGAAAATGTAGAGGGAAAATACTTTACTTTAATTTTACCTTGATTTTGATTTATATGTTCATTCTTTAATTGTATATTGGTTTTCATTTTAATTTCAGCTGAAAACGTTGTGCATTTTAAAAAAATGGTGAGATCAAAAACGTTGTCTGTGTGTGTATGGTGTGTGTGCTGTGAGACTGCTGGATATGTGCTTCTCTGACCTCTCCAAGCAAGGATGCTGAACGTATACGTCACTGCTTTGCATTTTATTACTCTTGGGATCTAGGCACTGTTTACGAGTTTCCAAGACATAAACCCAAGTGGGGAAAAAAAGCAACAACAAAAAAAATACTGGAAATGACTTCTACCGGTTATTCATCCCGAGACACTTCCTGTTCTTTTCTGTCATATGTTATAATTTTTTTTTATCTGACAGCTCATTTTGCGAAATGGGTAGAAAGAGAAGCTGAGGCCATTCTGCTTTCTGTTCCAGTACTAATAGATAAAACAATACAGGAAAATAAGTCAAAGCCATATAGGGTTAAACTAAAGCTTCAAGGGATGATGCATTGACCAGTCACTGAGAGAGTTTGAAGGAGGTAGAGAGAAAGGGAAAAATAAATGATGAACTGGAGGTTTACCGCAGTTCTGGTAGATTAACCAAAAGGTCAGTCCCAGCTATATCTACAGCCTCTACCAGCAGCCATGTGTCAGGGGTAATTGCTTCCAGTTGCATGTGACTACATGTGGGCATCATCAGATGATCAGTTTGCTGACCAAGCAAATGCTGTACTTTTGGCTCCAATTTGATCCTTAGTGCTTCCTGAATTATTGATTATACATTAGTATCAAAACCAAACCCACAGTGCCTGATGACTGCGTCCAAACCAAACTAACTGCGTGCTCCCTGTGGCCAAGGCTTAGCACTCTGGGTTTAGAATCAGTGTTTTTAGAATCCTGACCATTTAAGACCGATTTTCACCTCCTATTTGTTTAATATTTAATATAACTCTTAGTGATAATCTTGTACTGCGGTCATCAATTGGTGGACGTAGACCAAGCAAAGTATTTCAGCAGATCACTTGAAGGATGGAATAGTGTAGCAAAGCAACCAACCTATGGGGGGGAACAAGTCTGTAATTCAGTGACTCCAACCAGAGCTAATCTAACCAGAGACTAGCTATAGGGCTATTGATTGTAGGTCCAGAAAGGGAGGTTTTCACAAACTTTTCTTTTTACCCTTTCTAGTTTGATTATAGTGATGTTACATGGCTTGTTTTAAAAAAAAAAAAAAAAAAAAAAAACGATGAATGGACAGAGATGTAGGTGTTTATTCTGCCTTCTTCACGTTCAAAACAAAAGTCTCATCTGTTCATTGTCCATGGCACTAGTCAGAAGTGGTTATGTGAAGTGCAACTGCAAAACAAACACAACCACATTGAATAGTCTTATTTATAGCCTTGAACTAATTATTAATGTTAAACATTTATAATAACTGTTGTCACGATTTTGCCATATTAGATGCTTATCCAGACCTTTGTAAGCACTGAATTTTATGTAAATAGACTTTATAATGTAAATTTTAGGTGAATGCCCCTGGTCTACTATGTTGTTTCCATTATTTCACCAAGATTTGCATGGGGAGGAATATTATAGTTGGACAAAACTTTTAGATTCAGATAGAATTTTAATATTTTTAGTACATTCGTTCAGTCATCCTATCTAAGTAACACCGGCCATCCTGGGGCACCATGAACCCACACATTCACACCTAGAGGCAATTTAGCATAACCAACTTCATGTTTTTTTTTTGTGGGAGGAAACCAGAGACCCCTGGAGGGTGAAAAACCTGTACATGAATAGAAAAAACACAAAGCTTTATAGTATCACCAAACACTTTTCTTTGCTTATAGAGTGAGGAAGTGGTTTTTTAATGCTAATAATTATGCTAATCAAGCATTTGACTATGAATGGCAAAAGGATTTTCTCTGCTTCAGGCAAAAAGAAAAAGGCAGTGAGAGAGCAAAAATTGTTTTCCTTGAAGCACTTCCCAGGATTTTTCAACATGGGTGGATCTATTTTGACCCTGCAATTATGCTGTTTTTCTATCCATCTAAACTTGTTGTGCAGAGCTTAAGGTCATTTTCACCCCTAAAAGCTGGGCTTAAGTTCAGCTATTGACTCAGCCCATTACACTAATCATTCATCTTCAATGTTCCAATTTATTTTTCTTGCCTCTTGAAATACTTTGTACACCTCATTCCACTACCGACTTGCACAGGCACACCATCGTGACAAGTGCTCTGGGGTTAAAAAGCTCTTTGATACATTATGTAGTAAACCACCACTCAAATTTAGAAGCCCACCCTTGGCTCCAGGAAATGGTGTACAAATACCCCTCATGCTTGCCAGACCACTACACTGTGTACTTATTTTGTGCCCAGTGTTTGAGAGGAATAGATCCACACATCAGACATGTAGTATTGCCAAACCCCTGCAGTGCCACACTTAATTCTTCAGACTCTACTGGAAACTTTCAGACAGGAAACGCAGCTGGCCACTTCAATAGCTCTTATAGCAGATCTAGTGGTCATTTAGGTCACTCTTAGTCCAATTCAGCTTCATTTTCTATGGGAATGGTAGTGACTGAGGTATTTTTCAGCTGAAATAGGCTTCAAGATTTCTTTCTTTCTCCCTCTTGCTGACGTTCTCCAACGTGTCAAATTTGTCAGTACATCAAAAATTGTTCACTAGAGTTATTAGTTATTTTAATGTAGCAAGTAGCAATTCAGCTCCACCCATGATAGGTGGACATATTATTACAGCTTGCATTTTACATCAAATCATGCTGGAAAATCATTCCCATAGGACTAAAATCGAAGACCCCGTGGAACATGAGAACAGGCCAAGGCTCCAGCCATGTGCCAGACCATCTGACCTTATTAAGTTGAGCCATTTATACCAGTCTGTGATGAGGTCCCGAGCAGCACACCTGAATTTAACCCACTCATCAGTTAAGACTTTCTTGATCTGAGAAGTGTTGGCACTGAGAAAAAAAAAGCTGGACTTTGAGGACCCTGTAGACAACCTTACTAAGCCTCAGGACTTTTAGTTCTTAGAAATGGAAATCCAAGCTTATTACTTTAGGGTAGGTTAATGACAAATGGAGGACAGTGACGACAATGGCCATTTTTGGTCATAAATCTGCTCTGTATGGTTAGTGGGAAAGGGAGGAGAGTGTGGTCTCATAGGATCAGGATCATGTTTGTTTATTCAGAGTAGAATAATATACTTGTGACCTATAGTACAGTCATACAGTTGCCCTCTTCCCTCCGGCACCATGGAGACCTCCTGCAACATCTCTTTTCGTCCACCATGCTCTTTCATTTCAATGGTACTCTCATTTCAGTTGATTCTCTTTAGTTGTCATCAGTAATTCAGCTCATTTTATACTTTTCTTGCCCTGTGCTCCCCTCATTCTGTCCATCCCTCCCTTATTTCTGCATTCCTTTCGCACACTAAGCTCTTACCGGCAAATACCACAGCAGTGTGTAGAAAAGTTCTCTAGGCGGTGACTCTCCAAAACCTACTTTGGCACACTGAAGTCGACTGCATACTTCGGTCAATGGAAACCAGATGTGAAATCGTAATGTATGGCAGCTTTTTTCTTTCATCTTTGAGAGGAAAAAATGCAGGCAAGACCACTTTTGATAATTTATGCTGTTATAGATAGAACTTAAAACTGCATCTATTTTCACTTTCATGGTGACAACAGGGTAATATGGGATATCTTGTGTTTCTATATGATATCTTCTGTTTCTGTATAAGCATGTATTCATTTTGGATGTGGTGCGACCACTGAGTCAACACAGTTCAAGATTGTATACTAATCATGAAATCCGAAGGGTACTCCGTTTACAAATTCCTAAATATTTACCCAATCAGCACACATGTAGACTACACATGTATTTAATGGAACACATTCAATACCCAGACAATGATATACACCTTTTTATCAGCTAAACATTCAAACAAACCCATCATAAACCCATCATAATCAGAAAAAAATATATATTCAAAAAAAAAAATATATATATATATATATATGTGTGTGTATATATATATATATTTTTTTTTATATAATTTTTTTTCTGCCATTTTTGTCTGTCATTCTAAAATCCCTTTAAATCCTGAAGCTCACCTCCCTGTAAGGGAAAGTAATATCTCCTCCAGGACACACAAGTAGCTTAAGTAATACCTATTGGAGGATTTTACTACATTTTGTTCACTCTGGTCTGATTGTACAGTGTACTCAAGTTGTCAGAACAAATTCTATATCATTTTTGTAGAGTTTTGAAAATGTACAGTGTATTGCAAGCTGCAATACACGGTGTTCTGACACCTTTGTATCATAGCCAGCATGAACTTTTCCAGCAATTTATGCTACAGTAGCTCTTCTGTGAGGTGAGATCAGACCAGACAGGCGAGCCTTCACTCCCCACACACATCGATGAACGTTGGGTGCCCATGACCCTGACTGGTTGTCCTTCCTTAGACCACTTTTGGTAGTTACTAACCACTGCATACTGGGAAAACCTTACAAGTCATTTTGAAGATGTTCTTACCCAGTCGTCTAGCCATCAAAATTTGTACAAGTCAGATCCTTACACTTGCCATTTTTCCTGCTTCCAACACATCAACTTTGCCATGAGGTGCCATGTTGAACTTCCAGTGACCAGTATGAGGGAGTGTGAGAGCAATGACACCAAATTCAACACACTTGCTCCCCATTCACACCTGAGACCTTGTAACACTAACAAGTCACATGACAC
This sequence comes from Ameiurus melas, assembly GCA_012411365.1. NCBI lineage: Eukaryota > Metazoa > Chordata > Actinopteri > Siluriformes > Ictaluridae > Ameiurus > Ameiurus melas. The sequence continues at coordinate 22,245,384 of CM022757.1, forward strand.
CAGGTACGGAAAACGGCTAATTGGGCCCAATTTGGAGATTTTCACTTAGGGGTGTACTCACTTTTGTTGCCAGCGGTTTAGACATTAATGGCTGAGTGTTGAGTTATTTTGAGGGGACAGCAAATTTACACTGTTACACAAGCTGTACACTCACTACTTTACATTGTAGCAAAGTGACATTTCTTCATTGTTGCCACCTGAAAATATATATTTGAATGTTTACAAAATGTGAGGGGTGTACTCATTTTTGTGAGATACTGTGTGTGTAATATATATATATATATATATATATATATATATATATATATATATATATATATATATATAATTAAAAAAAAAATACATTTACATTATGTGCGCATACACAGTGGGGGAAATAAATATTGGATGAGTCAGCTTTTTTCAACATTTCCAATGATTCAGACATCATTATTTACTCAAGAAATCTGGAAATATAAGGAATTCACAACATTAAAGTCCATAAATAAAGTTATGTGTAATAAAGTGGAATGACACAGGAGAAAATTATTGTACACACCAACTGAAATATATTTAATATTTGGTAGAGAAGCCTTTGTCCATCCAGACATGATGGAGAACTTACAAATGCCTTGGTGGAATAGTGCAGAAACATCTCGCAGCAAGAACTGACAAATCTGGTGCAGTCCATGAGGATGAGATGCCACATTGTGACCGTTACTTTTAATATTGACCTCCTCTTTGTTCAGGGATTCATTATTTCATTTTGTGAAATTTGTTCAGTTTATGTCTGTTGTTGAATCTTATGTTAATACAAATATTTACACATTAAGAAATTAAGAAATTTACTGGACATAACGCAGGTGAATGTGAGAGGATGTGCGTGTTTGTGTGTGTGTCATTTGAATATAAGCCAGCATAGACAAACACAAGAATTACAAATAATTATTGGACAGTTCTGGTTGGATGACCTTCCACCTGTAGCTTGGAGGAACTGTTTCATGTGCATGGACAATACAGGTTCAGAAATAGTCAGAGGGAAGGAGAGATTCATTGCAAGCCATATTTGTTAAAGAAGTAGTACCGGTGCCTTCATAAAATTAGATCTTAAAGATTCCTATAGCCTGGAGAATTATGGTTTGCTGCGACACTGTTTGTTTAAACCTGTGGTTTGCTCGAACTCTATAAGACACTACATTTACACCTTTGTGCTGGTTAAAAGCCAGGAAAATGACAAATTACATGGCTGTCAATGACTGCCTACTTGGCAAGTACTCATTATGGTTCCTTGATGTTTGACATTTACTTCCAGTAGAGTGCCCTGTGCCACAACCAGTAGCAGTAAGCTGTCTTTTAGAGCTCAGGGGAATGACTGGTTAGACCATGTGTATGTCTGTTACTCTGCCCAGCCCTGACCCCACGAACACAAAATAGCAGAGTCAACTCTGATATCAGGCTGTTAAGTCTGCTACTGAGGTTTTTTCAGCAAAGCTCATGAAGACCCTGTTGTTATTCTCTTAGCTACATAAACAGCGTTATTAAGGCAGTAAAACCTCATGGGGTTTTGCATGTATATATTAAATTATTTTATATCTTAAATTGTTGAAACTTGAATTCTGCATTCAGATTTCTACGAAGGTGTATACTTGCTAAGCATACAGCACAGTAGTTCTGGCTGCAAGGGCATGTGTAGTTCATATGATGAAGTTTTCTGTGAGGAGACATTTCTTCAGCATGTTTGGAAGGAGCGTCAGTGCTTTGTTTCAGTCTGAGGCTGTTCCTTTAAAGTTTTCTGACAAAACTAACTTAACTGTTGGTTAAATGACAAGCTGCCTTTTTTGTCATCTTATTAACTTCAGGAAAGAAAAAAATGGCTAGTGGCTGTTTATAGCTGTTATAATGCAAGTGATAACAGGAAGTAATTTGTTTTTTGAACATTCCACAAGGTAAATCTTATTTTAAATAGATCAGCAAGCAAGCGGTGTCATCCTTTTAATAAATACACATTTGTTGGCAAGTTGCAGAGGTATAATTTATGTGGTATAACAAAACACACTGTTACACCACTCTGTCACTGATTATTTTCCTATTACTGCACATCTTGTCAAGTTTTATTTCTTGCATATACTCACCAGCCACTTTAATGGGAACACCTGTGCCCCTGCTGTTAATATCAGCCAGTCATGTGCCAATAGCACAGTGCATAAAGTCATGCAGATACTGGTCAAGAGCTTCAATTATGGTTCACCTCAAACATCAGGATGGGGAAAAATGTGATCTCGATGACTCAGAAACTGATGATCCCCTGGGATGCACAACAGTCTCTAGAGCTTACACAGAATGGTAAGAGAAACAAAAATACATTATTTGAGATGCAGTTCTGTTGTTGATCAGAGAGGCCAGAGGAGAATGACCAGACTAGTTCAAACTGATGGGAAGGCTACAAATAACCACTCTTTACAACCGTGGTGAGCAGAAACGCATCTCATAATGCACATGAAGTTGAACCTTGAAGTGGATGGGCTACAACAGCGGAAGGCCACATCAGGTTCCACTCCGGTCAGCCAAGAACAGGAATCTGATGCTACAGTGGTCACAGGCGTACCAAAACTGGACAGTTGAAGATTGGAAATAGACCATGTGCTGTTTTTCCAATCTTCAACCACTGAAGTTAAAGAAGGTCAACTGAAGGTAGTCATAACAGTTTTAGAGGCCAGAAGCGGTCAAGTGCCTCTTAAGTTAGATTAGTAGTAATAGTTTTAGTAAATAATTGTAATTGAGGGAAGATTTAAAAGTGACCATAACTTCATCAGTTATACTAGAGTATGCATTTTCAAGAAATGTCCATATTCCTTACTTTCAGTGCCTTTTGTATTTTTCCTCACTTTTCACAGCAATATTTTACATTCTGTAAACATAACATTTTCTCCTTTTATACTTTAAATTACTTACACTTTAGATAGAAGGGGAAATTTAGTTAAATTTGGTTCAGCTCTGTGAAGACGGGTTTAGCAAACAGGTTGTTGACGTCCTTCTGCGAAAGAAAAATGTGGAAGACATCAGCTATAGGTCAAAGTGGAAGAAATTGTTTATTAACACTGTTCAAACCCCAACTCTATGTGGATTTTGAAGAGTAAACAACAAGGACAGCTTTGTTTCCATGCACGCCCATGATGTGGCCTTGCAAGCATGATCCGAGGACAGCACAAATTCCATGGCCCGGAGTATACTCTCTGACTACTTTATTAAAACAAAAGAGCTTTCTCGGTTTCCTCACAGTGGTTCAGTAGAAGTGGTGTTTAACTAAACTAGTGTGAATGTTTAAATTTTAGGTTATCTGCCTTTTCTGCACCGTTGCCTCCTCACTTCCTCTGATAAGACTCATTCTCTCCCTCACTTTCCTCTATGTTTCTCTTGTTTTGCCTTATCTGATTGAGTGATGGCCAATGCCAGAGGCACATGCACAGTCTCTTGAATGCACTTTTCTCCCTGTATTTCTGTGATAGTCTCTGGCTCTTCAGACAGCAAGGGAGACATGCACTCTCCTGATCTTGTCTGCATTCTGTCATCTCTTTTACTGTAGCATTTAGTTTCTGTTCAGGTTGTATGATCTAGGAAAGGAATCATTTAACATAAATAAAAGGATTAAAAATAGATTTAAAAAAATAAGGGGACTAGAATGTATAGTATTATAGAGTGCATACTTTTTGTGCAGTGATGTACTTAAGCATTACAAATATTTAATAAATACCAAAATATTCACCTAGTATGTTAAAAGCTCTCTGGTGTTCAAATCATGGCTATCTTATCATCATTAAAAAGAGTAGCCATCACTTTTGATAATTTTATGCCTCAAGTTTATTTTAGCATTTCTATAATAATGTGGATCATCTTTTATATCAGCACTACTGCTTGTTGATATAATTGATGTTGATTTAGATTATTTATTAATTTCAATAACATTTCATTTTTCATTTTTATAATTTGTTATTATCAGGATGACTTTAATTGATGTAAACAGTTATTTTGTGCTGTATTCTCTCTTTATAAATCATACTTGGAGCTTTGGATTGTCAGGCTGTTGCCCATTGAGCAGATTGATCATGCTGTGCTGCTGTTTGTCTCTCTTCAGTGTTTGATTGATTAAAAGCAGTTTCTCCAAGCTTGCTTTCTGTCTGCGTTTCTGTTTGGGCTTCTGCGATCATTGTTTTTGCTCATCACTGTAAGATAACTGAGGGCTATATTAAAAAATAAATAAAATAAAATAAATAAATAAAAATACAGATATTTAAAATGTGAAATATATTCATAACGTGTGTGTGTGTGTGTGTAATATGCACATAAAAGAACAACACACTATTAGCTTCACTTTCCATAGTTTCAATGAAGCTAAAAGAGAAAGTAATGACTCACACTGAGAATATTCCTTCCATCTTTCTTCCTGGAATAGTTCTTTTCCACTATTACAGCCACAGGGTTAGACCTTCTTTCCTATATGCATATATTGTGCTTAATTTAGTCTGTCCTGTAGACCACATCCAGTACTGCTCAAGTGTTTTTACTTTCTTGGGCAAAATTACTGTACAGATCATTGTTTTTTGTGAGGCAAGATCATAACATCTTGATTTTATTTTATACAATCTTTGGTGAAGTACTGACAAGTACTGCATATCAATATTACCATACCTGCACCAAACTGTCCTTAAAGCTTGGAGGTTGTGCAGATATTCTCAATGATGTGGTAGACCATGGTTGCCTATTACCAAATGAAAGACTTGTCCAACTCTGTCCTTGTTGGCTTTGGAAACAGGATGAGTCTGGGTCTGTTTCCCAGGAGAAGCATAACCAGCCTGTTTAAAGTGAATCAGAGCGTGATCCGAGTTTGGTCAGGAGATTAGTGCGCTTTTCTGTAGAACTAACATGCTCCCTTTTAGAATGACTTGCAAAACATGCTATAATAGCCTTCATGCATCACATATCTCACATTGTTATCCATCGTATTTAGATTGGACTAGAGTTTGGCAGAATAGTCTATACGTTTTTTTTTAATGGAGGCACTAGTATCAGTATGATTTTCTTTCATGATTGTGGTTCAGGGGAACAGTATTATATGTTCTTTTGGTCAGATTTTGTCCTAAAGAACTTCCAGTCTACAGTTGTTGATCAGTTTTTACCCAATAAGTTAAACATCCTGAACATTTTGGAACTGTTTTGTGGAGAGTTTTGGTATTCAAGCACAAGTTGATCCATCATAGTCACAAGTTCATCTCTTTGGAACAAGTGCCGTTCCTGCAGTCTAAAACAAAATTCCTAAAGGGTTCATGATGGGGATATGGAGTAACTTTAGCTACCATTGCTTTTTTTTCTTTCTTTCTTTCTTTCTTTCGTAATTTAAGAATATACCTCAGAATCCATTGTGGAAGATTTGGCATGAAATATATGGTGTTTGTAAATTGCCATGCTACCATGAAAAAAGAAAGTGCCTTTATTTCTCTTTTTTTCTACTACAGTCTACCATTGTGCTTTCAGAAAAGGCATTAATCAGCTTGCTGTGATGAAAATACAATGTGACACAGAGGTTTAAGGTTTTGGGTAAGGGTTTAGAAAACCACCGTGAAAGATTTCTACATGACCTCAACAACAGTTCTCCCACAATAGAGGGTAAAAAAGCATTTTTACATAATTTTTAAGAGCGATTATAATATGAACATGGCCCAGCCAGTAAGTATTGCTTTGCTGCTTTGGTACGAAGCTTTCTCGGTCTCGCTCCCTCTGCTTAGCTTTTATCCAGAGCCAGCCTGGTCTTTTAAGAGCAAGCAGAGTGGTTACTTCACATTCCCAGCTTCTGGGTTCAATCATGTTTTGACCCAGGGTCAATGATGACATCATCCTCTTCTTTCTGAGAACCAAGTCATGAGCTGCTCTGAGTTCATTTCTCATGTCCAAACTGTCTACTCATTTGTGTGCTTTAACTGCACTTGTACAATATTTTAAGTGCTTGCCAATTGCCACAGTACAGTAATAACAATCCCTACCCTTTTGACAAAACAGTATATGATATATCAGGTTTTGGAATCAGCAGCCCCAAAGCACAAGTGTATACTTGTGGAAGAAATGTTATTATATTTAAAGCCTACTTCTCCCCTAAGGCCATAAACATACTTGCAGTTGGAATGTAGATTTTGTCCTTTTGTAGAGGCATGAATTCATCCTGAACACCAGTAATTAAGAATGCAATATAAATTTACTTAGACTATCTATAAAATTGCATACATCTATGAGCTTCATTTCGAGGACAAATATATTCCTCATATACATTTAGTCATTTATTTTCAGTAAAATTCCAACTCCCTTTTCTTATAGACTGACATTTCCTGTTTCTCATCCATGCAAGTTCACCAGTACGTGAGACTGGCTCACAAGATCAGACCGTATCAAAACTCAAGATAACCATTTACTTTCAGGAATTGAGACACGGACACAATAGCAGTAAATCACTGAGTCAAAATCAGAGGTCCAGATGGCTTTTTGTTTCTAATCCTTGGTGCAGCCCAGCTGCTGAATAACTGTCTCTGATCTTCTCAGTGATTCCTTGTACCATCAGTTATTATAATGGCCGAGACACTGAGAAACTGATGGCAGTCAGTGCAACATTTGAACATGCAAAAAAGAAAATAAAACTATGGTTTGAGTCTTGGTTTAAAACTGTAACCATGGAAGCAGACGTAATGTCCAGCCTTTGATCAGTGCCTGCAAATGGCAGTTTCCCTTGAGTTTTAGCTGGGACTTGGAAATAGGCAACAGACATGAAGATTTCAGAGACCAGAATACAGTCGAATATATTAATAATGTAAGGAGGAGCAAAGGGGTTTACTGAAGAGCTTTAAACACCAATAAGAGTCTGATGGAAAGGGAGACAGCAGACTATATAAGTAACCATTACTTATTTGCTTCATGCAACAGAGCTTAAAGAAATTGTTTAAGATGGTACAAATATGTGGGTAATAATTTGCTTTTCTGTGTAAAAATCACATTTGTGTCCGTCATATTTACTGAATCGCTCAATCATTTTTCAAAGCTATAGCTTTCTCTAGGCCATGAAAATAGTAAATGATTTGATTTTAGCGAAGTGTGTAAACAGAATCTGAAAGGCCCCACAGCTTCTTCATTAGTAGATTTTTCAATGATGGTAGTCAAAGGGAGCCTCAGGCATTGGTGCAAAACACTAATGTGCCCTAATTTATGGATCACCATAGCTCTTAAAGCACCTATTTCAAAAGAATAAGTGAAAAATACTAGTAGTGGAAAAAGCATTTCGGCTGATTATTAATCTTAAGGATGCCCTTGTTATTTGAATTACTCACGCCCACGCTCATTTTGTCATCTGAGAGGAGACTAGAGGAAACGGAGAAGTTGTGTTGGCTTCCTTTTATCCTCTAGTTAGTCATTACATGATCCCTGAGGTCTTGTGTAAGACAGGCAGTGCAAACAGACTGTAAGGACTGCTCCTTTATTTCACTTGTGGCTGTGATTATCATCATTACTGGGTGGTAGAAAATAGATAACCATGTCTAAGGAGCATAAAATTTCACACACAGCTCTCCATCAGCTTTTTTTTGTGATGTTTTGGCAACCTGATCCTTTTAGTACAAGGCCGTAACAATATTAGTTTGCGATAAGGTCATGTTAGTTTAGGGTTTGTGGTGTGTAAAATGGGTGTAAATGTGTGGTGTGACTGTTTTATGTAAAAACTCTGCTTCTGTATACTTTCCACACATCTGCTCATCTTCTATATACAGTAGGTGGTCCGTACATCCCTGCCCAAATGCCGTTCTCTAAATATTTACATGTGAGGCAAGGAAATGTTTGTACCTTCAGCAGCTGGATACTAATTTTCTTTTCATTCTACTGTGGAGATATTCAGATGTCGTGTTTTTACAACCATTTTATTCAAAACTTCATGCAAATGTTAGTAATGTAAGGAGATTTTATTGCATTACTGAGTGTCAGTTCCTCCTGACAGAACCTCTTTCAATGTGCCTGGCCTGTTATCACAGCTATAAAAGTTAATGGCCATTATGTGCAAAGTCTCATGGGAGAGAGCTCTTTCTCTCCTTCCCTCTCCTGCTCCATTACAAATATATTGTTAACAGCTCAACCTTCTTTATCGGTGTGTGTCTGCTTTACAGAGATTGACATTGTCCAGGGAAACATGAGCGAGCGCTTCGATTGTGACAACTGCAAAGAATCCTTGTACGGAAGGAAGTACATCCAGTCGGAGGAGAATCCATACTGCATCCCTTGCTACGACAGCCTGTTTGCCAACACCTGCGATGAGTGTAAAGAGCTGATAGGCCATGACGCAAGGGTGGGTTTTCAACAACTAATTGAAAATTACTGTGTTGTACTTCCAAACGAGGTCCCTATAACTAAACAGAGATCTTCAACATCAGACGGTTTCTTTGAGCTAGAATGGATCACAGCTGTTTATTATAATAAAATTTTTTTTCCTTCAATAAACTCGGTCAAAATAGTAATGATTAAAACATTAGGCAGCATTTCAATGACCAAAAATGAAATGCTTAATCCCCTTGAACCAATTTGCCTACAGGTTTAATCCCCTTTAAATGAAAAGAGCATCTGCTAAAGCAGCTCGTTTAATGCATAGTAAACATTAGTCGGGAAATGATTGTGGAGTCATGGAGGAAATTGAGATCTGGAGAGTTGAACTTGCACTGAACAGTCTGATATGTTATTGACCCTGAGGAATAGGAGGCCATAAACTGTATTTGTCTATCTTTGCTGTATAGTACACAAACAAGAACTCACACTCCTGTCTGTTTGCATATTTGACACACATGCATATACCAGGTGCAATTAACGTCATCCATGTGCTGCTGATTTGCACATTATCTGTGGAAATGTTTTTAAGTCATTGGGAATGTTTAGTTAGATAATAATCTGTTACTGTTAGCCTCTTAGGAAAAAAACAAAACAAAAACTTGTTTAACCAGTATTGTGCAACTTTCCGTACATTGTAACCTTAGTATTATAAAGTTTTATGTCTATAATTTTCACCCACAGAACGTTATTACACTAATGTCATGACACACAATTTGAATATTATTGTCACCCATTCATGGTGTGCAAATGTATGGCTGTGTGTGTGTGTGTAGGAGCTGTTCTATGAAGATAGGCACTACCATGAGCACTGCTTCCGTTGTTTCCGCTGTGACCGCTCACTGGCTGATGAGCCCTTCACCAGCCAGGATGACGCTCTGCTCTGCAACGACTGTTATTGCAACGAATTCTCTTCTAAATGTGTCGCCTGTGACAAGACTGTCATGCCTGGTAAGCACTCACAAAGCACTTTGTCTATACAAGTCAGATCTTTTGTTTGTGTCAGCCATAACTACTCAGGCAGTGCAGTCTTTTCCTGAAGAAGAAGCCCGGTGGTTCAGTGGCTAGCATAGCCACCTTACAACTCCAGGGTCCAGGTTTTCTTATTGAGCTCTGTATCTGTGTATGTTCGTGTGCTTTCTCTCCGGGATCTCAGGGTTTCTTCCTACACCAAAATAGCATACTAGTATGTGAATTTCCTACTGTTAATTGCCACTAGTTGTGAATGTGTGTGAGCATGGTGCCTGAAGATGAATAATAATAATAGTAATCTAATCATCATCATCGCATCAACATCATTTACCTGTATAGCACTTTTCAATAACTCAAAGACAAGGAGTAAAAACCATACATGTAACACATTTGTATTGAGTGTAAGACTATAAATGCTTATCCTGTGCTTAGGGGAGGCAGCCATTCATGAGCAGAGTGATGCAGGTAAAATCACAGACAAGAGCTGTTGGCTAAGGAAAAATTGGGAGCAGGAGGAAGAGATGGAAAAGATCCAGTTCTAGAGAGAGAGAGGCAAAAATTTAAGCAGTCAGCAAGATATGACAGTAATTGCCAGTGTGCCGATCTTGCTGTCTCTAAGCCAAATCTTTGTGGCAGTCTGCCAAACATGTGATGAGAGGAGGCGATAAGCCTGCAAGCTATTTCATCAAGAGCTGTATCATCCAAAAGAGAGTAATAGAATAAGAAAATGTTCCATGAATATGGGTTTTGCTTTCTCATAAATAAAGAAATAGAATTATGGAGTTTTCTATGTTATGACCCTTTTTCTAACGTACAAACACACAAAACAGGTCATTCCATTTTTTTAAATTCTGTAGTAATAATCTAGAATGTAAACATATAAAGACATGCCTTTGTTCCAACAGAGCAAAACTTGTTTCATGCATCTTACACCAAGGCTTTAATTTTGCAGAAAGACACATAGTTAGTGGTCAGGAACTCTGTCTGTGATGTGGGAACAGCAAGTCAGAAACAATACTCTCTATGTTACAGAAATTCACTTAAACACACACTGCATACCAAAGCGTATTCACTTTTCTCAGATTAATTTCACCCCATGGGTTCTAGACTGAAAACGACTCCTTCTGTACTCTTCCCACCGAGTCAAAATCCATGTTCCAGCAGAATATTTCTCCAAAAAAAGCCTGGAGGATTATGTCCTCGATCTTCCCTTTGCAGAGGAAAGCTATACTGAGCTCTTTAATATGGCCTTACTGAAGAAACCCTCAGCTGCCTGTTTCATCTGTAGAACCTATGAACACCATGCAGACTTTGAAGGCAACTTATTGGGCATAATATCAGGTCATTATGCTGTCGCTAGAAATCCTTGTTTTATGTTCTTTTTTTTTTCTTTTCTTTTTTTATTTATCTGATCATAGTGTAACTGCCTTTTGAAGAACATTTGCTGCACTTGATGCCCTGGGGCGTGAGGCCATTTTGTTTAAATCAAATGTATATAGGTATATTGTAAGAGCTGCTACTTTGTGTACTGATAATTAGAATAAACTTGCTGAACTCTTTCTTTCAATCAGGTACTAGGAAGCTGGAGTATGCTGGCAACACGTGGCACGAGGGCTGTTTCATTTGCAGCAGCTGTAAGCAGCCTATTGGCTCCAAGTCCTTCATCCCAGATAAGGATGATCACTACTGTGTGCCATGCTATGAAAACAAGTTTGCCCCTCGCTGCACTCGATGCAAACAGGTTAGTATCAGTAAGTAGTCAGTAAATCAACACTCAGCCTTCAAGAATTTTTCCCATGCATTACTCAAACCTAATCAACCCAAATTAAATTCCTCCTCAGAATTTCTGTCGTCACACACTGGGTCTGGGGATTTTGGAATGCTTAGCAGGTTTAGCTTTCTAAAAATCCTCTTACTCCTTTTCTGAAAAGCAAACCTGCTGTTATGTACATATGCTTATGAGACTCAATGAAACTTAAATTGGAGAAATACCTTTACTGATAGAAAATGTAGTGTTGCAACTTCACTGCTCTGGGGTCCCTGGTTCAATCCTGAGCTCGGGTTATGTCCCAAATGCGCATGCTTGTTTTTTTTCCCAGGTTCTCTGGTTTCATCACACTTATCAAAAACTTGCTGGAAGGTGGACTGTCAACTTTAAATTGGCCCTTTGCTCTACAACGAACTGGAGTCCCATTCATGCCCAGTGTTCACAAAATGATCTCCGATTTCACCATAACCCTGACCCAGTCCCATACTCCAACATATTTTCATGTCACTTAATTTTGCAGTCTATATTAAATAGGGTAAAGTATTAGTCACTGTCCTACCAACAAGACTTGTTAAACTTTACAAGTATATATAGCTGATTCTCTCATGTGCTGGTGTGTGTGTGTGTGTGTGTGTGTGTGTGTGTGTGTGTGTGTGTGTGTGTGTGTGTGTGTGTGTGTGCACATCATCATTAGAAGGGACACAGAGCAAAAAAATTTCATGCGTACAAACAAAAACACAATCTTTGGGGGGTAGAAACGTAGGAATTATTTGTGAAAAGTGGAGAAATCAATTTATATTTTGTATCTTTTCTTTTCACCACTATTATTTTTTTATATTTATTTTAATAGAATTTTTTATTGCGTATTTCATCGTGCTCCAATACAATGCATGCACAATTTTAAATATTGCACTTATTATTTTCAATTTTGTTAGATTTTGTTTATATTTCTAATGCAGCATCTGTAAGAACAAGCAAACTACCAATCTCCTTGTACGTTGGGCATATTATAATAAACTTCTTGAATTTATTGGCAACAGTTTTAAACAAGATCTTGTCGAGCAGCAGTGACTATTATTAACAAAAAAAGAAATTGTACAAGTAAAATAGAGATGTAAGGATGTACCGTTATCAGTCGATAAAGGCTATTTTTCACACTACAGGCTATCGGCTGATTAGTTTAAAAACATCCGATGATCAGGGCAGATTATATCCTGTCAATCAAAAGAGCGAGGGGAAACACGTCGATTTCGTGCTGTGTGTGTAATGATGACAAAACTGCAGTTTGTAAGCTCTAATGTCTGCACCGCAAAAATTTTACACCAGACGCTGCAGCAGTGAAGAGGGAGTTTTAGCGTTTTTTTGCCACGGTGCTAGAGCTGCTCACGCTGAATTAAAGCTCCAGTATACTGTTGAAAGATTCAAATGAAGATGAGCTGACAAAAAAGTATATATTACACAGAAAAAAATATGTGTTAATGTTAATATATATATTTTTTAAGTTGATATTATATATTACCAATTTGATGTCAGGGATGAAGTAGAAATGCTTTTGTTTGTGGTGAGTGAATGTGAGACTAACAGGAGGTTTTTGTTAGAATTCAGTCAATGTTAATATGAATTAATAACATTCAATAAGTTACGAAATCTTACTTTAATCTTCAGAATTGAGTTCATGTGTTAATGTTAGAGTAATGTGTGTTCTGTTTGAGACCAGTTACTGTGAATCAACTTGTTGAAATGGAGAGAATAAAGTTTTTATTTGCATTTCCTTCAGAATTGTGGAATTAATTATTATTAATTTACAAGAAGACACAAAAAGCAGAACTATCGGTATCTGCCAATATCACTCTGAATATTCGGTTATCAGTATCGGCTGAGAAATTTAGTATCGGTGCATCTCTAGTGTAATAGCAGTTTGTAAGAGCAGTTTTAATGGGGAATACACTTTATTCTTACTTAAGTAGGTCTGTAAAAAAAAAAAAGATCTTTTTTGTTTTTACAATGAAAATTTGTGTTTCAGCAACATTTATTTCATTGACCGAATATCAAATGATATGCACTTCATATAGTGCACTACATAAGGTGTGCAAGACCATTATATACACGGATCTAAATTGTTTTTAAAATTAAAACTGTAAATCAACATTATGTAACAATTTCACACTGTTTGTTAGGGAAAGAGGTCCAAACAGAATTTACTCTGCAGAAATTTGCTCCCATGCCAAATCTAATGAGTCCTATTATACAATGTTTTATTTCATCTGTATATCTGTTTTAGGTCTTGGCCAAAGGGGGTGTGACCTACCGCGATGAGCCATGGCATAAGGAGTGCTTTTTGTGTGCAGGCTGTAAAGTGCAGCTAGCTGGCCAGCACTTCACCTCCCGAGATGACCGCCCTTACTGCCTTAAGTGCTTTGGAAACCTCTACGCTAAGAAGTGTGAGGCCTGTAGCAAACCAATCACAGGTACATCAGAGTAACTATACATCTGTATGATAATGATTGTATATGTTTTTGTTATGACTGCTTGGCTCATGCATGTGTGCTTGTTCATGTGTGTGTTCTCAGGTTTTGGTGGAGGGAAGTACATTTCATTCGAGGAGCGGCAATGGCACCAGTCTTGCTTCACCTGCACCCGGTGTTCTGTGTCGCTTGTAGGAGCTGGTTTCTTTCCTGAGAGGGATGAGATCCTGTGTCGTGAATGCAACAGCAATCTATAGACCCTTCATTTACACTCTTCTCTCCATTCACACAGTCACACACACAGTCTCACACACATGCACATGCACACACACGCACATGATAACAGACTCCGAGTTTTCACAAATACTGATTGGCTCACAAAAGCTGTGTTGATTACAATATCCCCTTTTGATATTAAGTTAGGGTTGTTTTCTTAAACACACACACACACACACACACACATTTTGTCAGATGGCGCAATATGTTTTTTCCTATAAGTTTATTTGTCTAAGAAGTTCCTTGTTTGCAAAAGAGCGACTATGCAAGATCATACTTGTTCGAAATCAGTCTATTCAGAATTGTGCCTTATTAGTTAGCATTGCTCACCTTGTGTGCTTTCACTTTATATACACTTTATGCTATCATTGTAGGTCTTTTTTAACCTCAAAGCAGAGAATGCAGGCTCAGCTCGGAGTGCTGTGTGTTTCACTCTGTATTCATCACACTGCAGATGTCTCAGCTGCACTGCTTACTTTTTTTCGGGATGGAAAGCAGTCCATCATTTTTTCCATTCAGCAACAGTAGTGCTTAAGCAATGCTTTAGATAAACCACCAGAGCTCTCTCATCCTAGGACTACAAACAGGCGATGTAGCAATTTTTATAAAGACATAATCCATCCATTCTTTATTTGTCCTACTCCCTGACTGTTAACGGAGAGTTAATTATGAGTAGTTAGGGTACATGATTACAACCTATAAAACACCTCAGACAGACAGATTCCTCCATAAACATCAAAGGGCTCTGTTGTCTGCTAGATATGTTCATTTCCCCCAAAAAAGACTTGATTTTGTTCTATTGGACTAAATTATTGGCCATGAGAATACATATTTGGCAAGAAATTGTATGTGAAATGTATGATCCAAGTCTGTTGAAATTAAAAATGTTTGAGGTTTGTAGTATTTAAGCACTTTTGATGTTTCTTCATGTTTTTTTTTTCAGCATATTGTATGTCAGAATGCATTAATAGTTTATTCCAAAAAATGTGTCCATGTATATCACACCAAAAAGTGAATTTTACAAAATAGGTGGGAAATGAAGTGTGATGTGTTTTACAGAAATCATTCATGCATTTTCACTATGGCTTGAATTAAGCATATCTTGTGCACAGACAGTATTATTATTATTATTAATAATAATAATAATAATGAGAAGACACCACATGCATACACTGCATATACATGGAATACAAACCACTGCCTGATTGCTGTTTCTCAATTCTTTGTATAATCTTTGGTCTACTATACACATGTGCAATTGTTCCTTTTTCTTTAGTCTTTTATATGATATGGGATTTTTTTTTTTCTTAAAGATTTAGCTTGGGTTCACATTTGTTGAGAGTGAGTGACTGGGCAAGTCCCGTGAAAGTGTATGTTGCAATATGAATATGTCAGCAGAATGGTATGCATGCTGTTCTTATTTTTTTTCCTTTCCAGTCTTGACCATTCATTGCTTTGTTACTGAAGATAATTTTACTAATTTCACCATAAAATATTTCTAAATATATGTATTCACTTTTGAGCTTTGATGCTGGCTAGTCAGAGTTAGCTAATGCTTTTTTTATTGTTTATAGAAATATGCAATACAGATATTTAGATTGGAAACATGGTTTAAAACAAGATTCTGTCTGATCTAAATGTTGGTCATTTGTTAATTAAATATTTTATAAATTAATCCAGTTTTGGTATTATTTTCTCTGTGAAAGTTTTGTCAGAAAGAGTCCTCATCAAATATTGATTTGTAACACAACAGGGTTATTTAATTTGAGAAAATTCAATGATCTCGTAAGCGAATTGTCTAGCTTTAATGGTGATGTTCCTGGCCCTCTGCATGCATACACTGTAGAGTCCTGTGATGTAGAGCCCCATCCTGATTTTTTCTGTTTGTGTATATCTCATACTAAAATTGTTCTACATCTTCATATGAAATGCAATATAAAACAAAGGCATGCAAACAAAGACCTGAGTAAATACACAACACAGATATATATATATATATAAGTTAAACCCCCATCACCAATGTGAAAAAATGATTGCCTCTTTAAGTGTAAAATCTAGATGTGCCACCTTTAGCAGCAATAACTGCAGCCAAAGGCTTCCAATAGTTGGAGATCAGTCTTATTAGGACTAGGATTTGCTCCTATGCTTTGAATCATTGTCTTTCTGCATAATCCAGTTGCAATTGAGTTTCAACTTACGGACCGAAGACTGGATATTCTCCTTCAGGATTTTCTAGTATAGAGCAGAAATCATGTTTCCCTCAGTTATTTATTGCAAGTTGCCCAGGCCCTGAAGCAGCAAAGTATCCCCACACCATCACACTTCCACCACCATGCTTGACCGTAGGTATGATGTTCTTTTTGTGGAATTCTCTGTTTGGTTTATGCCAGATGTAACGGGACCCCTGTCTTCAAAACAGTTCCACTTTCAATTCATCAATCCACAGAACATTCTCCCTAAAGGTTTGAGGATCATCAAGGTGTGTTTTGGCAAAATTCAGACAAGCCTTAATGTTCTTGTTTAGCAGTGGTTTTCATGTCACCACTCTTCCATGGACACCATTTTTACCCAGTGTCTTTCTGATAGTGGAGTCATGAACCTTTATTGATGCAAGAGAGGCCTGTAGGTCATTTGATGATGTCCTTGGCTCTCTTGTGACTTGCTGGATGCTTGTTGGAGCACTTTGCTGTGCTCTCAGAGAAATTTTGAAAGGTTGGCCACTTCTCGGAAGGTTCACTGCCGAATTTTTTGGAGATTTTCAGATAACTAGGAGATAATGGCTCTCAATGTAGTTCTTTGGAGTCCCAGCGCCTTTGAAATAGTTTTGTAACCCTTCCCAGACTGATGTAGTTAATTTTGTTCCTCATCATTTCTTGATTTTCTTTCGGTTTTGGCATAGTGTATTACTGTTTAAGAGCTTTTAACCGACTTCATTCTGTTGAAAAAGTTCTATTTAAGTGTTGATTTGATTGATTTTGCCCTGCGGTGGACTGGCACCCTGTCCAGGGTGTACCCTGCCTTGTGCCCGATGCTTCCTGGGATAAGCTCCAGGTTCCCTCGCGACCCTGAAAAGGAGTAAGCGGTTGACGATGGATGGATGGATCAATGGATTTGATTGAACAGGTCTGGCAGTAATCAGGCTTGGTTGTGTCTAGTCCATCTGAACCTCATTATGAATACAGTTTCATAGATTTGAGGAATTAGTAACTACGGGGCAAATACATTTTCACACAAGCTCAGCTGGTGTTGAATAACTTTTATGTTCCAATAAATAACATTATCATTTATAAAACTGTATACCATTGTAGTTTGTGTTTAATTAAATTACCTTTGTTTTATCTTGGATTTTGTTTTAAGTTCTGAAACAATTTAGTATGAGAGATACACACAAACAAAAGAAATCAGCACAGGGCAAATCACTGCACTGTATATATAATGTACCTGGTCCCAATCACAAACCTCAGCTTCTTTCGAAATATTGCTCTTAACAATTAACTAGTGATGTTACCAAGCTGGTAAAGCTTGAATTTCCCCTATGGGGGATCAGTAAAGGTTCATCTTATTTTATTTTATCTTAAATTAGTGTTGTAAAGTTCACAGTACTCTGATTTTGGCCCTGCTGATTTACTTTACCAAGTTTTCTTGGTCTATTCCAGTCTGTTTGCTGATCCCCTGAACCATTTCCTATTTATGACTTTCATTTTGTCTTTTGATTTGGCTTACCCAACTTAAGTAGCTTGCTCATTAGCGAATTCTGTTTGATTTTTGCTATTAAAATATCAAATTATTAATTTTTAGTTTTGGTAATGCTTACTAATGGGTAAAAAATAATAATAATCAACCACTCAAAGGCAAGTTAACAAACTTTTACTCATTTATCTTTTTCCTGCTGGTAGTTTAAGTGGTATGTTTCAACAATGTGAGTCCAGAGAAGTTCTTTACTTCACATGAATTTTGAAAAAACAAGGGAATTCCTTCAGAATATATTTCCAAGCCTGATCTTGCACATCTGTATCTAATATTCAGACACTCCCAAAGAGGGTGATTAACCAGATCAGGTGTGATCATTTAGAGTTGGAGCTTAACTATGTGGTAGGAAACTCTAGAATCACTGGTAGGCATTTCCAATCCATATAAACCTGAAACTATATATATTTTTTAAATGGGAAAAGTATTGTGCAAATATTGAATTTCCCATTCTGCACTTACATCAGGTTTTTTTTTTTACCTACTATCACAAATGTGAAAGGTTTTTATTTCAGTCACAGATTGATTTATGTGTGTTTGCTGACTATGCTGTTTCATCGCCTTCATGAGAACTAAAAGCTCATACACACACTCAGGCAGATTCATGCAGCTTGCTCGTCCCTGCATTGGTGGATGTCTTCCTCCCCTTCTCTCTTTCTGCATTTTCACCAAAAAAGGTAATGGAGAAGGAGCTGGTGGAGGGGAGGGGACCAGGCCTTTTGGTGGAAGTAGCAAGAGTGTGTGGGAGAGCATTTAATGTCGGGGGAGTCAGGATTGTAGCAGCATCTGGAGTCACTCCATCACACTTCTACTAGGGGTCAGTTACACTTTCAAACACACACTGCCCTGTGGCGTATGGGGAAAAAACACTGAGCTGATGAGCAAGAGGAGGGTGATGTTCATGTGAATGGGGTCTGGAATGTACTGCAAAATTTGTCCATATTGGACACAGCATGGTGTGGTGAGATTCTGTGTATGTGTGTCACAGGTTTGACTATGCAGCACCAAATAGTGCACAGATGAAATATCATACTTGTTTAAAGTGAGCAGCAGTTGTATCATGTAGAAACAGAGGCATTGCACAATTCATCTGGAGTAGGCCTGCCTACAGAAAATGCCAAAATGGCAGTCCAGGAAATGATTCTTTCAGTCAGAATGGATTACCAGCTATTACACAGAAAAATACACTTCGTTAAAGAGTCACAGCTTTCATTTAAAGGATATGAGTCATGAAGGCAAAAGTAAACTAGTTTGAGGTCATAGATTAGCATATTGTTCATTCCTTTAGACTGAAATATTTCATTTCAAAGTCATTTTGAATCTGAAACTTTGCCTGCGATACTGTTATGTGTACACAAGTTCCTTTAGCAACTGTCATTATGAGACATTAGCTCATGTTTTTAAATCCTTGTTTATTTCTGATGATTTCATCCAAACCTATTTGTGAGAGTAGCATAGCATGAGAAACTATAAGTTCTCCTTTGACCTCTTGTCTGGTTGATAGCTCAGCTTTCTGGGCTTTCTGTCACATCCAATGTGAAACAAGAATTTGTCTGTGACTGGAAATGACTGAAACCCAACCAAGATGATCAGTAATTTGGTTCAGTCATAGAGTCATCCATTTTCTATAACGCTTATCCTCCAGGATAGTGGGGAACCTATCCCCGGAGGCATGGCGCACAAGGCAGGGTACACCCTGAACAGGGTGCCAATCCATCACGGGGCACAATCACATACACATTCACACACTCTGGACACTTTGGACATGCCAATCAGCCTACCGTGCATGTCTTTGGACTGGGGGAGGAAACCTGAGTACTGGGAGGAAACCCCCAGAGCACAGGAAGAACATGCAAACTCTGCACACACACAGGGCAGCGGTGGTAATCGAACCCCCAACCCTGGTGGTGTGAGTTGCTAACCACTAAGCCTCCATGCGCCCAGTTCAGTCACTTCCAGTGGAAATTTTTATTTGTAAAGCTTGAAAATGTTGTACAGATCCATTTCGATTCAGTAGTACACAGAGCAATGGAAAACTCCAACAGCAACACTGTGTGTGTGTGTGTGTGTATCGTGTTTCCAACTAATGGCACCACATCCTTGTCATTATTGGATCGCAGATTTAGCACGTGCCACAAAGTGATTATTTGCCTAATAAAGTGATCCCTCTAACTAATGTTTTAGAGCCAGACAGATGCTTGACTCTTCTGGCTCAACAGGAAGCAGGTCTATAAAGCAGTGGAGAGGGCTTGTGATCATACACCCCAGATTGCTTCCACATGCACCTCACAGTCAGTCTCTAAAAACCTCCTTAGGGAAAAACCACCTTATCATTTTCACTGAGGTAATGGTTCAGAATGGTTCAGTTGTCTTTGTTTTACTTTTCTTCCACTGGGCGTAACTGATATCAGATGTTACAATGTATTTTACAGTCAATTTATAAATTTCTGTTGTAATAGTATTTATATGGCACATACTAGCCATTCCTTAGTGTTGTAATTCAGCTTTGTATAGTATATTAACAGAACTACTTAATTGATTAATTTATTAATTTTCTGTAACAACACGGCAGTGGCTACAAGGCAAATCCCAAATATATACACTATGGTCAAATGTTTGTGGACACCTGACCATCACACCCATATGTGCCCTTTTACCACAAAGTTTGAAGCGTACAATTATAAATGATATTTTGACCTTTTGCAGCATGGCAATGTCCCTGCATACAAAGTGAGGTACTGTACACAAATACATGATGAACAAGGTTGGAGTGGAAGAAATAAAGTGGCCTGTACAGAGCCCTGACCTTATTTATAGGAATTTTAACACAAATATTCCTAATGCTAGTTTTTTTTTCAATATTTCCACAGTAGTACATTAATCTTTATTAATACGTAAATAGAAACCCTTTTGTGCAAACTGACTTACAAACGAAGTGTGATACAAGCATGTAGGTGAATAGCTAAATGGAACAGATAAAGGAGTTGATAAAGTGCTCAACATTAGCTGTCTGGCAGCTCTGAGTCACTGCCTGACCTCTGCTATTGACAACTTTTTAATGCACATCTGTTATATTCTTCTGATGTTTCCTTCACACATTATCAGAGACAACTGTTAGCACATTAGCACATTAACATTATACCATGATCTTTGAAAGTGCTATTCTCAGTTAAATGACAGTCTGTTTTTTGTATCTTCTGTTACAGCTTATTGGGTCAATACCCTGCTCAACTGAGCAAACTCACAGTATATGTATATGTAATATATGTCTGTGGTTATGTATATGATATGGCTTATACCAATGCTCTGAAAAAGCTACTAAGCAATCTGGTCAGAAATACTTTCAATGACTGATGAATGAGTGGCCTAAACACAGTGACGTTCCTCAAGATTCTGAGACCTGTGGTGAGCCCTCTAACAAATTCTTTTTTAAGTATTTCCAGGCAGCTGTTTGACACCCTTCCTCTATCCTAGGTATTAAGTTCCCTTTACACCACAGTAACACCTGTGGTAACATAATAGCCAAAGATGTCATGAGTGTGATGAGTCCTGTATTTCAGGCAGATGGGAGTATAGGTGGGTAAGAAAAGAGAAGGATCTGATATTTAACTTGTCTGGTATTTAATTGAAGTTTTACAGTTACTTCTGTTTAACACGGCTCCAGACACTGCAGTAGTTGAAGAGTGTAGCAACAGGTGGTAGCTCAGTGGTTAAGATGTTGGACTACTGATCGGAAGGTCATGAGTTTAAATCCTAGCACTGCCAAAAATTCGAACTACTGGGCTCTTGAGCAAGGCCCTTAACTGCTCAGTTTTATACATGAGATAAATGTAAGTTGCTATGGATGCCAGTAATGTAAGTGTAAAAAGCACAAAGAACATATTAACAATGGAGCCCTATACTACAGCTGACATACTACTTTAGCCACAGTTACTGTATGTCTGTTCTATGTTCTATGTAGGCATGGGGATAAAGTGAAAAATGTACGAATTTTATCAGCATACATACGATGGCCAGAAGTGTTATAGCGGTATGTTTCTAAGCAATCATTTTGTTCAGTTTTTCCCTACACTGTAGAAGAGTGTTCTAGAAAATACGTCAAAATCAAGTATGTAGTCAAAGTGGATATGTATGTCCAGAATAATGTACAGTGGAAATGTTTGGTCTTCTAGATATTTTTAAGCACTCATCCCTCTTGAGTGCTGTGAACACATTTGGGACCTTTGTGCTGAAATGTGAAATAAGAGAATTTTGTAGTTCCACAACTAAACACAAAGATATCGGTCTTAATCTACCAGCACCACCATTAGGCCTGATGTTTGATGGGGAATGTTTGGAAGCAATGTCTGTGGCTTGGCTTTGCTCTCACCATAACCATCTCTGTCTTTCTTTTTTACACTCCGTGTGAGGCAGCAAAATCCCTGTGAACAGTTTCAGATGGTATTCACTTTTGTCCTCCACGCTGTCTTTTGACCTCCAAGCCAAGAGGAGCAAAGTATAATCAAAAATCAAATAAACATTTTGAGTAAGCCAAGATCAATCCTAGAAAATCTGTCACAAATTTTCATTAATTGAAACTTTGTTTCCAAATTACTCACATGACAGTGCCTAATGCTGATAGAATTAAAAGTGTCTGGCTAAACTCTCTCACGTGTGTCTTGTGATGGGGAGTGTTCAAACATACAATGTGTTTTATTTACTCCTATTTCTCTCTCTCAGTAGGATTTTTTGCAAGTCAAATGGAAAGTTTGCCTTTTTTTTTTTTTTTTTTTTTTGTAAAGGAAACTTTACATGAAACTGACCTTGCTATCAGTAAGTTGTATTATACCTTCTTGGTCAATGGGATACTAAGAGAATTTTAAGAATTTTTACATATTTTAACTATTCTGTAAGAGTGGCGGCTGTGGCGCAGGTGGTAGAGAGGGTTGTCTACTAATCGTAGAGTTGACGGTTTGATTCCCGGCCTGGGTGACTCCACATGCCGAAGTGTCCTTGGGCAAGACACTGAACCCCAAGTTGCTCCTGATGGCAAGCTAGCGCCCTGCATGGCAGCTCTGCTACCATTGGTGTGTGTGTGTGTGTGTAAATGGGTGAATGAGACACAGTGTAAAGCGCTTTGGATAAAAGCGCTATATAAGTGCACATTTACCATAAGAGTGCCAATAATTTTCAAACATTTCGAATAATTCTGGATTGTATACCCTATTATGTTTTTATATTTTTTATTGTATATACTGGCAAGCTTTTCTCCTGCTGAACAGTTCTATTACTGTGCTAGTGTAAATGGAGTATATGGAGGAGTAATAAAGCATCTTAAAAGCTGCAGTGCGCTCAAGTGGACACAGTCCTCATTGCAATCAAATAACTGGTCAAATGCATATGCAACATTAGTTATTTGTTTGTTTATTTATTTATTTACTAATAAATGATCTGACTGACAAAGGGTATATTTTGTTTCATCTATATGATCACGTGATAAAGAGATGACCAAGTAAGTAAGTAAGAGTGCAAAATGGTCCCTGAAAGTTTGTGAGTCCTTTAGAATTTTCTGTATCTCTACATGAATGACCTAAAACTTCATCAGATTTTTACAAGAGTCCTAAAAGAAGACAAAAAGAATCCAATTAAACAAATGAGACAAAAAATTTTTTACTTTATTTATTGAGGACAATTATCCAATATTACATATTTGTGAGTGGCAAAAGTATTTGAAAGTATTTGAACGGGTTATCCGTTTAATTTGAAGGTGAAATTAGTCGGGTGTGAAATTAGAGCCCCATTCAATGAATGGGATGACAATTAGGTGTGAGTGAGCGCCCTATTTTATTTAAAAAACAGGGATCTTTCAAAGTCTGATCTTCACAACACATGTTTATGGAAGTGTAGTATAGCATGAACAAAGGAGATTTTTGAGATCCTCAGAAAAAGAGCTATTGAAGCTCATGAGGCTGGAAAAGGTTACAAAACCATCTCTAAAGAGGTTAGACTCCACCGATCCACAGTCAGACAGATATCAGGAAATTTAAGACCATTGTTACCCTCCCCAGGAGTGGTCAACTAATAAAAATCACTACAAGAGCAAGATGTGTTAATAGTCTGCAAGGTCACAAGGCAGCTTCTCAGCAACTGAAATGTCAATGTTCATGAGTCCACCATCAGGAAAACACTGAACAACAATGGTGTGCGTGACAAGGAGAAGGCCACTGCTCTCCAAAAAGAACATTGTTGCACGTCTGCAGTTAGCTAAAGATTGCTTGGACAAGCCAGAATGCAGTTGGAACAATATTTTGTGAACAGTTGAGACCAAAATTGAATTTCTGGTTAAATAGAAGTTGTTTGCAGAAAGGAAAACATTGCATTCCAACTTAAGAACCTTATCCTATCTGTGAAACATAGGGGTGGTAGTATCATAGTTTGGGCCTCTATATGTACATACATCTGGGCCAGGATGGCTTGCTATTATTGCTGGAACAATGATTTCTGAATTATACCAGCAAATTTTACAGGAAAATGTCAGGACATCTGTCCATGAGTTGAATCTCAAAAGAAAGTTGATCGTGCAGCAAGACAACGACCCTTAGCACACAAGTCATTCTATTAAATAATATTTAAAGAAGAATAGAGTTAATGTTTTAGACTGGCCAAGTCAAAGTCCTTAATCCAATAGAAATGTTGTGGAAGGACCAGAAGCAAGCAGTTCATTGAGGAAACCCACCAACATCCTGGAGTTAAAGCTGTTCTGTACTGAGGAATGGGCTAACATTCTTCCAATCCAATGTGCAGGACTGATCAACAGTTACCAAAAATGTTTAGTTGCAGTTATTGCTGCACAAGGGGGTCACACCAGATACTGAAAGCAAAGGTTCAGTTACTTTTGCCTCTCACAGATATGTAATGTTGGATAATTTTCCTCAATAAATAAATGACCAAGTATAATATTTTTGTTTTATTTGTTTAACTGGGTATCCACTTTTAGGCCTTGTGAAAATGTAATTATTATGCAGAAATATAGAAATTTCTCACAAACTTTCAAGCACTACTGTTAGCAGTAGGAATGGGTTTTGAACAGTACGGCTCTTACTGTTTTTTTTGTTTTGTTTTTTTTTTGGGTTTTTTTTGCAGTGCCACACTAGATAACCCCACAAGGGAAAATGAAAATACCACAATAAAAACTGGTACATACACTCACTGGCAACTTTAATAGAAACACCATTCAAACTCTGCAACTGATACAGACTGCAGCTGCTCAACTTGTTTTCTCAATGCTTGCCTACAAAGCCAAAAATGGACCAGCACCCATTTACCTCAAATCACTTATGACACCGCACACTGCAACAAGTTCCCTCTGATCTTCTAGCACTGCTTAACTGGTCCCTCCATCTCTCAGGGTACAAGAAAGGCATCCATCAAGACTCTTCTCAGTTCTGGCACCTAGGTAATGGAATGAACTTCTCCTAGATGTCCGAACAGTGAGACACTGGCAGTCTTCAAGCGTGTCTAAAGGCCTAGCTCTTCCTAAAGTACTTAAATTGGCACTTTTAATAAAAAAAAAAAAAAAAGGTCTGTTGTCAGTGTGTTTTTCTTATTATATTACTTCCCAACAAAGTTTTTAGATGGATGGCATTCTTAATCTGTGACCTAGAGACCCAGTATCAGGATGTAATTATTGATAGAGACTTCAAAGCACTTCTGTAAGTCACTCAGGATAAGGGCATCTGCCAAATTCTGTATATGTATATAAATGTGTGTATGTATACAGTTGCAATCAAAATGATTCAACTCCCATTGCAAATTAGGTTTATTTAAATCAAAGCAAATAACAGTTAATATTAATAACTAAAAGTATTGGTTTCTTCTTGTGTGATGCTTTTCCAAGCTTTTACCACAGCCTCTTTCAGTTATTGTTTGTTTTGGGGGATTTCTCCCATCAGTCTCCTCTTCAGGAGGTGAAATGCTGCTCATTGGTTTAAGGTCTGGTAATTGACTTGGCCAGTCTAAAACCTTCCACTTTTCCCCTGATAAAGTCCTTTTGTTAAGTTTGCAGTGTGTTTTAGATCATTGTTTTGCTGCTCCTGTAAACTTCTGCATTCATTCTACTGCTAACATCATGAGTTACATCATCAATAAACAATAGTGAGCCTGTTCCAGAAGCAGTCATGCAAGCCCAATCCATCACACTACCTACACCATGTTTCACAGATGAGCTTGTATGTTTTAGATCATGAGTCCTTTCTTTCTCCACACTGTGATCTTTCCATCAATTTGCAGAGGTTAATCTTGATTCCAGAACTTTTGTGGCTCATCTCTGTATTTCTTTGCGAATTCCAATCTTGATCTCAAACCCAAATATCTTCAGCCCACAGCAAAATTAATTGGCCTTGCCATTCCAATAGTTTTTGGGGGACTGTATATAAAATTACATCTATCCTGTCATCATATAAAGCTAGCTTTTGTGCTTGTTGCAATACCTAAAATGTGCATTGCTAACAGTTGAACTGAAGATAAGAAATGTATATTTTCATGTAAATTTTTAGCTTGAACTGCTACAAAAGTATAGTAGAGTTGACCAGTCAG
Organism: Ameiurus melas; assembly: GCA_012411365.1. Lineage (NCBI taxonomy): Eukaryota > Metazoa > Chordata > Actinopteri > Siluriformes > Ictaluridae > Ameiurus > Ameiurus melas. Next base: position 22,271,565 of record CM022757.1, read on the forward strand.
TAATACTTGACCTAGGTTCTTAGCTAATGCTTTAATATTCTATAATATATACAGTATGCTGACTGTGGTTAGTTTGAGTTCATGTCTGTCAACTTAATTTTAGCTAATGATGTGTCACTTGATTGATTTACAATAATATTTTGGGTGTTTTAAATCCATCCATCCATCCATCTTCAACCGCTTACTCCTTTTCAGGGTCGCATGGGAACCTGGAGCCTATCCCAGGAAGCATTGGGCACAAGGCGGGGTACACCCTGGACAGGGTGCCAGTCCATTGCAGGGCGGGTGTTTTAAGTATACTTTTATATTATCATAAACTAGCAAATTTGATTGAACTGTAATGATCTTTTTCCCACCGGGGCCATGTGTGTGCAGAGTTTGCATGTTCTCCTCGTGCTGCGGGGATTTCCTCCGGGTACTCCGGTTTCCTCCCCCAGTCCAAAGACATGCATGGTAGGTTTATTGGCATGTCTAAATTGTCCGTAGTGTATGAATGCGTGTGTGAGTATGTATGTGATTGTGCCCTGCGATGGACTGGCACCCTGTCCAGGGTGTACCCTGCCTTGTGCCCGATGCTGCCTGGGATAGGCTCCAGGTTCCCCGTGACCCTGAAGAAAGAATAAGCGGTAGAAGATGGAAGGATGTAATGATCTTTTAATCTTGTATATATTTCTATGATATAAATTGAGGTAAGTGTGTATGAGAGTGAGTGAGGGTGTGGCTCTGGGTCCGGGGTGGTGAAGTGTGTGTGTGTGTGTGTGTGTGTGTGTGTGTGTGTGTGTGTGTGTGTTGTGAAACATAAATATTCTTTTCAATCTTTCCAGTAATCATCTGATCGATCCTCTGGATTTCATGAACAGTTTTCATTTTGGAAATGAATCCACAGCAAAATGTCTTAAACACACACGTGTCCACTGAAATCCCATGTTCCATTCAAATCATTATTACAGCTTGACTCGTGGCTTTGGGAATGTTTTGCTGTGAAAGAATCTGCGATTACTGAGAAACATTGACTGACCGTGAGTCTCAGCCACTGTACTGACCGAATCACATGCTAAAGTATGAACAAATGAATGATAGGCTTGGGATTTATGGGGTTAACCTTTTAAAGCATTGCTCCCCAATCTTATTCACAAAGGTTCAGTCTTATTAACTGTTCTTCATTTTTAAACATCTAATACGTTTGTCTCATGTTTTGCAGCTACACTGAATATTTGTGGATAAGATTGAGGATCCAGGAATTAAAATATCATGCACAATCAATTAAATTCAGTCAACAAACTTATTCTAAAGGAAGATCATGAATGTGGCTGTGAGGCTGTCAAAATACAGATCACTGAGATGTCTAAGTTTCTTCAAACATATATATTTTAAAATTCCATTAATATCCAGCATGTGGTTGCAGTCTCCACATCACATGATATTCAGCAAAAGTCACATGTAGAATTGCATATTGCTTACAAATGTACATAGAAGCATTGCTTAGCATTCATATAAATGTATAATAAGTATCCACATTTTGCTGTGGTTAGTTGGTATACTATTCAAAGAATGGCATATTTGGATTAAACTAAAAATGTATATTAATCCACTTATATTCACTGTTCTTGATACAGATACATGCTATCTTGTTCCAGAAAGACCAAAAATCTTCAGATTGCAATAAAACTATAATGATATGAAATGAAATGTGATGAAGTTATTATTTCTGTTTGATCATTTCTAGCATGCTGCATTATTTGCTGCACTGCAGCCGAGCTCAAGGCAGTACTCGGATTTCCACTGCAGCACAGCAGGTGGCAATCACGTACCACCAATTAGCATTTCACCTGTTCAGCATGTCTCAGAAAAAGAAACACGAACACATGGTACCATCAGTGCCAACTCAGTAGAACAGATTTGATTAGGTTCATCCTCCGTTTCCAGGATCATTGAGTAACAGAAACAAACAGTGAATCAGCATCATTGGCAGTTTACAAGCCCAAATGACAAATACTTCTTTCCTAATACTTATTGATGTAATACTTTTCTCTGTACTCATTACAATCCTACTGAGGAGTTTGTGATCTATAATCCATGACATTTACGGCATTTGGTAGACGCCCTTATACAGAGTGACTTACATTTATCTCATTTGTACAACTGAGCAGTTGAGGGTTAAGGGCCTTGCACAAGGGCCCAGCAGGTCAGCAGTCCATTGATTTGAACTCACGACCTTCCACTGAGCTACCATTAGCCTGCCATGACAAGTCTTTGTCATTCTGACCTGGTCACTGAAAATACATTCACACTTATATCAAAGTCAGGGTGTATATTTAAGTCCTTATTTATAATTTCCTTATCCAGATGAGTCCTTTAAATACTATATGCATTCTCACTGTTCAGTATGGTAAACAGTCATGGTAGTCAAACAAGAATGTTTTTTAAGTCATGCTAACATTAGCAAACATTCAAATAGGCAGTATGCAGATGCTTGTGGGACTCCCAGTTGTATCTGGCCTGCTTCTTGGCCATGCTAATAATATAATAAAGTGCATGGCAACCACTGCACTAGAGAGGACCAGTTTAGAGGCCTCACATGCATATCTGTCCCACGGGCTGCTTGCACCTGCTGCCTAATGACTGCTGTATCATGCTTATCCTGATTTGAGCCAGAAGCTCATGTCTTTCATATAAAACTACTGAAAGCATCCAACATTAAATCTACAATTCCTTTGCTTTAATGACAGATTTCTTTTTATTCAACCATTTCTATATTTCTATTATCAGACTTGTTGACTGTCAGAAGAGGTAATGCCATTTCTTTTCATTTGTCTTTTTTTGTCCATGAAATAAGAAACAAATGTCAACGACTGGACTGCTCTGTTTAATGATGGACAATTTGTATCAAATTTATTTGTCTATAAATTTCTTTTTTAAGTCTACATACTGTAACCTGTAAATGTACATGTATTGCAATTCTTGACCCGGTTAGTTTGTCGAAACCAAAGGAAGGCATCACTTTTCCTTATCATAGGTGACGCTCTAAAGAGTAGAGCTGAAAGCCAATAACATAACTTTATTGTCCGTTTTGCAAATGCCTATTCTCATGTGTGGCTCTCTGTCAAGAAAATTCCACTGATGACTAGAATTTTAATTCATTCAGTTTCTATAGAATATATATTTTTAAAGCCTCTAGATGTGATTATAGATATCCTGTCTTACGCAGGCATGAATAATCTGATGGTAGACAACACAAACATGCTGCCAGTGTATAAATCCCCCAGTCCTTTTGCTCCATCACACAGTTCCAGAGGCACCCCTTTTGAACCTTTTCTTTTTTTGGCCCCCTTTCCCCCCTCTTTCAGATCTTGAGCCATGCGAATAGCTGTTGTGTTTTAGAGTGGGAGAGATGGAAAGCAAGGAGCACGCTTCTCTCAGGGGGAATCCCTGAGTTCATTTGAGGAGAGCTGGATTCGGTTATGATTTGAATGGAGGAGACTGGGGCAGCATGGCTCAAGATCTGAAGAAGGGGAAAATGGGGGGCCAAAACAAAAAGTACTAAAAGGGGTTAACATGCAGAGAGAAATGTAATTTGCTTGACACTGGTTGCCTCAATTGACCTTGAAACAAAAGGAGAAAGGAAACAGAAGACTGAACACCATGAATTCTCACCATGCTCGTCTATATGAAAGCTGTAAGTGTTATAAAATGCTGTATTGAAGCTAGAAGTGGTGGCTCAGTGGTTAAGTCTTTGGGCAGCTGATCGGAAGGTTCTTAGTTCAGTCCCAACACTGCCAAGCTGCTATTGTTGGCTCCTTGAGCAAGACTCTTAATCCTTCTCAGTTGCATCCTGTCTGAATTGTAAGTCGCTTTGGATAAAAGCATCAGCCATTAAATATAAGTAATTTATACACCACTGGTGATGTTGCTATATATTGAAGGCACACCTGGTGGGTCAGAAAGTGAGACAGAAGAACCTGTATTTCCCTTTATGGTAAAATCGACATAAAAAATAAATAAAATACTGTCCATCATACATAAATCAAACTAGTAAAAGTAACAAAGTAAAATAAAATGAGATCCCATGAAATTAGACTATGATGTTTGTCAGTAGAATCGATTGTGAACAGGCACTTCACCAGATGTACCATCACTCAACTACTGAGGAGAATTAAAGAGAAAGAATGAGAAGGATGAAAATGAGAGATGAAGGAACGCAAGAGAAATGAAAATGACAGCAAGATAGGGTGATTGGGAGGGAAAGCTGCATCCCACGAAGTCGACTCAAGAATTTATGGTCAGGAAGGGGAATGAAAGTGTAATTTACGTTGAACTCTCTACCGTTGCCCTGCCCTCCCCTGCGTAATGAGAAACGGCTGTCGAGATTGCAGGGCGCAGGCGCAGCCCCCTGGCGATGACACATCATTAGTTTTTATTTGTCTCTACTTTTACAGCTTTTGCAGCAACGCCAACTAGTGCAGAACATTCCAACCCACAACCACTGTGTTGTATTAATACAGCAAGCACATACATACCTCCCAAAATGGCGGCCCATTGCTCAGGTTCAAGCCCTGGAAACACAAATCACCAGAGCTTAATGTGATAATGTATCAGTTGAACACACTGCTCTACCACCCTGGTCACCATTCATAAAATAAAAACATGAGGAAATGCAGGGGTACAATCTCCGGTGGAATGCTTTAATAAACAAATGCTTATTAAGAATTGTTCTATTCATCGTAGATTCAGCCCTGATGTTTATTTTTACGCTATAAAGATTGTTCCATAAATTATCAGATAATATTTCATGTCAATAGTTTTGATATTAAAAGTGATGTGTAGTGCAAAATTACATTTCAGTGATTGAAATTAAGTCCAAAAAGTTGGGATGGGGCAACAAAAGGCTGGAAAAGTAAGCGTTACTAAAAAGAAACAGCTGGATATTAATTGGTAACAGGTAGACAGGCAGAGTCCTTCAGAAGTAAAGACAGGCAGAGTTTCACCAACCTGTGAAAAACTGTCTACAATTTGTGAAACAATTTCAGAATAATATTCCTCAAAAATTTGCAAAGACAATGAATATCTCATCTTCTACAGTACATAATATCATTAAAAGATTCAGAGAATCTGGAGAGATCTCTGGGCGCAAGGGACAAGGACAATCAATATTGCATGCCCATGATCTTCAGGCCCTCAAGCAGCACTGCATTAAAAACAGGCATGATTCTGTAATGGAAATCACTGCATGGGCTCAAAAACACCTCACTGTCTGTGAACACAGTTCGCCATGTCATCCACAAATACTGGTTAAAGCTCTATCATGCAAAGAAAATGCCATATGTGAACATGATCCAGAAACACTCTTCTCTGGTTCATTTAAAATGGACTGAGGCAAAGTGGAAAACTGTTCTGTGGTCAGGCGAATCAAAATTTTTAATTCTTTTTGGAAAATATGGATACCACGTCCTCTAAACTAAAGAGGACTAAAGAGGAGAGGGGCCATCCGGCTTTTTTATCAGCGTTGAGTTCAAAAGCTTGCATCTCTGATGGTATGGGGGTGCATTAGTGCCTATGGAATGGGCAGCTTGCACATCTGGATAGGCACCAACAATGCGGAAAGGTATATACAGGTTTTAGAGCAACATACGTTTCAATCCAGATTCCATCCAATCTTTACTTCTGAGACTCTGGCTCTCTAAGATACTTTTTTTTTCCCCAGTCATGTTACTGACCTGTTACCAATTAAGCTAATTAGTTACAAAATGTTCCTCCAGCTGTTTCCTTTTAGAAACACTTTTCCAGGCATTTTTTGCCCCGTCGCAACTTTTTGAGACGTGTTGCAGCTATCAAATTCTTATTACCTTATTTTTTTTCTTCAAATGGTACATTTCCTCAGTTGAAACATTTGATATGTCTTCTCTGTTTTATTGTGAATAACATATGGGTTTATGAGATTTGCAAATCATAATTTTTTATGCAAAAAAATTGCATTCTCTTTTTATTTACATTTTACACAGCGTCCCAATTGTTTTGGAATTGGAGTTATATAGTATAATAGAATAGAATAGAATAGAATAGAATATAAAATAATATAATATAATATAATATAATGGACTGGCAACCTGTCCAGGGTGTACCCTGCCTTGTGCCCGATGCTCCCTGGGATAGGCTCCAGGTTCCCCGTGACCCTGAAGAAGGAATAAGCGGTAGAATATGGATGTATGGATGGATGGATAATATAATATGAAAGGAAACTGGATGTGTATGTGGCCATGCAGAATAAATAGGCTCGAAGACTGTGATCTTGCAAAATGTAATATCTAGATTTTATTTTATGCAGGAATTTCAAATAATTAAATGTACAATAACATAAGGTATACTGTATTAATATTGTATTAAGTAATCATAATCAACATACACTGAAGTAGACAATTTCAGCAAAACACCACAACAGTTATGTCCACGCTCAGTATCTACTAAAGAAACCAGTATTCTTATGTCAAAATTTGCTACAAAAACTCAGTGTAAGTAGAGATGCATCACTTATGTGCTAGAGCATTGCCTTCTCTGATAGTGCTGTATATGTCTGAACTGTATGGATTATTTGCTAAATATAGCTGAACCTGTAAAGATATGCATAATAACTGATGAGACATGTGGTATGTAGATGTGCTGTGCATAAATGCTAGTGAAATAATGTGCTCGTACAATGTTCCTATTGCCTCATCTCTCTCTCTCTATCTCTCTCTCTCACACACACATACAAACACACTCACACACACACACACTCACACACACACACACACACGCATGCACACACACACCCATAGTCTGACCCAATAAAGGTGTATGTTAAATGCAATTCCTAACAAACTCTGCTGATAACAATGTTTATCCATCTTTCTGTCTGAACACAAACACAGCTCACTGCTCCTAGCCAAATCAAACATACATTCATTACTCTGTTTGTGTGGATTATTGTTTTCTTTGATCAGCCTTTTGTTATACAAAGATAGCTAGAAGTGAAAAATGTTTGCTTAAGAAACCATGGATTAGGTTTGTCCTGTCTTTAGACATCCTATTGTTTTTGCTGATTTGTAATCATTTTGCTCAAAATGTTTTTAAAAAGAGAAGAAAAAAAAAAACACAAAGTTTCACAACAAAAACAGAAATTTGTTCCAGTGATTTGCTTTGGTTTCATTATACAACAGAAATATAAAGAGAAGTGTATCGATTCCTGCTTTTGATTGGTACCTTTCACAAAATAAAGCAGAGCCAACACGAGAAAACGAATCAATGTAAGATTTGGAAAAGAGCAACAAGCCAATGTGTTGTAAATGTGCATAAGTCAGCGTTTGGAAGGAAGAGATCATTTGAAGTGTCTTTCCTAATGTGAGCATAGAAGTCTTTAGTCAATTATAAAAGCGGGACATATATATAGCATTTCACCCACAAAACACTGTTTACAAAAGAACGATCCTTCATATTAGGGCAGTCTTTCAAAGTGCTTCCAATTGCACGAAGAAACATCTTTTCCCTATGTCTAACATGAACAGTACATACTTTATTACTTATTGCAGCAATCCTCCAGTTCCCTTTGAGCATTTTCATGAATGTGCAGCAGCATTATTATTCCTTTTCAATATCAGTCTGATAGTGTCACAATTAAGTAACACTCAGCAGCCTTTCAGAGTGGACCATCTTTCCAAATTTTGGCCCTCCATATGCCACTTTCAGGTCAAGTGATGGTGCTTGTTATCATTGATGGAGCAGTAGTAGTCGGACTGTGGGACTTTCTCCTCTTGCCTCCCCCTTTATTACTTTCCTTTGTGTCTCGACCACGGTTTTTGCCATTTAACATTCCTTGGTTCTTAGGCGTTGTCCCCTTGTCTCCTGAATAAGACGAGCAAAAAAAAAAAATCATCTTTATAGCACTTAATTTACTACTGCCTGAATTTGTTTTAAACAACTTAAATATTAGTCAAGCATGAGTCTAATTAACTGACATTTTTCCAAATGTAAAATATTTTTTACTATAATCAACTTTGTTTCTAAAGAAAGAGTGCACACCAGTTTCTAAATGTCATTATGATGCAAGACAGCACAGTTCAAAGTTGACAGCGGACATACAACAGCAGCCTTTAAGCCATAACTGTGGGCCAGACAATAATAATCAAGAACCTGACACCCTACTACCCTACTACTTCCCAACAGTCATCCTTCTCACACTCTCTTCCAACAAAGCTTTGTGTGTGTGTATGCATCTGCCACTTATTTTAAGTGCATAACCACTTCATCAGTACAAACATCCTTTAGAAAGGCTTTCAGAGTCATACGGTCAGAAAGGGAAATAACAGCAAGTATGAATGTGAAAAGTCATAGATGAAAGGCCTGATTATGATAACGTAGCATATTCAGCAGGTCTGAGATTAATTGTTTTAAATGTTATTACAATGGTGCTCAGAAGTCACACATGTAGAAGCAGACTCGTATGCACAATGTAACATTTGAACCAGCCTGGTTAGGATCCAAGAATCACTTCAGTGGTCAAATACATGGGGAAAGGAGCACAGGCCCCAGCCTCACTAGCACTACTGTAAAGAGAAGTCAGAGCCTCTGTGCTGACTGATGTTTGTTATGAAGTTAGTGTTGTGATTCTAGATGTTCCCTGGAAACCAAGTCAACACTCATATGGGGCTGGAGAGCTTTTGCTCTATGTTTGATGACATGAGACTTACAGCCACTCTGTACTCCTCAACCCCAGTGTACTTTTCATCTTAAGGCCTTATATTGCGCATAGTCAAAAACAACTTGTCTGTTCTGTGTCTTGATAACAGTCTGCTGACTTTGGTGGTGGGGAATGGTTTTCACAAAACCATTATATACGCACCAACAGTATCTACTTTTGTCTAAGTGATAAGGATGTGAAGCATGAATTTCTTTGGGTCATTATCCCAGATCTGTGCTTTTTACATACCTATACATATAAGTCCTTATAATCGATTGATTTGTGTGGGAAAGCTCTTCACATGGTCACCATTCATCATATTTTACTCTATAATATACATTTTTTTTAATAACTAGATATGTCCCTGAAATGTCCCTGAAGTTTCTCTTTTGCATGTATTTTATTAATTTTACAAGTAACATTATAGCTTTCATTTCTGATTTCCCCCAAAATGAAAAGGGAGGAAAATCAGATTCCATTCCTAGTGCAGTGCACCTCACATACATTTTGACAGCAGGTGTCTAATTACAAGCTAAATTGGTTAAGTTTATTTCCATTTCACTACAGCACATAGCTATCCAAAACTTATCAAAGCATGACATTCACTGTGTGAGGAAATAACACTTAGTTACCACGGTTTTAGATCTCTTTACCACTGTGGTTGTTAAACTGGGTCTTATACATGATATTTGTAGGAAGATAGCTCAGGCAAGATTAAACAGTAAATGAGAAACATTTCAATGTTGTTTTGGTGAAATATAGTTTCTTAAACTTGGTGTCGAAGTATGCTAAAAGCTTAAATTTCCCTATTTTGCCATTAAATTGCCTTTTTTGGTTGTCTGCCAGAATTCAACCATTACAACATCAAATGTTGTTTTTTTTCCCAGACTGACACACACGAAGTTCCTAAAAAATGTTTTAAACATCTAAATACAATATGCTTGTTCCTAAATGGCAGCAATCAAGTTCACATCACATGACTTTCTATGTCGGCAGCTTGCTGTGCTGTTCACACGACACAACTTGTTCTTTTGTAATCTGGAGTCATGAAGTCGTTGTGGTGTTCACACTACATGATTGCTCGGGGATACACTACACGATCTGACAACATCTTTGCCACCCGATGACTCTAGCTGGCGTCCAAAATACGTTTTGTCATGAAAACACGTGAGAAGCGACACAGATATATGATGCGAAAACCAAATGCAAAACAAGAATTGTTTATTTGAAGATGGACGTAGGACAGTAACAAGCGGTGCAAGCTGTTTGCACAATGATTTGTACTGAAGAAACCCCCAAAAGGAAAAAACAAAGAAAGTGGTTGAAAGAATGGATTAGCACACACAGGCAGCAGGGATTGTGTGTGCTACAGAGAGTTGGAAGTGAATAAAAAATGTTTTGTAATGACAGGCCTGTTTCGCGGTGTCACGTGGCGTGACGGCTGACAAGGATATAGGATGCACTCACAGTTCAAATGGTGAGGTTTATTTACAATGTGGTGAAAACAAACAGAAACATAAACATAAACAGAAACAGAAACAAGGCTCTCTCTACAAATAAGCTAAGCTAAACGAAACTAAGACTTTGGCTAACGCAAACGCTAAGGCTAAGGCCAAGGCATAAACAGGACATGACACAATTACTCGCTAAAGTCACACTCGCGCTATAAATGGCGGGCATGCATAGATGCATACATCAGTTCAAGGCATGTATTCAATGCATTCAACCGCGCCGTGTGAAGCACGGCTCACGGTATATATCCACACAGTCATTAGCCCGCAATAGCTTCCAGCTGCGGGCACCTCCGCATACGTCACACATGACGCGAGGAGGCGAAAACATGACGTCACCCCAGAAGAAGTCCGCACGTGCGCAACAGCGCTCAGCTCGCGCTGTTACTCCGGGAGAACCGTGACACGCGGAAAGAAGGTTTTGTGGGTTTCCCTTCCTCACGGTGACCTCACACTATGTCTTGCTATCTCATTGGCTGTAGCTTGTCGCCGCAATCACTGATTGGCGAGCACTGACAAAAAAACTATTTTTGTTGGCGAGTTAGGCAACTTGTAAATCGGGCTTAAAATCGTGTAGCGTGAACTAGGCTTAAATTGTATTCATTCATCATATTCATCAATCAGCCATGACGTTAAAACCACCTGCCTAATTTTGTATAGGTCATGAGTTGAGACATGGACTCGACAAGACCTCTGAAGGTGTGCTTTGGTATCTGGCACCAAGTTTTTCTGTGTGCTGCTTGGTTTGCCCACTCTCATTTCATGCATATATGGACATTTTAGAAATCTTTTGTAGGAACTTGTAAGAAACAGTCATGCATCTACATTTAGGATTTTTGTGCATATCTTTATAAATGCCCTGATCTTTCATGAATCACTACAATTGTTTCAGAATTTGCCAATATGCCGTCAATATACAAGACACATGCAGCATTAGATGTTTATTTCAATGGTTGTTATTTTTTCATTCATATATCATCTTTATTTTTCATTTTTAAATTGTCTCTTGTGTTTATCCTTCATTCATTTATTCATTCATTCATTCAATCAATCTTCATTAACCACTTTCACCTGGTCAGGGTCAAAGTGGATCCAGAGCCAAACCAGTCCTCATGTGTTACATCATAGTAGTATTTGACAGCGAAGTAAAAGCACTATTTCCTGCTTCCATCTGCATTCTTTAATCCCAGATCTTTTCCAAGATTAAAGCAAGTGCTTATATTTAAAGACAGTGGTTATAGAAGCTATTATAAACCCTGTTTCAGATGCTTCTATTTGCATAATTTCAAAGGCACACATAGAAAGTAAGGTGCTCAGAACTTAATTTGAGCCGGATCCTGCTGGAACACAAACTGGCACGTCTAAAATATAGCACACCTTTTTAAGTGGATCTGGCATCTCTGCAGGTGGATGTAAAGTCTCCGGCAGCAATATTATGAAATATTCAAATATTCACCAAAAGTAATACAGAACGGCAACAAAAAATGCCAATGGAAATGCTCAAATATTGCTAATGGCCTATCAATAGTATCTTTCACATTACTTAATCAGTTCAAAGTTCACCTGAATTCATTATCACAAGGCAAAGCCTATAGTAGCATGAATTGTAGTGTGTCACGATGGAAAGAAAGCCGTTATCATTACCAGCATTTTTAAGAACACAAACAAAATTCTAAAAAGGCAAGAGTCCAAGAGAGCGAGCAGCAGTAGGTCACAGATGAAGCAGTTTGGTGACCATTCCCACAACTAGCAGTGATAATGCTAGCCTGATTGTGGAAGGTTTTTAGAAGTGCTTACGAAGCTAAACACTGTGAGTTTGTGAGACTGACTGCCCAGACGTAAATACAGTTAACAGCCCATGTACAGTCATCCAGGCTTTTAGGGAGTACAGGCACTCAAATAGACAAAAAGTTCCAGAAGGACTGAGGCAGTTGTTGGCTACTGTGAATACCACACTGATCTTGAGTGGAGCGCAAGCAGGGTTTGTCTAAAATTTGTCTAAAAATCACATTTGTAGCGCGCAGCGTGGATCCCGTCTCATCAATGCCATCTGGTCTCTGATTTGTTTTGAACATCGAGTGTCCACCGCGTTCAAAGTTCAATCCCGAGCCATTTGTGCGCTCATGGATACGTAAGGGACACAGTGAAGAGTAGGAGGACACTGACATGACAGCTTTGTGATATATTTTGTCTTGGGTAAGACGATTTTTTCTTGATTTTGTTGTGCATTTAATGTTAGTTTATTGTAAGTACGCTTACTGTATGAAACGTAGCTTTGTTTTCAAAGTGCTTTTGGGCAAATGTGTTTTGTAGCTAACTGAGGTGACGGCACATTAGCTGATAGAATATGCAATTGACAAATGTTTCCCTTAGTACTGAGAATACTCACTGCTATTAAGTTTTAAAAATTCGCAGATTTACAAATTAAGCACTGCAGGTGCTTAACCCATTTCTGAATACATAATGCATAAATATTGACATAAATATTGACATAATTATGGATTCAAGTTGCCAACTCAAATGGTCCATTGTCCATAAATATGGTCCATTGTGTTCATACAAATGTTCCTTGTTGCGGTTGTTTTGTAAAATTAATATTACTTTCACACAATGTAATAAGATTATTCTATGATTTTATATCATGTTCAGTAAACATCGAAACTCTAATGTGAAAAATATGATTACCTTTAATCTCTTTAATTTCATGATAAGAACTTGACTGGACATTAGAACTCATACTGTAGTCAGGTTTTATTTTTTAAAGACTTATTTTGGCAGTACAATTCTAAACATGCAACCGTTTAACGGAGTTTGACTTTTGCAACAAAATCCATAACAATTTGAATTACTTCTGATTGTAGCACAAGAGAGTGGCACAAAACTAAACAATAAGACATTGCGTGTGATTATTTGGGCTATTTTGCTGCCACTTTGCTAACCTGGATAGTACCAGGCATGTACGTGTGTTTTGCATAACTTATTCGAGTTTAATAGGGTCTCTGTAATAATATTCACTTGTGTAGAAAACACTCCTACTCACGAAAGGAATTTAGTAGCAATTAGTTCCCAATGTGCCTAGATTCGGATAATGATTATTTGCGGGCTAACATGAGTTTAAAGAGAGCAAGGCCCCATCACTAAGCAGGAGTGGAATCCTAGCCTCAGGCTTAGCATGTAAGACAGTCATTAGCTCACCTCTGATAAAGTACTAATGCGGCTCTATTTATTTATGACGGCAGTGATTACAGCTCCCCTCAATCCAACCTAAACACTGGTGCCTGACAAAGGCAATGACTCGCTCAGCAAATTCTGTTTTCGTGCAAACCTATTTATTAAGCTACAGGAAAGGCAGGGAAAATAGGGAGAGCTCAGCCAAATCGACACAAAGCGTGAGATCTGCAGACCAGTAAATCACTGATGTTATACAAGAGCTGCCCCCCTGTGATTTTTACAGCAACCATGTCAGCCAATTGCAGCAGATGTATTCACAGCCTTGCTAATTTAACACATGGTGCACATTTACACACATGAAAAATCTACACATTAATTTACGGAACAGAATGATTTCTCCCATATTTACACCGCAAATCTGAGTTAAAAAGTACAAGTGGGAGAGGAAAATTACAGACACAGCTCTAAATGATCACATCTGAACTTTATCTTTATATTTTGAAGAATAATTGCAAACAAATGCTTTGCACATGTCCAGCCCCATCTGAGCAACATGGTCCTGTCTCTTACCATTCGCTTTCCGACAAGTAGTCACCAAGTTTAGAAATTTGGCAGGCACGGTAACACTTTTATGGGGTAGTTTATAATATTTCACTGTTAATTATGCTTATGGACCCAAGGTTGAAATTCTTTCCACAAGGAGGGCGTCATGCAGTGTAAATTTGCCTTTCATTTCTCAGATGGTGCTGTCATATCCGGTCCAGCATGGAGCCCACTTCTCCCCTGAACAACATGCTCCTCAGCCGACAAGAAAAAAAGATTAAGAAACTTATGTAATGCAGTCTAGTGCGTTATGTGTTAATGAGTTGTCAAGCAAAATTATGAGTTAATAAATGTTCCAAGTCAAAAACATCAAATCACCTTCTGTAAAAGTGCTGACCTATTGCACTGGTATGTTATTTTTGTTACTATAGCAAACTGACAAATTAAAGGTGGTATTTTCATATAAATGCACAATATCTTTTCCTTTTCTCCAAAGTATAAATAAAGATATGTGGTGGAAAATGACTAAAACATGTTTAGTTTCTAAAATGCAAGAAAGGTGAACTGAGGAATCGGTTACATAAAAAGTTGCTTTTAGGTCTAAATCGTTTGTGTTACATAATGTTGTTAAACTTAGATCTCTATGAAAACACTGACATGAAAATTATAAAAACCAAGCCCATCATTAAAGAATCTTCATTTGTGTTGCAGTTTGCTTACTATTTATATTCACAAATTTAAATTAACTTATGCTAATGACCAAGTTACAGTGTGTAAAAATATTCTACTGCGCCATCCCATTTTATGGAAAAGAGGTTATGCTTGGGATACTTGTGGGTCTTTGGGGAGGCGGCCATGGTTTCATGTGCTGACTGCTAACAGATATACATCCGAACTCTACAGTTTCAGAAAGCAAATATTTGCATTGATTGGCGAAGCCAGAGTCTTAAATATGCTTTTCAAGTCTTACAGCTGAATTCATATCTTCATAATTGTGTGAGTTTTCATGTTTTCTGAGATCTCCCTCAAGGCTTACCTTTTCCACAGGGGATCCTCTTCGGCACGCTGCATTTCTGTGTCTCAGTCTCAGGAGCACAGGTAGAAAGAGATGCAGACCAACTGATGGTGGCTGGACTAGGGGACTGTGTAGGCTCCCTCCTACGGCTTTGGCTGCCCTTTTTAAAACCACATGTTTTGTTTTTCTTCATGCAAGGGCCCCATGGACTCCATTCACCCAGCTCACAGCGCACTAGAATGAATAACAAGGATACCGTGAATCATATAGGCCCTGTTCCTGAGGGGCAAACTTTTATTTTATTCCATTATTAGGTTGACTGTGCCTTAGCTCCAGGTCAAGGTTTTCTAACAAATATTGAGGAAAACAGTGAACCCTATGGACTTCATGGCAGAGATTCAGATTGGTAATATCCAGCATCACTCACAGTCTCATTTCTCTTCACTAAATGGGAGAAATTTTGTTATGATTATTTGTGGCAGGTTTTGTTTTTAGCCAACCTTATGACACACTGTCAAGCTCTGCTTAAGCATTCCATGTATTCTCAGCTGTTTTCAATCGCAGATTAAATTTGAACATTTGTTCTTATTGGTTTTCATGAGTATTGATTTAGATAAGACAACATGACTGATGCCAAAATGTTACCTTAGGAGTTAAAGCTCAACATGTAAAGGCCAAGCATCTTGGGGGAGCCAGAGCTCAGCCTTTGAGAGTAATACTATTAGCACTGGGTTTGCTTGCTTATGACAGAACAATTTTCAGAACAAATCAATAAAGCCCTTATCATCCAGCAGGACTCTCTCCAAATTTCCGTTTGCTGGTGATTGAGAAACCACAGGGAAAAAAAGGAGAACAGAGTATTCCACCAGGCTTCCTCTTTTGCCAATACCATGATTGCTTTGCAGTGAAGGAAAGGTGATATTATAAAATAATGCGAGTTGGATATGCTTTTTAAAAAAGACTGGAGAATCCCAAGTGAATTTCATTCTGTGTACTTTCAACATCCATGTCTACCTTCCCAATGTTTGGAAACAATTTCATTTCTTGAATGTCCACCAATCTCAAATACCACCTCATATGAAAGTGATACTATATCTACAAAACTACTATCTACATTGTCATCCCAAAGCTGAGTTATAATTTAACCTTTTAAGGACAGAATCTTTATCGCAGTTTAGGAGGATTGAATTTACTGAATAGTTAAAATATGAGATTACCACCAATTAGCATTCATACCATATCAAATTAGCCTGGCATTCTTGTGTCTTTGTATTCGTTTTTGTTAATTAAATGACATGGACATTAAGGAGAATTGGTTAGAACCAGCTGAGGAATATACAAATACATGTAAAGATCAGAAATGCATGTCAGCTTTTTTATTTAAATTTTCACTCACCTACACACTCCATGGTGCTGTTGACAGTGTTTAAGCCTTCAGGGCAGCTGTGGTAACACCGGCCACTGTATGAATATAAGCCTTCCTTACATTTTGCGCAAAATGTTCGACTGAAACAGTCAGCACAGTTTTCTATTTTGCATTCTGAAAAAAAAAGATAAATAAAGTCATGGCATTAAAGGAAACCTCTGTAGCAGCTTAACTGTTTAATATTATGTAATACTTTGTATCTATCTATCCTCTATGATGAGTGAAATAGATACATAATATACAGTCCACTAGATACATAATATGCAGTATTGTAATAGCAAGGAAAATTCATATTTTTTTTCTCTTCTTTTTTATAGTATAGAGTAAAGACCTTTGGGTTTGAGTTCAAAAGATGAAGATGAGATAATAGACGAGAATTTCAGTTTTCATTTCCTGATATTTACATCTAGATAAGTTACCCAATTTTTAGGTTAGTAAAAGTATTGGAAAAGATTAAAGTAAATAACATTTAATATTTGGATACACATCCCTTGCTGGTAATAACTGTATCAAACTGACATCTCCAAACTGTTGCATTTTTCTATTGTAATTGTTTCCAAGCTTGTAGTGTTGCTTCTTTCAGTTGCTGTTTGTTTTTGGGTTTTTTTTCCTTCAGTCTCCTCTTCAGGAGGTGAAATGCTGCTCAACTCAGTTAAGGTCTAGTGATTGACTTGGCCAAAAATGTTCCACTTTCTTAACCTGGTGTATTTTGTTGAGTTGGCATTGTGTTTTGGGTCATGGACTTGAGGCATGATGAAGTTCCTCCCTATTAGATTGGATGCATTCCTCTATAAAATTGACTTCTGAATTCATTCTGCTGCTACCATCATGTGTTACATCATCAATAAAAAATTAGTGAGCCCATTCCAGTAGCCGCCATGCAAGCCCAAGCCATGCACCATGCTTGAACGCTGAGCTTGCATGTTTTGGATCATGAGCAGATCCTTTCTCTCTGCACACTTTTGCCTGTCCATAACTTTGGTTGAGGTTAATCTTGGTTCCGGAACTTTTGTGGCTCATCGCAAATTCCAATCTGGCTTTGCCATTCTTACTGCTGGTGAGTAGTTTGCATCTTGTGGTATGGTCGCTATATTTCTGTTCTGCTATAAGTGTTCTTCAAAAAGTAGAGTGTGATACTTTCACCCCTGCCCTGTGGATGGCGTTTGTGATGTCACTGACTGCTGTTTTGATGGTTTTCTTCACAGTTCTCATAATGTTTCAGTAAACTGTTCTAGATTTCCTTGGCTGACCTGTTTGATGGCAATTAGTACACCAGTGATTTCTTTCTTTTTCAGGTTTATCCTTTTGAACAACAAATATACCATAAATAATATCCAAAACCTTTTAGAATCACCCCCTCTTAACAACTAGAAGTTGTGAGTTGAACAAATCCAGTCCAAGAGTCCTGGACATCACAAGTGTGTACGGCTCCTTGAATTCATTAGAAGCTCAGCTTCTATAGTCAAACATCCAAACTGCTTTTAAATAGGGGCAATTATGAACACAGTGGGAATGAAAAACAGACACCTACCAACAACACTAGTACCGTAATTTCCGGACTATAAGCCGCTACTTTTTTCACACGCTTTGAACACTGCGGCTTAAACAATGATGCGGCTAATTTATGGATTTTTACGGGCTAGCGAGCTTCATGCCGCCAAAACATTTAGCCTCGTCACATCGGACCAATTAAATTATCCAACAGCTTATAGTGGACCAATGAAACTGTTCGAATTAAACCTAACACGCTCACACTACATTCTTCAGATCAGTCGTTTTGCGTTTCATGCACACCCCCTCATCAGGGAAAACACACGAAGAAATGCATATAGGTAACGCCATGTCTCCGCCCCTTCTCGTCATGTATTGTCGAGTCACGTGTGTTTTGGTATTAGCAGCTGTTAGCGGTTTGGCTGGTGTATATAAACCTGGAGCCATGACACACACAACGCAGGTAATTAGATATAGAGTTAGAATTAGAAGGCTAGTTAGCCTGTAGCTTAGCCTGTAGCTTAGCCTGTAGCTTAGCCTGTAGCTTAGCCTGTAGCTTAGCCTGTAGCTTAGCCTGTAGCTTAGCCTGTAGCTTAGCCTGTAGCTTAGCCTGTAGCTTAGCCTGTAGCTTAGCCTGTAGCTTATAGCATAGTAGCGGATAGTACAGCTTAGAGTTGTATAGACTTAGTTTAGAATATAGATGTAGAAGTGGTTTATAGAGTATAGATATAGAGTCTTTTTTTCGTGTCATACTTAATGTTTAGCTTAGTTGGTTTAGTTAGCTTAGTTCATTGAGTTGGTCATGGTTCTTGTTTCTCTTGAGTCTGCTCTCCTCTGTTTCAATAAAAGGTCTCGTCCTAACTTCACTTGCATCCGTCCTGCTTCGTTTACGTCACGAATCGTGACAGTTACAATGTGGACACCTGCGGCTTATAGAGAAGTGTACAAAATATGTACAAAATTGTTTTTCTTCTTAAAATTAGCGGGTGCGGCTTATATTCAGGTGCGCTCAATAGTCAGAGAACTACGTTATGTGCTTTCCAACCCATCACTTTTATCTAATCCTAAAATTACAGGTAAGTCAATTTTTCATACATGTACCAAATAATCAGAATGAAAATAGTAAACCAAATTAACATTAGGCAAGATTTTAAAATGTTTCAAACACTTGATTGTTTTATGATCTATGTCAAATAATTTCCAGTGAGAATTGAATGGTCTGGACACAAGTCAAATTTAGCATGATATTTGGCATGAAAACCTGTCTTGTTAGAGTTCGATAGAAGAGAGACTCAATACAAGCAGCTGACTTAATTAAATTAAATTAAAACATTAAGTGAATGTAACAAGGAAAGTAGCAAGGTTGAAATGAAGGCAAGAATGCACTGTAACTGAATTCAGCACAACAGTGTGAGTCTTTTAGAGCATATTTTAGATGAACTTTTGACACCGTCAGAATAAACAAATTTCATGTGCAGTATTTTTTCCATTTTGTAATTCTTTAACAGGAGTGAGTTAAAAGCACAAGTTAAAGTACAAAGATTACATATTAAATCAATTAGTAATATATATAGTAATATTTATTGGAAACCACAGTTGTGGACACAATACATTTTAACAAACCCACCTGCAAATCTATCTAGACTACCCAAGCTCATAAATTTGCAGAAGTTCTAATGAACTTAAACAATTTTCCTGGATTTAGTAGAACTGATCCTATTAATATATAAACTAAATTCACCCCACACCCTAACCCTAACCACTTGTATATTTAATGGGTTGGATAAAGGAAATTCTTATAATGCCACTGTGAGACCGTACTGGTATGAAGGATTATGGAAAAGAGTTATTATCTACAGTGTGAGAAAGACCATGGCTTCGGTTTTTAAAACACAAACACTGCCGGGTGATACCCTTTACTGTCACGTCTGAATTGAGATTACCTTTAATGACTATTTAGAAAACAGCTTAATCACACCAAAATCTGAGATAGATTAAGTAATGTGATGCAAGAGTGTATCTTGCAAAACAAAAGCCATCATTTTCTTCCAGAAACAAAATATAATGCGTTGTATTTCAAACTGTATTTCAGACTAATTGGCTACCAAAATTTGCCCCTACCTAAAGGTGGAAGAGGTTAATGAAATTTACAATTAGACAAGGGCTAAAACCTCTCAATTTATCTTAATAAGTTCTTATTAATCTATTTATAAGGGACACCTTTTTTCTTGATTTTTTTTATGGGAATAATTCAGCCACAGGAACATCAAATATTTATTATTAGGGGGCTAAGCACTGAAGGTGCATAGGCACTCTATAGTTATTGTACCTTTTCTTATTATTATATTTTTTCTTTGTCTTTTCTTGTTCTGGCTAGGGTGTATATGGCAGCTCATAATCTGGTAAAAAAAAAAAAAGGAATAAATAAATAATAATAAAATAAATAAATAAATAAATACATAAATACATAAATAAATTGGCACACTGATTGGGAAGAGTCTCAGGAACATTCTGACGAAATTTGGGCCAAGTGCTGCCAACGCTACCCTAGAGTCTAGGACAACCATCGGGCCAAATCTGGGCCTAATTATGTTTAAAAGTATGTTCATTTTCAAAATTTTTGAACCAAGTGTCCAAAAACGTCAGGCATCCCTAATTAGTTTTTCCACCACCTTGGATTTTTTCAAAAGCTGTTTCTTCACTACAAATGTTGTCCTGTCATCAGCAAATTTGACACACATCATCTTCAGAGTAAGCCTAACAAAACTTATTAAAAGAATTTTAAATATTCCAAATAGTTTGCCCATGATGGGCCAACAAATCTGACAGTGAAGCTGCCAAGCCAGATGTCAGGCTGTATCTGAGCAACAACTTTGCTAAATGATACAAAACTTGGTAGGCAACTTCAGGACCATGAGCTGAGGCTATGCAACTATTTTTATAACAGCACCACCTACTGTTCATATTTACAATAACATGCTATATATGCTTACATCTAAGTGCCATTTTTGCTACTCCACCTCCAAATTTAATATTCAAAACCAGGGTGAAGCTCAGTAATGTATCATCTATATAGCATCATGAAACTTGATAAGTATATTCAGGACCACACCCTGAATGTAATCAAGATGATTCATGACTGTACCAATTTGTGGTGAAGAACTGAACAACTTACTTTTTTTCCTTGTATCATTTGATTTAATTTGTGCTAAATTCACTGTTCTTTTTTCCTGTAATTCCTTGGGGTATGCGGAACTAAATGCACAAAAAAAATCTGATATTCAAGTGGACTTTCTGTCGACCATCTTGGATTTTATCAAAAACTGTTTTGTCCAATTATGTCCAATCAACACCAAATTAGGCATATAATATATTCTGACCAAACTTGCAAAATGTATCAAAGTAAACTAGATATTCCAGACCTATAATGTGCCAACACATCTGGCAGTGAAGCTGTCTCTTGGCTGTATCTTGGCAACGACATTGTACACTGACTCAATTATTGGTAGGCCTCCTCACAACCATGCCGTGAAGTTATGCAACAAATTTCATGACAGTGCCACTTATTGGTCAAAAGTTAACATAATAAGCCCAAAATGCTTCCACCTTAATGCCATTTTTGCTACTTTTCCAAATTGTGTCCAATCTGCACCAAATTTGGCTCACATCACATCACAAGACCTGTCTAAACAAATGTTATAAAAGGAACTCTGATATTCAAAACCATTCTACCATAATTTACTGGCAAATTTGTGAAAATACAAATCAGTCTTGAATCTCTTTGCCAAGTTATAGCTCTGCTTTATTGTGATTGCTTATGCAAAAATTGTAGCACATCTGTGAATGTGCTAAGTTCAATTAATGTAACATTACCTGATAGAATAAAAGTAACATCCAACTGTCATTAAAAAATACAGAGAGCTCTAAATGCTTAAGTACAACAACGTGGTCAGTTAGGTGAACTTGCATGAACTCTGTATTTACAGGCCAACGTATTAATGTAGACTTCCTTACAGAGACAGACAAACAGTATCCTACCAGTGTTTTGCTTTTGATTTTTTCCCCCAATTCCTGTTTTCACCCACAAAGTAAGAGAAAACAGATCGCTGGCTCAGTAAGACACACTGATTTAATGCCACTGGTGGAGCTCTGGTTGGCAGGAAACACAAGCTTTGGAGCAGACTTTCAGTTACTGCTAGTTCATCTAAGCTTAAACCCTACATAGGTTAAATGTTTCTTTAGTTCCTGTATAGATCAGACAGATTCTCCAGAATAATGTTTCAAAAACAATACTCACGTATGCACCTGTTCACATCCCGATTTCGAACACCGTAATATCCAACAGGACAAGTAGCAAGGCACACCCCTGTCTGACGGATGTCATTTCTTTCCAAGAGGATGAAAAGTCGTGGTCGACATTTTGTGCATCCGTTGTATTCCGAGCAGCTTTCACAGCCACTGGAGCATGATGCCGGCACTTCAGTACTTGCTGCGGGGGCCCAGACAGAACAGAATCAGATAAATGGAGACAGAAACAAAGGATAGAATATTATTGCAATGTTATTAAATGTTTCCTCAATGTTAATTCTAATCATTCTTATACTAATGCTAATTCTATAGGCATCAGTATGATTATTCAAATAGCAAGTAAAGAAGGTAGTCTTCTATGTTCACAATAACTTGTGTGTAACAAGATTAATCATTGCCAAGTTTACTGCCTCGTGGCCTAAAGCACTTTAAAGGGAGTATAAGATATTGACTTTTCCCTTAAAGGTGCTTAAGGGCATGAGGCAATAAACCTGGCAGTGATTAATTATGTTGCACATGTTAATGTCTGTAGCTAATTCAACTCAGAGCACACTTAAGTATCACATAATGTAAAACAATATTGTTTAAAGTCTCTTTACACTATTTATTTGAATCAGCCTGTCACAAATACTGAACAGATTGTTTCTAGAGAAGCGTGCATATTTCTGGAAGGACATCTCATACTAGTATATTGCAAATCAGGTATTGATATCACAACCCTCATGGGTGAACACAGTGACTCAGCCATCACAGCAATTCCAGTAATAAGATCGGCATGCTTATGAAAGAGAGGAGATCACAAACCAATTATATTTTCTTCCAGTCATTTCATAAAATACAGTTTCCTATCATTCCAGGAATACAAACACTCAGGAACCTGATAACTGACACCAATGAAGAACCTGAGCAAATGCTCACATTCGTCCTTCATGCATACATGCTTGCAGTTTCTTTTCTAGAATGGTCCAGAAATGTTAGTCTCTGTTAGCCAATAGCATAAATAAATGATTACACAAAATGCACATCCTGTTTTTGGTCCCAATTTCTGTCAAAACCACGGTCATCTGCACTGATTTACAGTCCAATGTGCTCTCAGGTCTAAATATACACACACTCAGTGCAATTCATCAGCAAAGTCTGTCTGGTAAAGATAAAGTGTATGGTAAAAGCGTCAAAAATAAACCCTTGTGAATCAACTGTGCCCACTGTGACCTCTGCAATTTGTCATGGGGTTGCATGCAGGCAGTAAGCCATACCTCTGACTGTACTAATAATGATAAAGACATCAGTATCCCGCAATAGTTATCAAAAATGCATGAATGGTGCATTCCATTAGAGCATGTTTAATGTTACATTTAATTTTTATCATACAGAGATTGCACCGAGTTTGAATCAGTTCTAACAACCAACAGGAACTCTACCTGTAATGTTTTTTCTCATCCTTGTAACTGTTTAAGGCAGTAGAAGCAGTAAAAACTGAACATACGGCCAGAAACCACATGAATATGAAGAAATTGTGCTGAAACCTTTGAGATCTAGAAAAACATCTGTGTAAAACATTCTCCTTGTTCCTCTTTGTGTTCTAAAGATTCGTTACATAAATATAAATCATGCCGCTCAATAAAAAACAGCCACCAGAGATTAAAGTTTTTTCCCAGTTATCAACAAAATATATAATAAAATAGCAACCAAGGGAGCCATACTGTTCGTCTATGAAACTCAGATTCATGCCTCAGAATTTTCAAATCAATATGAGTTGAAATGAGTCTAAACATATTAGGATCTACAGGACCCTTTACATTTCTGGTCCAGAGTCTCATCAAGCACAACAGCATTCTTCTTTCAGCATTCCTTCCCCTCCCTCTGAGCTAAGAGGGGGGAAAAAACTCAGGAGAAACAACAAATATGGAACTAACATGATAGATGGTTCAGTGAAATCACTATTTGGACTGAGTTTATGGAATATCGGTTAGCTCAACACAATACAAAGGAAGACCGCAGCGACCACCTATGGTACTGTAGGAGGTTATTTCTTGGCAGACTGGGAATGGGAGCATAATCTGAGTATGACGAACAAAATTTGGGTACCTTTCATGCCTCATCTACGTATCAGCTACATATTAATTAATCACACATAAACCTGCAACCAACTCCAACCAGCCAACCATCCTGGAGTTAATAGATGAACGGAGGACAAATAAACTGCATCTTCTCTCCTTAAATGAAAACTTTGATCAGCTTCGCTGGACATCTCAACGAAGACAATTCTGGCCCAAAAGTCAGTTCTGGCCAGAAAGCACACAAACCTCAGGTTTTTCAGGAATGCTATGTGTGGAAAGCTGGTTAAAATAGTGAACGTTTGATGACATCACTACAATCCAAGATGAGGAGGAGTTTAGTCCCATGAATTTTTTGTATTTAAAAAATACAGAAAACAATCATCATTAGGATTATATGATAAGATTTCTGAAACAATATTAGGATTTGAGGAAAATGTTTAATTAAAAGCAATTATTATAACACAATTATTATGTTATATTTAACCTTAACTAGAAAAAGAGAAAGAAGTTTTAAAAAATATTTCATTTTAAAGTGTCCTCAATAAGTGAATTACAGAATTAGCCAAAACTTTGAAAAACCCTTTATGTCTCACTTATTGCTACTATAAATTATATTTTATATGACATGATTTCCAGAATTACAAATTACACAAGCAGTCTGTACTATTATCAAAACACTCAGACAAAATGTAGATATTATGTTGTGCTGATTCAGGCTTTTTCAGCTTGACAAAAGTACTAACATTATGCTAGTAGCATAGTGTGTTGTGAAATAGCAGTTAGAACCATTTTGTATATAAAATTGATTGAACAATATTAAAAGAAATGTCGTCATGGATTTCAGGCATATTTGTTGGTCAGCTGCATTAAGTTTCACAACCGTCCTGTGAGAATATGGCTTATGATTTATTTCACTCTGTAAACTTCTGTGGTGCAGGAAGTGATTATCCAATAACTTTGTATTACAAAGTGGTAATGTCAGAAACATGTATGTTGTTAATTAACAAGCCACAAAAATCAGTCCATGCATTTGTACTTTAGTGACTATTTTTAGAAGCTGCAAGACCATTGCAACTATTCAAGACTATTGCAAGACCATGTTCTGCTAAGCCACAGTTCTTTAATTATCTTTATCACTCTCTAGTGAGTTTATACTACTGACATTTTTATACGGATTGTATTTTTATATAGAGATTATCCTCTATATAAAACTGTCATCTGATAGTTTTTTGGGGGGTTTTTTGCACACAAAAAAATATACAGTAACTGTAATATTTTTGTTTGTTTTTTATATTGCAAATCTTTATCAGGAATTTTCTTTTATTTGACATAAAAGCTCTGACAGCATATAAGGAACTAGAACTTAATATTTCTAACTGGAATATAGTATTCCACAATAAAAAAACGGTTTATTCTAATGCTACAGTTTTGTATCCAAGCCTTTCATTGCAGGTGCACATGATCTTGCGGAAAGCTGGATGTTTTAAACAGAAACACTATCCATAAATATCCTGTGGTCACATCTATTTATGTATCCTTGCAAATACTATAAATACTATATATATTTTGAAAAGTTTTGTTTATCCAATTCATAATAATACATCAGAAATCTCTTAACTGAATGATACACACTCTAACTAACTACAAGAAGCTTAACTTAATCTAATGCCGAGGCACTTGAAGAGGAAAAATTGTAACTAAACTAACCTTTAGAGCAAACAATGTGTGTTTAAAATAAACAAATGAAATATATATTTACATTTAGCTGCAGTTATGTTAACAAATAGAGCTCAGTGTTGTACCACTAGCCAACAGCTACTTTGTGATGAGAGACAGAGACACCACACAAGACTGATTATAGCAGTTATACATTATATATTATGATCTTATATTATCCTAGTTGTAGTTTGTCATGTAGTGTTTACATCTCTTTTCGATAATCAAATGTTCTGCTATGCCAATCATTCCAAAACTAAAAGCACAGAACTAAAAAGTAAACATGGAGAGACGGCCTGTAAGAAAAAGAACAAATGAGACTAACACAGATGTGATGACTCACTGTGTCTCTGCCTCCTTACTCTGGGGATCTTGAGGCTGTCGCTGAAACCCATAGAGCTGAGGAAGACCACCACCAACGCCAGAAGTCCCAACTGCATAGTCCCTGCTGCCCAGCGGTGCTGGCACTCCCCCTGCAGGCAGACGGATGTGGCGAGGTGTCCCCCTTTACCACGATGAGACAGGTGGATCTGTTTAGTGCCCACTGTGGACTGCCCTTCCTTGGGCAGGGAGTAATACAGCTGCAAATCCAAACACACCCAGGGCACAAGCCATAACGCAGAGGGTAAAGATGAGAGGGAATTGGTGGTGCAGTGCTAGGCTCAGCTGTAGACCTAGACGGTGAGATGATGAAAGTGTGAGCAGAAAGGGCACAGCTCTTCCACCCATGAAGCCATGCAGGACTGTAAGGAGTGTGTAGTACGTAGCAGCAGAAGCCAGGAAAGGCTGGTGTGAGTGAACAGCCCAGCCCAGGAGCATGTGTCTTATTAGAGATGCTAGGAGAAGGAGGGGGAGTGCCAAAAAATGGAGCAAGCTTCTGCACTCCTATGTGTGACAGTGTATCTGTCAGTGCCGAGCCCTGCCATGGGAGAGAGAGATGGAAGTGGATGAGAAAGGAGTGGAAGAGGGGTAGAAAAACATCATTAAACATGAAAAATAAGCTACTTAAATACTCAAGGTGGAATTTTTTTTTAATCACCCATGAAAAAGTGTTCTGTAAAGCTTTCTGCTAAATTATGAATATTTGACAGACTAAGCTGCACACACAAAACTTTAACCAAATCTACAGGGTGCCCCAAAAGCCTTGATACATACAGTGCCCTCCACTAATATTGGCACCCTTGGTAAATATGAGCAAAGAAGGCTGTGGAAATTAGTTTTTATTGTTTACCCTTTTGTTAAAAAAAAAATTCACAAAAATACTCTGCTCTCATATATATCAAACAATTCCAAACACAGCACAGGTTTATAAAAAAGAAAATCTTTGTTAAGTATAGTTGTGCCATAATTATTGTAATCCCTATGAATTCATATGAGAAAAATATATATGAAGTATATTCCCATTGATATTTTACATTTTGTTAGTACACCTGGGCGACTAGGATCAGGAAATTGATCAACCATGATGTCCTGTTTCACAGGGGTATAAATCTGAGGTAACATAGGCCAAATTCCCTTAGTCACTCATAACAATAGGTAAGACAAAGGAATATAGCTGTGATGTGCAGCAAAAGGTTGTTGAGCTTCACAAAATGGGAAGTGGCTATAAGAAAATAGTACTAGCATTGAAAATGCCCATTTCCACCATCAGGGCAACAATTAAGAAGTTCCAGTAAACTGGAAATGTTATGAATCAACCTGGAAGAGGCCGTGTGTCTATATATCTCAACACACTGTGAAGAGGATGATTCGAGTGGCCAGAAAATC
Organism: Ameiurus melas; assembly: GCA_012411365.1. NCBI lineage: Eukaryota > Metazoa > Chordata > Actinopteri > Siluriformes > Ictaluridae > Ameiurus > Ameiurus melas. The sequence continues at coordinate 22,299,283 of CM022757.1, forward strand.
TCCAATGATCACAGCTAGAGAATTGCAGAAGTTGGGGTCAGAAAGTCTCCAAAACTACAATCTGAAGTCACCTACATCACCATGAGTTGTTTGGAAGGGTTTCAAGGAAAAAGTATCTACTCTCATCCAAAAACAACTCGAGAATCTTCAGTTTGCCAGACACTACTGGAACTTCAAGTGGGATTGGGGTCTATGGTCAGATGAAACCAAAATAGAGCTTTTTTGCAATAAATAATAGAGGTGGTTTTGGAGCACACAGAGAAGTAGCCATATGGAAACGTCCCTCATGTCCATAGTTAAATATGTTGGTGGCTCTTTAATGTTTTAGGGCTGTTTTTCTTAAAGAGGACCTGGACATTTTGTTAGGATACATGATATCATGGACTCCATCAAATGTCAACATGTATTAAATGAAATCCTGACTGCCTCTGCCAGAAAGCTTAAAATGGGTAGTGATTGGATCTTCCAACAGGACAATGATCAAAACATACATCAAAATCAACACAAAAATGGTTTACTGACCACAAAATCAAGGAGAGTCCACGAGCATGGATGTCAAGATCTGCAGGATCTGGAGAGATTCTGTATGGAGGAATGTTCTCCAACCTCATCGGACATTCCAGGAGAAATTAAGAAAGTTTTTTGTGATAAACCTGTGTTGTGTTTGCAGTTGTTTGATATCCATGAGCACAGTGTGTTTGTGTGAATTGTTTTTACCAAAACATCAAAAGGTTAAACAATAAAGACAATTTATCACAGCCTTTTTTGTTCATATTTACCTGAGCAAAGGTTGCAATGGGCTTTAACAGGATACATGGCAAGCACATCACACACAACACTGTTGCCAAACTGTGACTCCGTGTTGGTTAAAGAAATGGCAGTCATGTAAAGGGTGTTTAGTATATAAAGTCACATTTTGATAAACAAAAAAAAGTGTTAATTTTCCCTATGTCTGGAGACTTTTGGGACACATTGGATATGACAATCTGTAGTTTTATGTAATACTTTCATAATGCTTTTTTTCATCCATAACCCATAAAACATTTAGTGCAATAGAATGCATTGTGTTTCATGTGTAGCAGTCATAACACTATGAAACAAATGCCATAAATAGTTTTGGTCAATGCTCTTTAACAAATCATGCGTAAAAACATGTTTACTCAATATTTTGGGGGGGGGGAATGAGTACACTGAAGTATGTCTTCTCCACTCTGAAGACAGTAACATCAAGAGTCAGTCATTAAATGAACCCAAACTCAATATAAGAAAGACGAACAGAAGTTTGGTAATGCTGTTTCTCAAACCCAGGTCTACTATATATACTGCTATACCTGCAGGTGTTTTAATTAATCACTTCAGAGGATTCATACAGAACGTCACATTGGTAAAAATGGGGAATGTCAAGTTACTTCCTAAAACATATCTAATGGAATAGTGCTTCACAAAGCCAGAAAGCCACATTCCCTGAATCTTGAATAAAGCAGATAGCGTGGCCAAAAATGTGATTGCTAACATACACTGAGACATTGACCAACATATATCCACAGACCACATTAACCACTAGATGAATATCTCTAAGGATAAGCTATTAAGGTTCTATCATTTTCACACCATTACCTTCTCCTCTGCCCCAGAGAATGTATTTTCAATGTTTATTTGTCTTTCATGATGAATATTAGACAAATGTCTTCAACACCTTCCTCATATTTATTAGCATGAGCCAAAAATTCTCAGAGCCTGCTGTTTGAGAGCTAAGCTGAAGATATTAATTGGGAGAGATGTGTCATGTCTGACACGGGAATATGCCATTGCCCTGGAACCAAAAGACAAAGGAGACTTCCAGAGATGAGCCATCATGCATGATAGTTTCCAGCATTCTAAAAAGCCAACTGGTCTTTTAGGGAAGGGAAATGTTAGATTAATTTAAACAACATGATTATGAATAGTTTTAAACTTTCATGAGAAAGAGAGAGAGGTACATTTTAATCTACTTGGAAATGTCATACTATAATGTTCATTTATCTCCTAATAAGGCAGCTTAGAGGGGGTTTCTTACTGAGGCGTTCTTAAACTTCTTTCTGTCTTTGCTTCAGCATCTAATAGACGGGAGTCTCGTTCTTCCCCACTGCTTCCTTTCACCCAAATAACAAACTGAGACTAGCAACTGAAACCCTTCATCCAACAATCAGGAGATTAAATTGCCCGCTTTGTAAGTCCTTTTAAATTTATTAATTATTTAAGTAGCATTGAAAGAGAGCTGCCAACATGGGAGATACTTCAAGAGAGCATACAAATAATCTATTCTTTCAACTTTGTAATAATATAAGCCCTAAACACCAAAGTATGTGTAGTAAATCCAATATATCCAGGAGATCCAGCTTTGCCCTCCTTTTGTTTTGTACACTGTGCATTATTTTCCATTTTAGTACCAAAACCTTTAGAGACCTTCATAATTCACTGAACACTAGATTCGGCTGCAAGTTGAGGCGGATGAATGAAAACACCAGGGCAATAAACAGGCTGTAAACACAGTCAGTAATAAAGCACAGAACAAAGTAAAGTAGATGTCTGGTCTGTTCTATGCCCAATAGTACGACAAGTTAAAAGCCACCCTGGCACTTAAAAGATGTTTAACTGCTTTTAGCAGTTGTCTCTACCCAATTGTGTTTGAGATGTCTCTTTAAAAAGATATCTAACAAGAAGTTGATGCATGAAGTCCAACTTTAAATGTTACCTTAAACCTACTGTACTATCTGCATATATTGTTCGGTACATACTGTACAGCACACTGTATTTTGCATATATTGCCAAAAACAAATGTAAAATAATATGCCATTCATTTCACTTCTCGCTGATTCTGCTCTTCTTAATTTTACTTGATACTTTGTCTGTGCCAATATTAGCAAAATACCAGCAAAAGTGAAGTATGGTGTACAATGAGAATGGGATGCAAACAGAAAATTTGCATTTAATATCTTTTTCTAGATCAACATTAATAATATCTTATTCAACCTTTAACATCTTAATCTAAGAAACTCGATCAATTCCAATGAATGTCTACTACATTTTAAGTCTATGCACACACACACACACACACACACACACACACACACACACACACATTACATTATTTGATTTACCTTTCATAGTACTTTTTCATATTCCATATTTGCACCTTAAACACTAAAACAGAATATTTACCATGATTACAACTACCATTTATGTATTATTATGTAACATATATAGAAAGAACATCATTCATGTAGTATGTATCAGTGATCAATTTTATAGTAATATTCTCAGCAAATGTTAGGCTTGAGGATTATTTGTCTTTGCTTTTGCTATTATATAAATGAATCTAGCATCTACAATGTCAAGTGCCTAGTATTCACCTCCAACCATCTACAGATGTATAACTGTTACTAACTTGCGTGGCATGAAAGATCTTAAACATACAGAATTCCACAAATAAAGTGAGAAAAATTAGCCAAAAGCAGCATGCATTTGTTAAATAAAAAACAAACAAACCAAAAGAGAATCTCCCTCTCCTTCAGCGTTCACTCTTTTCCTTGTGGGAAAAAAGGGTAGAAGATTAAACGCTGACCACTGAGGTCGGGGCAGGGAGCGAGAGACCAAGGTGAATGATATAAGTCTGTCCTCCAGCTCACAGCTCCACTTATCAACAGGCAGATCAACACGGTCAAGTACATAGTGCCAAAATAAATCCTCAGCTCCCAGCCTTTTGTTCCTTAAATGTGCATGCTCCTTCAAAACTCATAAAGGAGAATAAATTATAGAGTATGTCCTAAAACAAACAGGATATTTAATAGTCTCAGATGGAGTCATTTAAGCTGTCTCATATTTCAACTTGACACACAACCTCCAAAACAGGCAAACACACATACCATTGTGTCTGATAACATTAGCCCATTATTTCAAGAACTTGATATTTCTGGATTTTTATTTTATAATAAAGCTTGTTTTGAAAACAAATATATATTATATTAATCTATATATTTGAATTCACTTTACATTACACTCACATAACTTAGATTTACGCCAATGTTTGTTTAACCTGATCGTTTATCTCAAGAGGCTATACGTTTCTTACAAATAAGTGAAAAATATGTCTTTTTTATATTAAAAGAATAAAAAAGAATCAGCATAATCCAACCTTGCCAAATTGTCCAACATAGTGATGTCAGTTTTCATAGATCTGATACATTTCTGATTAATTAAAATTTCATACATACTGAAGAAAGTTGTAGTTCATCATACCTGTTGTGTGCTAGGAGACCCATTCTCTCTCAAACAGGATCTCAGAGTAGACTGTGTGGATATCCGTACTAGGTTTCAAATTATATAGTTTACTTCTTTACGCTGGAATGGGACAAATATGTCACATTAGTGCTCTTTTACCTATTTGTACCCAAAATTTTAAGCTTGTTAGATATCCCCTTTGAACAATTAAGAAAGGTGTGCAAAAAAAAGTAATTAAATTTACAAATGTGGAAAAATTATCACCTTTTAAAATAAATATTTTGTAATTATTTTCTAATTAAATTGAGCTGCATTTACAGCCCTAAAAAGGTCTTGTTTATTGTGCAGATCTCTGTAGTCATTCTAAAGTAAGCTCCACATAAATCCCCTTTTAAAAGCCGGACAGCATCCAGCTGTGTGTGGAGTGCCTAGCTCTCTCTCTCTCTCTCTCACTCACTCTCTCTCTCACTCTGTCTCTGGGAGTTTGCATCCAACTCCATCTAGTGCAATTCTATCACGCGGGAGACGGAGCTGGCCCCACCCCAATAGTACATGCACACACACACATTCACAACACAGAAGAGAAAAAAGCAGCACTGGACTCATAGGTGGAATTCTGTTCCTGTGGTGAATTTGAGAAAAATAAACCCCCTTTTTTGCACTGACCTCCAACAGAACTAACTGAATTCAGATTTTTATGTGAAATACACATCTTCCATCATGTTCCATATTGGACCCAAGTAGCTAAGATGAAAAACAAAACCTCACTTCTTTCATTTTCATACACATCCATGTTCTCTTTGATGCAATCTAATTCACAGCAACAGACCTGAGTGACTAAATGAAATTACACTGAAATAAAGATGGATCAGTGATCCTGATTAAACTAATATTAGTTTACCAGTTGACACAGTTACAGACTGTGTATATAAGATCCCATATGATTATTGACATTTGGGTTTCAGCTGGGTAAACTATCACAGTATGCTAAACAGATTTAGTTTTTTGTCAAAATCAAACTGAATCTGGTAACTACGATAACATATGGTGCATTTTGGGCATTGATTATAACACACATGGAAAGTCAGCCCCCTATTAAGGGGCTCCAAATTGTTACCTGGATTTTGTACCATGTCAAAAATAATTCAAAGTTCGTGAGCTACTTCAAAAGGAGCCATACCCATAATCAAATGAATTTCCTCTTTCCTTATGAGTTGTTGAGAAATCCTAGCACCGGTTCAGTGTGTTTAGTTGAGGGTGCGTGCCATTGGCTAATAAAGAGCAGGAGAGTTCTCTAACGAGCTCTGGCTCAGCCATGTTACTGAGGTTACACTGTTTACAACAGAATTGCATTCATATAAACTAGCCTTACATGACATGGGGTTATACAAACGTGTTTCTTTAGAAACAAGGATGCTGCAAGTTGTTTCTGTATTATTCTTTTTATTATTGTTATTTTTGTTTCATAATAAAGATAATAATAATAATCAGAAGAAGAAGAGAAGAAGAAGAAGAAGAAGAAGAAGAAGAAGAAGAAGAAGAGAAGAAGAAGAAGAAGAAGAAGAGAAGAAGAAGAAGAAGAAGAAGAAAGTAGTAGTAGTAGTAATAGTAGTAATAGTAGTGGTAGTAGTAGTAGTAATATTAGTAATAGTAATAGTAGCAGTAGTAATAGTAGTAATAATAGTAGTCATAGTATTAGTAGTAGTAGTAGTAGTAGTAGTAGTAGTAGTAGTAGTAGTAGTAGAAGAAGAAGAAGAAGAAGAAGAAGAGGAAGAAGAATAGGAAGAAGAAGAAGAAGAAGAAGAAGAAGAAGTAGTACTTAAGCTACTGGATTGTGCAAAACATATCAAAGTTTTTGCACCTCTGGGCTTTTCAAGGCCTGAAATAGACCAACAGATTAAAGTTTTGCATTGTGGTCCATATCTCCTGAACTGTGACCATCAAATTTCTTGACCAACATCACACAGCTTTGCAATTTTGACCATCTTACCTCTACCCAATTAGATTGTGAGCTATTATAGTCTAAGTGTGAGCTCAACAGTTAAACAATTGAAAAATATATTGATAATTGTAAACAATATGGCTGGTCAAACACATTCCAGTTAAACGTTTCAAAGAGAGGCTTGGTTGAAACAGCTGTAACTCACAAATACTCCATAGGATCAGTAGATCCTAAGAAGTAACACAGAGTTTGTGGTGTGTTCATCAATAGGGGGTGCTATAACCTTTATACAGCGTGTGATTTCCATCAAAATTAGAAATAGAACCCAACAGAATTTGTTATAATTTATTGTTTATAATTAATATATTTTATATAGTATATTATTATTATTATTATTATTATTATTATTATTATTATTATTATTATTATTATTATTATTATTGTTATTATTATTATTATGCCTACTTAAATAATGGAAATTGCATTTTGTAATTAGCTATTAGTGTTTTGATTTGTGCTTATTTTTAGTTCATTAGCTAGCTAAAGCTTAAGAAAGCTCTAACTGATTGGGAGCAAACTCAATACAATTTTTCGGATTGAATTACCTATATCAACAACTGGCGATATTGTAGTATTCACAAAAATTAGGCCAGTTTTTGAAAAATAGTTTGGACAATAACAGTAACTACTTGTTGCTGTATTTCATTCATTCATTTTCTGTAACTGCTTTATCCTGGTCAGGGTAGTGGGAGATTCAAATGAAGACAGGAACGCGCCCAATCCAACACACGCACGCACACATACACAAACGCAAACACACACACACATGCACGCACACACGCACATACATACACACACACACACACACACCCCTATGGGCAATTTTATGTCCACCTACCAGCATGTTTTGGGAGGTGGGAGGAAACGGCAGAACCCAGAGGAAATCCATGTAGCGAACATTTCTGTACAGACAGAGCAACATGCTTTTTCTGCTCCAAACATAGTAATTGAATCAACTAATCGGCTATTTAACACTCTGTCATGAGTTAAACTGGGTTTATTAGAGCAGGGTAAACAGTTAAATGTGTAGTTATGATATCAATAGTTAGGAAAATGTTATACAGTTGTAAACAATAAAACTATCATATTAAATTAATCCTAAACAACTGTACTCATGAAACATATTCAGAAATTCAGCTGTTAATGGCCAATCTGCTTTCAGCAGTCATCAGACAGGATTACTACTGGCTCATCATTACAAACTGTTACAGAGTCTGTAGACACATGTACTAAGCTCTTTGCACATCTTATACGCTTCCAGGGAACTTCCAGGGAATGTAAATGTAATGGCATGTAAAAAGGAATGTAAATTAGCACCCTGAGTAGTGCAGTGATGTAGGCAATCTTGCAAGTATATAGTCACCCACTAGGATTGGACAACTTTTCAATTGCTGACATGAGTTGTTTCTCATTAATGCTCTTGTGGCTGAACAGGCAAACCCGTTATCACAGGCACACAGTCACGATATGTACTGGACTAGTGGAGGTTATTATAAAAGATAATCATTATATTATTAAGGGGGGGGTTTTCAACAAGCACATATGGGTATGATGGTGAGGTGTCTACAAAGATTTGACTCTATAATGTGTAAGTCTAAAGAGTATTTTATACCATTTCTATATGAAGCAACAGGTTGTGCAGCATTTTGAGATAGTATTTAGTATGTTAGCCTGTGATCTGGTACAATATCCCGTGCAGTGCAGTGGGTGACTGATAAACGCTATTGCTTTTTCATACAAAACAGCTGAAAGAAATGACATGGAAGGAGTTGATGCATATTTTCAGTCTGTGTTTCCTCAATACAGATTTTTTTTTGTCATTCAAAAAAGCTTGTGCTGTTATTTGTATAGGAGCACAGCCAGATATAAAAGGCATGCACTTAAAGGAACAATGGAGAGCAGAGCAAAAGGTAAAAGTTGTTTTATTTTCAGCTTTATGTAACTTTATGTAAATTTTGTGCTTTTTTGTTTTTTATTTTTGGTATTATTTGTATGGATTTATTTTGTGTGGAAAATAAGAATAGCCAGTGTATGTTATAACTTGATACAGCCCTATTTACTAAAATGTGCACTTATATAGCGCTTTTATCCAAAGTGCTTTACACTGTGTTTCATTCACCCATTCACACACACACTCACATGGTAGCAGAGCTGCCATGCAAGGCGCTAACTTGCCATCAGGAGCAACTTGGGGTTCAGTGTCTTGCCCAAGGACACTTCGGCATATGGAGTCACTCAGGCCAGGAATCAAACCGCCAAACCTATGATTAGTGGACAACCCGCTCTACCAACTGCGCCACAGCCGCCCACTACTACTTTAACTGAATGAACTCACCAGTCATAAGCATCATAGCGCAGTTAATTACACCCCTTAACTAACTAAATAAACTCTTCAGAAAAGACCAACATTGTGTATAGTGAGCATTTTATTCATGAATTAATATTGTTAAGTGATTGATCAATAAACTATGCACCCACATGTTGCAGTCATATTTTGCAATTTAGTGCTTAGTTAATTTACACAATCAAAATACTGCATTGTCAGCCATCACTTCATGTCAGTAAAAACAGTTTATTTATACACAGACTATTGTTAGCTGGTTTAAACATTCCAGGGTTGAGAAACAAAACTGTAATCTTATTTGTTTTTGTTCACTCCTGCAGGGGCAGTTTGGAAATGTGAAAATGAAGTAGAATATACAGTATAACATCTATAATAATGCCATAAAAATGTATTTGTAAAGATATCCAGTAGACATCAATAGAGGACATTTAGGAGCTGTCTAAAAAAAGACATCACACAAACTTTCATTCTGGCTTCTCAGTGTATGTCTTTTGAACATCAAATAAAGACATTTAAAGGACATCTTTTGGACATGTCTGTGCTCAGTGGGAAATGTCTGGAAGGTTTCTGAGGGATGAGTAGGCTACCATTTTTAATGTGTCTATAATAAATCTTTTGCATGTCTCCTCCATGATAAAAGTCTGGCATTCAGACAATGGATGAACGCAGGACCTGAAATTCTAGCAGCTTTCACTATTTCTGCCATACTTGGCAATATGATTTGAATGTTGTGTCATAAATGTATTTATGGAAAATATTGTGATAATGTGCCATAAAATACCAAGGTTGGAAAAATAAAAATGTAATTATAATTTTCAAATCTATATTCATTATTAAACAAAAGGAGGGTTTTTTGTTTTGTTTTTTTGGGGGGGTGTCACAAGTCGTGACGGAGTGGAAGAAGGAAGGAGGTAAGCACACTTAAGAACGAGTGATGTTTATTTACAAGTGAGGAGAGCAGACAAATCCCAAAAAATGATCCAGAAACATAATCTAAAAACAGGCGAAGGTCAGGCGAACGGCAAACAGGCATATAAAGGGCAAGGCAGAGATCAAGGTCGTGGTACGGAAAAACAGGGTCGATAAACAAACATGAAAATAAGCATAAACACGAACGAGAGCTATGATAAAGATCTGGGAGCGGATAACCCAGCGTGAGCTATAACTAACAAGGAACTACGATTAGTAAGTTTACTAAGTTTAATCTATTCGATTAACCGCGCCGTGTCTAGTACGGCGCGTAGTATATATACACCGGCATGAATCAACTTAAACCAAATTCAGCTGGGAGTAATTCAGGCACACATGGGGATACAACCTATGAGAGACACGGGGCGGGGTCATGACAAACAAACAAAACACACATGTCCTCCCAGCCATTGACAGAAACGAAAACAAAGAGCTCATGTTCAGAAGTCGCAACCTTGACAGAGTCCCCCCCCAAGGGCACTCCTCCCGGAGTGCCATGAAACATCCCATAACACCGGCGGCCCCGGGCCCCTGGGCTGAACGTTTCCAAGCAGAGCCAGGAAACCGCAAGATGTTTCTGGCGAAGCAGGGACGCGGAGCAAAGTTCACCGCGAGGCTCCAGGGGAAAGCGAGGTTCTCCGCGAGGCTCCAGGGGGGAGCGAGGTACTCCGCGAGGCCAGGGGAAGGAGCGACCTCCCCAGCGGAGCAGGAAGGGGGAGCGACACAAGGAGCGGCGTCCCCAGCCGAGCAGGAAGGCCGAGCGGCGTCCCCAGCCGAGCAGGAAGGCCGAGCGGCGTCCCCAGCCGAGCAGGAAGGCCGAGCGGCGTCCCCAGCCGAGCAGGAAGGCCGAGCGGCGTCCCCAGCCGGACGTGGAGGCTGAGCAGGCATCCAAAACGGGGAGGGAGGGTGGGAGCAGGTCTCAGTCCCGACCCCAGATTCCCCCTCCTGTCGACGTGACTCCTTTTTACTCTGAATGATTACCAACGGGACGTGAGGCTTGGCTGTGACTGGGATGTCGTGAGCTTGAGACCGAGTCTGGACCTGGACGTCGTGAGCTTGAGACTGTGTCTGGATTTGGGCATCGTGAGCTTGAGACCGAGTCTGGACCTGGACGTCGTGAGCTTGAGACCGAGTCTGGACCTGGACGTCGTGAGCTTGAGACCGAGTCTGGACCTGGACGCTGTGAGCATGAGACTGAGTCTGGATTTGGTAAAGCTGGGTCTCTGTAATTTTTCTTTTATCCTTCTCCTCCTCCAGAAGCTGCTTTAGTTGGTTTCGTTCGTCCTCTAGTCGACAGAGCCGAATGCTCAGAACCTGTTTCCGGAGTGTCTCCTCGTGCAGCAAAACCTGTGTTTTCTGTAGTTGCAACTCCATGGATGAGCATTCTTTAGTAGCTTCGATGCATTTCTTCTCCGTTTCAGACAGAGTGCTCCTCAAACTCTCCAACTCCATTCTGCAAATTTTTTTTCCATCATTTCCTTCTTACTCTAAGTGATTGTGACTGGAACATGAGGCTTGGCTGTGACTGGAGCTTGAACTTGGAACTTGGCTGTGAGTGGAACCTTGTGAATTGGGTCGGCAGACTTGGACATGAATGGATTCTGTTTAGCAGGATGCATGGTAACTTGGACTTGTGGCTTGGTCTGCACCGGGACATGGACCTGAGGCATGGTAGGGGCTGGAGACTTAGCTTGGTCTGGAAACTTGGAGATGAGCGGAACTCGCTTCCCTGGATGAGCGGTGGAGGTCTTGTCCGTCTCCTCTGGAGTGCTCACCTGCCCATAATACCTGGGGAATGGGCACTCCGCCACGTTCACTTCCTCCAGCAACTGATCATAGTTCTGTCCTGGTTCTCCAAACACCTCCAAAAACACTTCCAAAAACTGCCAAATATCCTCCTGCACCCGGGATTCCTTGGCTGCCACTCGCTGTGCCCATGCGCGAGCTGCGCCAATGAGGCGAGACATAAACAGAATGAATCGTCCTTCAGTCGGTTTCGGGTCACATAGGCTGGAAAAATAATACTGACAGTCCATCAAAAACTCATCCGGGTAAAAGTAGCCATCATACGGCTCCGGCATGTCCACGGAATACCTCTGTGCGAAGCTAATGGAATCCGAGGCGGGAATCTTGGCCGTGCCGTTTTGGGTTCGGCGTCCTCGCCGTTCTCGTGCTACCTCCATGATTAAGGCGGTTAATTCTGTCACAAGTCGTGACGGAGAGGAAGAAGGAAGGAGGTAAGCGCACTGAAGAATGAGTGATGTTTATTTACAAGTGAGGAGAGCAGACAAATCCCAAAACATGATCCAGAAACATAATCTAAAAACAGGCGAACGGCAAACAGGCATATAAAGGGCAAGGCAGAGATCAAGGTCGTGGTACGGAAAAACAGGGTCGATAAACAAACATGAACATAAGCATAAACACGAACGAGAGCTATGATAAAGATCTGGGAGCGGATAACCCAGCGTGAGCTATAACTAACAAGGAACTATGTTTAGTAAGTTTACTAAGTTTACTAAGTTTAATCTATTCGATATTCTATTATATATACACCGGCATGAATCAACTTGAACCAAATTCAGCTGGGAGTAATTCAGACACACATGGGGATACAACCTATGAGAGACACGGGGCGGGGTCATGACAAACAAACAAAACACACATGTCCTCCCAGCCATTGACAGAAACGAAAACAAAGAGCTCATGTTCAGAAGTCGCAACACGCATGCGCAACCGCGCGAGAGCATGCTGCTTCAAGGGGGAACCGTGACAAGGGGGGGGTTGTTGTTTTTTTTTTGTTTGTTTGTTTTGTTTGTTTGTTTGTTTTTGTTTTTGTTTTTTTTTAAAGGTGTTTACCTATTTATAAAATTATAGGGTCATGCAGGACTTCAGTTTAGTTATACCAGTTTACAGCAAGGCCACTGGAATGTATTGTGGTCAAGTGCAGAAATGCTCTCTCCTCATGTTGTTGTGAGAGAGAATCCACCTTCGGGTTTTTTGGGACCCGGTCATGTGGTCAGTATGAAGTGGAAGCCAATAAACAATCATGCTTATCAAGTATGTCAGGAATTCAAGCATTTTGCAACTAATTATCAATAATTATGATTGGTTAAAATAAGGAAGAGCAGTGCTTAACTGGCTTAAGATGCTTGTATGACAACACAGCTTCAGTGCCAGCATAGGCCTCAAATACAAACCAAGGACTCATCCCAGTGTTTCAGTTTGCGAGCACCAGTAAAGCAATCCTTCAGTACACTGACTGTATCCTTTAAAATGTTGGTTTAAAACCTTTAAAGCTTTGGTCTCTAGGAGTGAAGTACTGGTAGCTCTGTAGTCTAGACCACCACTGTCAATTCCAAGATGAGCCTAAGTCAGTACTAGCCAAGATTTAGTCAAGGCTTAAGGAGTGTTGAAGGGATGTTAAAAAGACAAGAATTCAAAGGTGAGCAAATTATTTAACAATTATTTAACACCTATTATTAGTGCTGCTATTTTGACAAAGTACCCACAACACAAATTCAGACAGCAACATTGTCAACCTATGATAGATATAATAGATACACATGATGCATATGGTTGATTTTCTATTTCTCTATCAGGATCAATTACTAATAATAATTTTAAAATCCATTATATGTTATTACAAATATGAGTTTAAATATGCCAGACTAGTGGATGTTGTAGAATAAGCTTTTATTGTTGTTGTTGTTGTTGTTGTATGGAGCTACTGTTCTATTCTAATTATTTCCAACTGAAATTTTCAGGTAAATAGTTTGTGTGTGGGGGCAGTAACTGCTTGCAGCAAGATTCCTCTGAAATCAGATCTTTGGTAATATCAAACATTTCACACTCTATTGTTTTGCCACAACTTAGTGACAGCCTCCAACATTTTACTGACAAAGATACTCAGACAGAGAAAACTCTGAATCAGGAGTTTCCTGATATGATTAAACAAGTGAAGTTGGTTCTTCTTTTGATGTCACATTCAAATCATGTATTCTCTTACAATAGTTTGATGTACCGTTCATCCACTATTGACCAGGAATACCTGAATGTTTGAATATAAAACCAACATTACTGCAGTGAAAGTGATACAATACCACCACTTTAGCCACATCATACCTCAATGAAGCCCATACAGCAAACTCTGAAATAGTTTGTCAACAGACAGTAATGTGAATAAAAGAACAAATCACTGAACACTGAGCAGAAGTTATGTTTAAGCTAATCCAGATGAATTTCAAAATAAATAAAATACAAAGATAGGCCCTTAACTTTTAGATGTCACATTGTCAAGATTTACTTGTAATCCATGTTAAACACTCTTCTGAGGCTTTTTTTTGTTCCCATTTTTTGTGTTCTACTATATTTACTTTAGCTAATATCAAAAGCCCACATGACTGCTCATCCATTCCCTCCTATTGTAATAAATTAAACCAATATGACTGATAAGTATTGAAATTGGACAAATTTTACCAGGAGCAATATTTCTTTTAAAATATTCCAATCACTAAAAACCTATATATTTATTCATAGCTTTTGATTAATTTGCGGGCCCACTTTCATCTCACGCCCTGGGCTACAGCCAGGTTAGCCTGTGTACAAGTCTGCCCATGCCAAAAACCATCAAATCCTTTAATTTCCAAGCCAAGCCTTTACTTCAACTAGTTGGCTTCATATTCGTGCATTGCCCCAATGATTGGTCTAAGTTTTCTAAAAGAAAGAATTACTTCTTGTCAAACTTGATGTATGCAAACTGAAAAGATAAAACAAACCTTACTTTTAAAAATACTCTGTCAAGACCAAGACCATATTTAGCAAGCCTAGTTGCCCAAGAAAGAGACAAGTCCAAGTACAAAGACCAATACGGCCAAGTCAGTACAGAAAACATCTTGTGACTGGACTTGAGTCCTGTCGAAACAAAACAATCTTAGTTGTTTCCATAACCCAGTCCACCCTTCTCCTACTCTATTTTTCAGCATTCAGTTAGATTCACCTGCTTCTGATTAGACTACACTATATAAACTCTGTTTGAAGAAACAATGTCATTTAAGCACTTCCTCTCACTTGAGTTGAATTTGTTCATCCTTCAGACAGTTACTCTACTCAAGAACCTTACAACAACCGTAACTTCCATTTGCTGATAGACACTGAAAAAAATATTAGCATAATAAAGCCTGTTTTAAGAGTTGCATTCATATGCATCTTATAACTGACTCTGTAAGCACTGTCTGACTCAGTCTACCTCCACCGTAGACAGCTGCACTGCCAACTTAACAAGCATCCTGGGGATTAATGATATTTAATGATAGGTTTATGACTTCAACATCAGACTTCTCCAAGCAGCAGGATGTGAATGTCAGAATAATATATGTGGATGTTCTTCAAATCTATCACTCAGAAAAGAACATAATATTCAGTGGTGGGCCAGAAATTGAGGAAAACTTAAATGTCTGAGGATATCATGATCTGGAACACAATTCCTTTTGCTAAGTTAATGGCTTAAACATTTCTTGACCTACTACCGGGAGTAATAAATGTGCAAACCTCTCTGTAATCTGAAAACACGATTCTCTCATGATGGAATATATGCTTAGTTTATAATTTTACAGAAACAATAAAATATCCCAAGAATTGTAATATAGGTAAACAAATAAGTAAGATGTAGTTTATGCTAGGCAAATATACATTTATTAGATATATTATTTTCATTTATGTTTAACAAGTAAAATAATTCTTCAATCCCACAAGACTGAGGCATTGCTGATTCCTACAGTCATGTGAAAATAATTACACCTCAGTGAAATTGTTGGCTTTTTTTTTTACATATTTGAACAAGAAAACATTTGAATATCTTTGAAACAGTGCCTATTAATGAAGTTGATATACTTGGGAAAAATCCCCCCACAACATTTAAATTGGATTAAAATCTCAGCTTTGATTAGGCCATTCATTAATACACCATTTCTTCTTTTTTAGACATTTCTTGGTGGATTAGCTAGTGTGCTTAGAACCATAATCCTGTTGAAAGGTCCACTTTTGGTTCAATTTCAACTTTTGGACAGATGGCCTCACATTATCTTAAAACAGTCTTTGGTATGATGCAGAATTCATAGTTGAATAAATGAATGTAAGCTGTACAGTCCCTGAGGCAGTGAAGCAAACCTAGACCATAATATTTCAACCACCGTGCTTCACAGTTGATATGAGGTGCTTCTCCTGAAAAGCTGTCTTTGGTTACTGCCCAACAACGCTGTCTTTGATTCGTCTGTCCAGAGCACATTATTCCAAAACTTTGACACCAATAGTTGCAAGACTTACTAGCAGATCCTGTTATGATGTCTTTTTTCATCAGACAGTCTGCTCTTGGGCTGAATTTGCTGGGACAGCCAGTCCTGGACACATTGGCAGTCATTAGAAATCTGCTTCATTTGTAGATGATTTTCCTTACAGTGGTATTTCAAATAATTTGTAGATCTTTTTAAATCCCTTGCGAGACTCATGGGTATCCACAACCTTTTTCTGAATGCTTTACAGATCTCTTTACATCTTGGCATGATGACACCACACATCTCAATAGCAAAGGAAAAACCAGACACTAAATATGAGAGGGATATAAATAAGACAGGTTCCAACTGCACTCCCTAAGCAGATTTTAATCACTGGCACCCAATCATGAACACCTGATTCTAATTTTATGACTTGATTCTAATTTCATGTGTCATTTGTTAGAGTGACAACTTCATTAATAGGCACTGTTTCAAAGAGGATCGAATGTTTAAAATGTTTCAAATATTGTCCAAATATGTTAGAAAAAAAAGGCAACAATTTTCATGGGGTGCACTTAATTTTTCACATGACTGTAGAACACTTTACCCTGTGTTTTTAACTTCAAGTACAAATATACTAGTTAAACTACCAATACCAATGGCAAAGACATACATTAATTCATCTCCAATAACTGCTTTATCCTGGTCAGGCTCCCACGTGAAAGAATAGAAAAGTCTCTGCTTTCTGGGTAGGAGGGGGGCACACTCTATCTCCATATCAATCACAGCAACACTAGCTAATCATGGACATCTGTGAGATCATGCATGCAGAAGGGGCAGATAGAGCTTACTTCCAAGTGTATGTGACTACATAATGTTGCATGAGCAGCAGTTTGAAAAGATGTGGCTGGCTTAATGTGTGTTGGAGGAAGCATGTGATAGCCTTCCCACTTCCCAATTAATACCTGTCATATGATAGAAGAGATATAGTGGGGTATAGTGAGATGGGTTGCCTCTGAAATCCTCCACCATCTCCACAGTCTTTTTCAACTTTATTCCTGTAGACAGACTCTTCACCATTGGTCATGAGGCAAACTACACTAATGTCATCTGCAAATTTCAGGATCTTCATAGATGGTTTCTTGGAGCCATTCATTGGTATGGCTCGACTCGACTCGGCTCACTTTACTTTTCTGAGCTTGCTTTTCCACTGCAGTTCAGTGCCGCCTCAACATGGGTGCCATCTTCCACTCGCCTTCACATAGGAATAATGTTGTATTATTGAAGCCCTGTACAACTACGAGTTCAGGCCATATTCCAAATGCCTTTTCTGTTCACTGAACATGGACCCTATTAAGGATGTAAAATAGCATTCTAGAACCAACGTAGTGCTCGATATAAGTTAGATTCTGTATAAATGTCTGTTTGGAATTCGGTAACAATCGAGATATAAAAATCTAAAACAGAAACCTTTATTGTAACTTTATCTGAAATGAGAAATTATACATCATTTCAAATTCATTGAATATTACCATATGCAAAGTATGTATAAAATGACACATTTATTCAGGCACAATACAGAACTTGTTAAGGGGAATCCATTCTCCCTCAGTGTGAGGCTCACATTTAGTATCGGCTTGGCTTGCTTCGAAACTCAACCGAGGTGGTGCTGAAAGAGTACCAGGTACCAAGTACTATCCACAGTGTACAGCCCCCAAAAAGTGTGGAGAATCAAGTCAAGCCAAGCCATACCGTGCAGTAGAAAAGTGCCATAATGTGTCCCAGGTGACTGCCATGTGTTTTCCTAGCCACACCTGCTGTTTCCAATTTTTTTCAGGAAAGTCGTGATCCAACAACAAATTAAATCTGGCACAAATAGCTGGGACAGTTTGACCTGAAGGAGCTCACTATGGAGTTAAAAGCAGAGCTGAAATTCACAAATAGCTCTCTAGCATACAGTAGGTCCCTGGACTGTCAAGATTCTGTTGCATGTACTGCAGGCCAAATTGACAGTAGCATCGACAGACATGTTTGCTCTGTATGCAAACTACAGGAGGTCTGTATAGCCTTCAGGTGCTTTAGGACCAGGCATTCAAAGACTTTCATGACTGACCTGTAGTCATTCAGTCATGTAATGTTTGACTTTTGGGGGACTGAGATGATGGTAGAGGTCTTGAAGCATGTGCGAACAGAGCAAAGTTCCAATGATTTGTTGAAGATGGCTCTGAATACTTGTGCTAATTGTTCACAGAAATGCTTTAGGGTGTATGCTGAGCCTAAATCTGGGCCAGGAGCTTTTCTCACAGTTTGTCTCTATAAGAGCCTGTAGACATCCTGCTTGTTGATAGAGAAATACATACATACATACATACATACATACATACATACATACATACATATTCTATTTTGTCAGAAGGACTATGGCTGTAAAATGGACTATGAGAACAGACAGTGTTCTTGACTCCATTAAAGAAGGTCACCTGGTTTATTCATCAGTTATATATTACTATATATATAAATATAATATAATATTAAATATATAATATAATATATTAATATATTACTAATATCGTGGAATATACCAGTAAGCCTGTTGCTTTGTGTTTTCTCACTGAAAGACTGCACAAATATAATACAAAGAGTAGAAACAAAGGAATAAAATACAATACATAGGAAATCCTACAACCCCAGTTCTGAAAAGGTTGGTAAACTATGGAAAATGCAAAAAAATAAAAATTAATAATAATAATAATAATAATAATAATAATAATAATAATAATAATAATAATAATAATAATAATAATAATAATAATAATAATAATAATAATAATTCATTTGAAAATTCAACCTGTACTATATTGAAAACACATTATTAAAACATTATTGGATTATTGATTTTTCTTTGTGAGTGTAATTTATTTTTGAAAATGTACACTCATTTCAAACCTGATGATTGCAACACACTCCAAAAACGTTGGGACTGTAGACTGTTTACCAATGTGTAACATCACCTTCTCTTTTAATAACACTTATTTATCATTTGGGCACTGAAGACACCAGCTGGTTAAGTTTAGCAAACAGAATTTTCCCCTAGTCATCCATTATGCATTTCTTCAGCTGGGCAACTGTACTGTATTTTACACTTCATAATCCGCCACACATTCTCAATTGGAGACTGATCAGGATTGCGGGCAGGCCATGGTAGCACCTACACACTCTGCTTGATCAACCATGTGCTTGTAATCCAGGCAGAATGTGGTTTGGCGTTGTCCTGCTCTGGTTGGAAGCATATGTTGCTCAAAAATGTGTACATATCATTCTGCATTAATGCTTACCTCACAGATGTGCAAGTTACCCATGCCATTGGCACTGACACACCCCCATACCAAGACAGATGCTGGCTTTTGGACCTGATGCTGGTAACAGCTTGGATGGTCCTTTTCCTCTTTGGCCCGGAGAACAAGGCGGCTGTTTTGTCCAAAAACTATTTGAAATGTCGACTCGTCTGACCACAAAACATGATTCCGCTGTGCTACTGTCCATCTCAGATGAGACCGAGCCCAGAGAAGTCGGCGGTGCTTCTGGACAGTGTTGATGTATGGCTTCAATTCAATTCAATTCAATTCAATTTTATTTGTATAGCGCTTTTTACAATAGTCATTGTCTCAAAGCAGCTTTACAGAAATAAAAAACAGGTATGAACAGTCAGAAACATCTAAAGAGAGACAAACAGGAACAGATAAACAGAGACAAACAGGTAGAAAACAAATGGAATTTATCCCAACTGAGCAAGCCACTGAGTGGCGACGGTGGCAAGGAAAAACACTCCTAAGATGTTTTTTGAGGAAGAAACCTTGAGAGGAACCCGACTCAGAAGGGAAACCCATCCTCATCTGGGTAACACAGATTGTGAAGTTGTAACACAGATAATGTGAAATGAGAAGTATGTATGGCCTTAGGAGCAGCCGTAGTCCCAGCAGAAGATTTGGGCTCATCCAGAGGCAGAAGGGATCTGGATCTTCAATATCTCCATAATTCGTGTGGGCCTCGGCAAAAAGAGAGAGAGGGAGAAAACGATTAGGATTGTGAGGTAGTGCGATATAATCTAGTCAGGGTAAGCTTGAGTAAACAAATATGTTTTAAGCCTAGATTTAAACACTGAGACTGTGTCTGAGTCCAACAATCAATAGGAAGACTGTTCCATAACTGTGGGGCTCTATAAGCGAAGGCTCTTCCCCTGCTGTAGACTTCACTATTCTAGGTAATATCAAATAGCCTGCATCTTTTGGATCTGAGTAGGCGTGGTGGATCATATAAAACCAGAAGGTCGCTTAGATATTGTGGTGCGAGACCGTGTAGTGCTTTATAGGTTAATAAAAAAGTATTTTAAACTTACGCGAAATTTACGGAGCCAATGCAGTGTGGATAAGATCGGGGTGATATGGTCGTATCTTCTAGTTCTAGTAAGGACTCTAGCAGCTGCATTCTGGACTAACTGGAGTTTATTTATATTCCTACTGGAACATCCAGACAGTAAGGCATTACAGTAATCTAATCTAGAGGTGACGAATGCATGAACCAGTATTTCTGCATCATGTAGTGACAATATGTTTCTTATCTTAGAAATATTTCTGAGATGAAAGAACGCTATCCTAGTAATATTATCTACATGAGCATCAAATGATAGACTGGAGTCAATAATCACTCCGAGGTCTTTAACTGCTGTACACGATGAAACAGAAAGACCATCCAGAGTTACTGTGTAGTCAGGAAGATTACTTCTAGCTACACGTGGGCCTAATAAAAGTATTTCTGTTTTATCAGAATTAAGTAAAAGGAAGTTAGTTAACATCCAACATCTAATGTCATTTACACAGTCCTCCACTTTACTAAGCTTCTGTCTGTCCTCTGGCCCACGCTGAAACATACAGCTGTGTATCATCAGCATAACAGTGGAAGCTAATTCCATGTTTACGAATAATTTGTCCTAGGGGTAACATATATAAGGTAAAAAGCAGTGGGCCTAAAACAGAACCCTGGGGAACTCCAAAAGTAACCTCAGTACGCATGGAGAAATCACCATTTATATCTACGAATTGATAACGATCGGTCAGATAAGACCTGAGCCAGGAGAGGACTGTTCCCTTAATACCAACAACATTTTCTAATCTATCAAGGAGAATAGTGTGATCTATGGTATCGAAAGCTGCACTAAGGTCTAGTAACACAAGCAGCGAGACACAACCCTGATCAGAGGTCAGAAGAAGGTCATTTACTACTTTAACTAGTGCTGTCTCTGTGCTGTGATGAGGTCTAAATCCTGACTGATATATTTCATGAATGTTGTTCCTTTCTAAGTATGAGCATAACTGTTTTGCTACTACCTTTTCTAGAATCTTTGAGATGAAGGGGAGATTCGATATTGGTCTATAATTGGATAATTGAGACGGGTCAAGGTCAGGTTTTTTTATCAATGGTTTAATAACTGCTAATTTTAGAGATTTAGGGACATAGCCAGTGGTTAGGGAGGAATTTACTATATTTAAAAGTGACTTAATTACTCCTGGACAAATCTGTTTAAACAAACATGTGGGTATAGGATCTAGTATGCAGGTTGATGAATTAGCTGATGAGATTAGTGTAGCTAGGTCGGTCTCTATAAGCGGAGCAAAACACTCTAAACATTGATCCGGTATTGCCACATTGTCATCTAATGGGTTTGTTATATTACTGACGGTTTTAATTTAATGGCCTGTATTTCATCTCTAATATTTTCAATTTTATAAATGAAAAATTTCATAAAATCCTCACTGCTATGAAATGATTGAGTTTTTTCCTCTGAAGTGGTTTTATTCCTAGTTAGTTGTGCTACCGTGTTGAAGAGGAATCTAGAATTGTTTTGTTTGTCTCCTATTAAGGTGGAGAAGTAGATCTTTTTAGCATCGACAAGGAGATTTCCTATATTGCAGTAGGCTCTCCTTCCATGCTGTCTGAAATATAACCAGCTTGGTTTGGCGCCTTTACGTACTAATTGTCTAGATTTCTGTTTTAAGGATTGCCGTTAGATCATTATACGACCAGCGTAGCTAATTTTTTTGTCTAATTATTTTTCTTTGAGTGGAGCCACTCTATCTAGTGTGCAACGGAGTGTTGACTCCAAACTTTCAGTTGCCGTCTGAATGGATCTACTGGATCGACGCTGACCGTCCAAAACTGACGGGGTTCTCTGGTAGGTTATTTATGAAGCTCAGTGCAGTAGCTGATGTGAATGTGCTTTACGCGTAGCGCGAGGCGAGGTGGAGATATTATAATCCATACGGATTATGAATGAGATAAGATGGTGGTCTGAGATAACTTCAGACTGTGGAATAATTTCAATATTTTCTATACGTAGTCCGTATGTTAGTATGAGGTCAAGAGTGTGACCACCACTATGAGTAGGCCCGATCATGTTCTGATTAAAGGCTTCTCCTTTGCATAGTAAAGCCTTAACTTGCATCTGTGGATGCAGAGTGGTCTTGACTGACAAAGGTTTACCAAAGCATTCCTTAGCCCATGTCAGGATATCCATTACAGTATCATGATGGTTTTTAAGACTGACATCTGAGGGATCAGAGATCACTCGCATTCAGAAGTGGGTTTTGCCCTTTACGCACCGAGATTTGACGAGATTCCTTGAGTCTTTTAATTTTATTGTGCCCTGCATATGGTAAATGGTCTGCATCCTCCCCTTTTATAATATTATAAAAACCCTTCCCAGACTGATTTATTTCTTTCACCTTCTTTCTCATCATTTCTGGAATTTCTTTCAATTTTGGCATAGTGTATTACTGGGTAAGACCTTTTAAACCACTTCATGCTGTTGAAAAAGTAGTATTTAAGTGTTGATTTGATTGAACAGGGTTTGCAGTAATCCCTGGTAATGCCTGGTTGCGTACAGTCCAGTTGAAAACCATTATGAATGCAGTTTCATAGATTTGGGAAATTAGTAACTACAGGGGCAAATAAAGACCCAGTTAATATTGGTTAATTTATTGCTTCAATAAATAACATTATCCTTTAAAAACTGTATTTTGTGTTTACTCAGGTTGCCTTTGTTTTATCTTAGATTTTGTTTTTCGGTTTTATTTGTATAGTGCTTTTAACAATGTATTGCACATGCACCTGTGGAACAGTCCTTAAGACACTAACAGTTTACAGGCAGTAGGTAATTAAGGTCATGGTTACAATAACTTGGGACACTAAGGAGACGTTTCTGCTGACTCTGAAAAACACCAGAAGAAAGATGCCCAGGGTTCCTGATCACCTGCGTGAACATGCCATAGACCTGCTGCAGTGAGGCATGAAGACTGCAGATGTGTTCATTACATGTAACCATGTGTCCCCCTCCAGACGTGATCGAGAACTTGCCTCTGTGGAAGAGTGGAGTAACATCTCACAACAAGAACTGACAAATCTGTCCATGAGGATGAGATGCTCTGTAGTACTTAAAGCAGCTGGAGGACACCAGATACTGATTGTTACTATTGATATTGGACCCCCCCCCCCCTGTTCAGGGGCTCATTATTCCATTTCTGTTCATCAAATGTCTGTGAAATTTCAGTTTATGTCTCAGTTGTTGACTGTTTATATGTTAATACAAATATTTACATATGTTAAGAAATTTGCTGGAAATAAAATCAGTTGTATGTGAGAGGATGTTTCTCTTTTTTTTACTGACTATATTAAAGATATAATATAGTATGTATAGTATAATATAGTAATATAGATGTAATATTTACACTGAAACTTAAAACTGGTGTTTGACATATCTCACTGTATAAATGAATCAGAATGACCTCAAATGTTAAAAAAAAAAAAAAAGTCAGAGAGAAAAGAATATTCAGCGTTTTACTTTTGGTGGCCCAGATGCTGCGAGACAGGACATTTACTGTCTGATTTGCTCAGCGTTTGTTTGATCAAATCAACAGTG
Organism: Ameiurus melas; assembly: GCA_012411365.1. Lineage (NCBI taxonomy): Eukaryota > Metazoa > Chordata > Actinopteri > Siluriformes > Ictaluridae > Ameiurus > Ameiurus melas. The sequence continues at coordinate 22,323,102 of CM022757.1, forward strand.
CTTGCAATTTTGTGTGCCATTGGTGGTTGATGTAAAACATTGCTGTGGTGTTATTGACTGCACTGATATGTGAGTCTAGCCACAGAGCTTTCATTTAGAGGAAACAGATTGAAGTTCTGTGAACATTTGAGAAACTAATCATGTTTTGGCACTGGCATCACATACCAACCATCAGTTAAAGGAGACACATTTAGGATTCTGACTCCTTTTTTTTAACAGAAAAATATTTATTTTTTAAATGTGAGGCACTCTGGACCATGTACTCTGCGTACTGTACTATTGTCTGTTTTTCTAGCAACAAATGCAATTCTTTGGTCAGTAAAACTAGTTGGATTGGCGCTTCTCCTCTGTGCAGCAGATCCCTGTGTTTGGCAGCGGTTGATAGTGAAACTGTAAACAATACCCTGTGGACAACTATATCCTGTGATCAGCAGCCACTGATCTGATGTTATAAAGCTTCAATGTTTCAGTTGCAGAGAGGAAAACCAGCCTACCTTCAGCTAATTATTTTCAGTAATGTCACCAGGATGCCCCAGCACTTCTTGTGAATGATGCCTGCCCTAGAGGCTTGGGCATGCCCAGATCTGGCACAAACCCATTTTGTGTTCTTGGTTGTTGCAGTGGAACAAATGCGGCCCACACTGTATTTTATGTAACTCCCGCCATCCACTTTTGTGTGTGCTTTTTTTTTTCCTTTAACTTTCACATGAATAATGTGATGGTGATAGTGATATTTGTGCTTTGATTTTGGGTTGCTTTCATGTTCTCGATTCATTATGCCTACAGGATATATGATTATATAGCATACAGTATCTCACAAAAGTGAGTACACCCCTCACATTTTTGTAAATATTTCATTACCGTAATTCTCAGACTATTGAGCGCACCGGAATATAAGCCGCACCCGCTAGTTTTAAGAAAAACAATTTTGTACATATATAGGCCGCACTTCTCTATAAGCCGCAGGTGTCTACGTTGTAACTGTCATGATTCATGACATAAACGAAGCAGGACGGATGCAAGTGCAGTTTTATTGAAACTGAGGAGAGCAGACTCAAGAGAAACAAGAACCATGACCAACTCAATGAACTAAGCTAACTAAACCAACTAACCTAAACATTAACTATGACACGAAACAAAGACTCTATATCTATACTCTATAAACCACTTCTACATCTATATTCTAAACTAAGTCTATACAACTCTAAGCTGTACTATCCACTACTAGGCTATAAGCTATGCTACAAGCTACTAGGCTATAAGCTATGCTATAAGCTACAAATCCATAAATTAGCCGCATCATTGTTTAAGCCGCAGTGTTCAAAGTCTGTGAAAAAAGTAGCGGCTTATAGTCCGGAAATTACGGTAAATCTTTTTATGTCACAACACTGAAGAAATGACACTTTGCTCCAATGTAAAGCAGTGAGTGTACAGCTTGTGTAACAGTGTAAATTTTGCTGTCAAAATAACTCAACACACAGCCATTAATGTCTAAACTGCTGGCAACAAAAGTGAGTACACCCCTAAGTGAAAATGTCCAAATTGGGCCCAAAGTGTCAATATTTTGTGTGGCCACCATTATTTTCCAGCGCAGCCTTAACTCTATTGGGCATGGAGTTCACCAGAGCTTCACAGGTTGCCACTGGAGTCCTCTTCCACTCCTCCATGAGGACGTCACAGAGCTGGTGGATGTTAGAGACCTTGTGCTCCTCCACCTTCCGTTTGAGGATGCCCCACAGATTCTCAATAGGGTTTAGGCCTGTAGACATGCATGGCAAGTCCATCACCTTCACCTTCAGTTTCTTTAGCAAGACAGGGGTCATCTTGTTTGGGGTCATGCTGGAATACTGCATACTGATCATGGTTCCCTCAACGAACTCTAGCTCCCAGTGCTGGCAGCACTCATGCAGCCCCAGACCATTTACACTTCCACCAGCATGCTTGACTGTAGGCAAGACACACTTGTCTTTGTACTCCTCACCTGGTTGCCGCCACACACGCTTGACACCATCTGAACCAAATAAGTTTATCTTGGTCTCATCAGACCACAGGACATGGTTCCAGTAATCCATGTCCTTAGTATGCTTGTCTTCAGTAAACTGTTTGCGGGCTTTCTTGTGCATCATCTTTAGAAGAGGCTTCCTTCTGGGACGACAGCCATGCAGACCAATTTGATGCGGTGTGCCGCGTATGGTCTGAGCACTGACAGGCTGACCCCCACCCCTTCAACCTCTGCAGCAATGCTGTCAGCACTCATACGTCTATTTCCCAAAGACAACCTCTGGATATGACACTGAGTATGTGCACTCAACTTCTTTGGCTGACCATGGCGAGGCCGGTTCTGAGTGGAACCTGTCCTGTTAAACCACTGTATGGTCTTGGCCACTGTGCTGCAGCTCAGTGTCAGGGTCTTGGCAATCTTCATTTAGCCTAGGCCATCTTTATGTACAGCAACAATTCTTTTTTTCAGATCCTCAGAGAGTTCTTTGCCATGAGGTGCCATGTTGAACTTCCAGTGACCAGTATGAGGGAGTGTGAGAGCGATGACACCAAATTTAACAGGCCTGCTACTCATTCACATCTGAGGCCTTGTAACACTAACAAGTCACATGACACTGGGGAGGGAAAATAGCTAATTGGCCCCAATTTGGACATTTTCACTTAGGGGTGTACTCACTTTTGTTGCCAGCAGTTTAGACATTAATGGCTGTGTGTTGAGTTATTTTGAAGGGACAGCAAATTTACACTGTTACACAAGCTGTACACTCACTACTTTACATTGTAGCAAAGTGTCATGTCTGTGTTGTCACATGAAAAGATATAATCAAATATTTACATAAATTTGAGGGGTGTACTCACTTTTGTGATACTGTATATATGAGATTACTAAGATAATTTATCTCTATATATCTGGAGTTGATAAGTCTCTTGCCGTTCTTAAAGAGAGAATCTAAAACAGATCCTTCCTGGCATATTACAGTTTAAGCTTGTGTTCTGGAATTGACCCACTATCAATAACATCTGTTCTGACAACACAGTTGAAATGTCTGGGTCATGACACAACTCAGAAGTTTGGAATCAAGTGTAATACACAATGTTTATTAACAAAAGAATTTGATTACAAAAAACCAAACCTTTACTCCAGCATGCATGCTAGTGCAAAAACATTCCCAGTACCATGAATCTGAAGAACAGATTTGCATTTACCTTGTATGAGTGAACTCGCAAGGACAGAAGAATTGATAACTGTAAGAGTTTGAAAGGCCCTTTGCACTTGCCTTTAGTGTTAGCGACTACCAACTTCATGAGCCATGCCATGTAGTTTTCTAGATTAACTAGCTAGTGTTGGATATAAAATATACATAAAATAAACACAAGGGAGACCTAGTATGAGTAATTGAGTAATTTGGGTAATAGGCTAAATTTGGGCCAGCACTAGTTATAGTTATCACCAAAAAGTTGCAAGTTGGTTGCACACAGGAACACAAGAATCATGTTAAGACTTAAAAATAAAAACTAAATATTTTACAATGTATTCTTGGCTAGATATATATTTGAATATTTGAAAAGATAAAGAGTCAGGAACAGTATGGTGAGGTTGCTAAGTGAATATAAGTGTGGCAAGGATTACTGTCCGATAGCACAACTATCATTTTAACTGACTTCAAAAGGTGACTGTTGTCAGTTAAAATGTTTTTTAACATACAACAGTCACCTTTTGAAGTATTTTACTTTGTTTCAGTTCTCTCTCACTGGCACTGAGGGAAACAAATGCACTTTCCAGTATAATATATCTGAAATGGAGCTATCCCCAGATGCCATAACAGCTCCATCTATTAACCATCAAAAGTGTTGCCAGATGAACATCTTGACATTATGCAACAGCTGAACTTCAACATCCATATCCACTCTTCTCAGATTTTAACAGTATCAACACACACATATATACATATGCTTTCCTGTTATATATACTGACTGTTAATCATTGTATTTTTACTTTACTTGGGGGAGTTTAGGCTATAAATAGACAACAGAATGTCTACCAAACTCCAATACAAAATACATGTTATTGATGTCCTCCCTGTTATTTCAGTAAACATTATTACATCTATTTAGTTTCAGAAACTTGAAAAGTAGGAATAGTTGTGCTTTTGTATGAAAATACTGTGGATTTGTATCATAAATACTAGTGGCTTTCCTTCTGAAAATGATGTAATATTGAGGTTTGTGCTCAGTAAAGCCTAGGGTATATTGCACATTAATATACAGTAGTCTCTCTATATTTCTCTTTCAACATTCATGATGGTGAAGAAATTGTGGCATGCTTTGCAATCAGTATTGGCAGTTTATGGTGTGTTTAGTCATAAAAATTTTAAAATGTAAAAAAAAAAAACACGATTCGGACTACCTGAGAAATCATTGTTGGTAAATACTCAAGTTTGACACAAAGAGGTTTGAGCTATCAAGGTCATGCCAAAGTCTGCTGAGAACGGATAATAAAACCTTTTACCCTGCCACATGAATAGATGTATGTGGAACACAGGAATGTTATGGGAAGTATTTTCTTTGAAACCTTTCCCACTGCTTCAAGCTAAGGATTGATCGTGCTGCAAATGTTGTGCCCAGAATATTTGCAACTGCCAACATGTGTTTGACACATTGTTCTCATAGAACCTGAAAGGAATACTAACTACAGGTTCACATACTAGCTTTCAGGTGTCTTGTATCTTTTATCAGTGTTTAAAAAAGAATTGGATGTAACACATTCACTTCTGTATATGAGAAAGGTTTATGAGACTTCTCAAAATTAAATGAAAGTTAGAACAGTTATAGTGTGATTAATACAGTTAGCTTTGACTTACTATATTTACAAATTTATTATAAATCTGACTGATCTTATTTTAGCACAGTATGTTGATGTATTACAGTTTGTTCTAGGACAGTCTTACTGAAGACACACTTAATTTGACTCTTTCTATACACATTTATATCATCATATTATCAATAGTAGTTTTGTGGTCAAAAAAAGAAATTACCTACCAGACACTATAACATAAGCTAATGCCATTATATCTTTCGATTATAGAATAAACTGTGTCCCTTTTTCTCTGTTTCTACAGTCTATGATGCATGTATAATGGTTCATATAATACTAGTTTTGGTCATATTAACCTTCATACGCAGAACCAAAAGCTGTCTGCATAGGACAAACACTAAGTAATAAAAATTTAATTTCATCAAACTGTTTTAAAATCTGGAGCATATTTAACATCAGACACAAGGTATTTCAGAGTTTTTAAAGATCATCTGGAGCATCAGCTCGAGCTATGTTTACTGGCTTTTTCACCAAACTGGACTTTTCTTTCACACTCATCACATTCAAGCTTTTCATCCAGTAAACATTACAATATTTCTCCAGAGAAATAGATTCCTGAATTTGTGTCCTGCAAAACTTTTCCATCTGCTGTACTTGTAGTAGGCCTAGAGCAAATGATTTACAGACATGACAAGACAGTCTGAAAACCTACCTTCAAAACCTACTACAGTAGTGTTGTGTGACATCAGTGGACAGTGGACATGGCAAATTCTACTATTGAGAAAAATATATTTTGATTTAAAATATGAAGGCTTATCAGATGAAGAAGAATAGGAAAGGGATTGCAATTTTACTGGAAGCACCTGTCATGGATATCCCGGAGGCTACTCTGGACTAGACCTCCCAACAGCCACTGCACTACATCACTGTCCCATGACCACCGGCACCTGTTCTAGTTAATGAGCACTATATATATACTGTATATATATAGCCACAGTTTGCACTGCACTTTTGTCTTGCTTTAATTGTCTCACCATGCCGTTGTTCTTGTTCTGGTCTTTATGTTATGTTTCTTCTCTGCCCTAGTATTTTGCAACATGTTCATAGCTTCTTTTTGTTTTTGTTTTGTTTACTATTAAAAACTTTAACTGCACTTGCATCCTTCTCTGCCACTAAAGCTTGACAGAAAACAAGTCCGAAAAAATGGATGCAGCAGATTATTATTTTTTTACTCAATTTTGGAGTCCATGAAGTTGAAACCAGAGGGGAGGGAGTTGTGGATCAGGGCCACAGAAGCATGGCTAGAAGCCATGCATAAGATCTTTCCCCAACCTAACTCCCCTGCTGCGGATTTTGCTCAGCCAGTCGAGTCAATGGAGAATGTCGCTCAGCCTCCCTGCTCGACTGCGGACACCTCTTGGTCTCCCTGTGCATCCGAGGACGTTGCTCCGCCACCCATTTCGCCCAAGAACTCCGCTTTGCCTTCCTTTAGCTGAGGATGCTGATCAGCCTCCCATTTTGGCCAAGAGCTCAGCTTTTCCTCCCTGCTCCGCCTCAGACGTCACTACACCAGGCTTCTCTCTGGACATCGTTTTCCTGCTCCACTGAGGACGTCGCTCCGCCTTCCTGCTCACCTGAGGACGTCGCTCCTCCATCCTGCTCAGCTGAGGACATAACTCAGCCTTCCTGCTTGGCTGAGGACGTCCCTCCACCTTCCTGCTCCACTGAGGACGTTGCTCCACATTCCTGCTGAGTTGAGCACGTTGCTCCACCTTCCTGCTTGGCTTAGGATGTCGCTCTGCCTTCCTCCTCAGCTGAGGATGTCGCTCCGCCTTCCTGCTCCGCTGAGGACATCGCTCCACATTCCTGCTGAGCTGAGGACATCGCTCCACCTTCCTGCTTGGCTTAGGATGTCGCTTAGTTTCTCTGCTTAACGCCGCATGTCGCACCCCCTTCCTGCTCCACGGAGGACATCACTCCCCCCTCTGGCCTCGCGGAGAGCTTCGCTCCCCTCTCTGACCTCGTGGAGAGCTTTGCTGGGGATATTGTGTCATCTCTCTGCAGTATCGAAGAGTCCGTACCCCAAAGAACATGCCAAGCATCATCTTTTTGGTCCTGCAAGAGATGACATTCAAGAGAACTTTGGAACACTTTGGGACCTATGGTCTTTTTTACCAGCTTTTTTACTTGCACAAGGGTCCTTTGAGTGAAACTGGCAGTGATCACGATCAGAACAGAAGACCGTTTCTCCAGCTCTGGGTGGAATCACATGTTTCCTCATGTCAGTCATGTATGAGTTCATGTCAGTCATGTATGAGTTCGTGTCAGTCGTGTAAGAGTATGGCTCTTATCAACGACACCTTTCCCTTCGTCTTCACAAAATCCAAAATGTTGCCACACAGTCGATTTCAAATTTGATGGCGCAGGTCATCATTTGTCCATCTTTGTCCAAATGAAAACAAATTTGCCAGCTGTCAAGGTTTTTTTTTCTGTTTCTGTCACACGCACATTTGAATTGAACGCAAAATCGATTTAGAATAGGATAGTATGCCATCAAGCAGCAGGAGTGCCATATTAAAACACCTACACAGCAAACTGGATCAGCAAAGACTTCTTCTACTGATTATTTAAAAAAAAAAAAAAGATACAAAAAGGAGAGGTAAACTCCAAGACAAATTATTTTTGCTTCAGCAGTATAATAATTTCTCCTCAACAATATTTTGCAAAGTAATTTTACAAGATTCATTGTGTTTTTACCTTTGACCAGTAATATACAAATAAAATGTTTAGTGCATAAAGCTGTCAATCATCTTATTCATTCCACCATTAGTATAATGTTACAAGCTATATTTTAGGGCTCAACTGCAAAGATTGTTTAAGCACATTTGGGTCCTTCTTATTCTAAGAGGGTGCAGAAGGGGTGTAATTGCTTCCCAGTAAAATATCAAAAAGGGCTGGTTGGACTCACTCATGCGTGGCAAGGTATGAACTCCTCACCACACTAGAGACATCTGAGGACTTCTTTTGAGAGGATCAGACAGGGAATCTTAACGCTTGTCAGGTGTTTCGGAAGACAGCACTGGTTTGATAAATATTTATGAAGAACAACTAATGCACCATGAAAATCTGAATAGAGAAAGAGAGGGTTTAAGGCTTGCATGCATTCTTTAAAATCAGTCAGTTTTGACCGACCTTTGGATCAAGAAACCAATCCACAGGAAGTAGAAATGTATACCACAAAAATGTACTTTTGGTGTGGATTATTGATGGTGTACATTACTGTCAGTATAAATGAAAATAATAATGGAATAATAAAATAATAATAAAATAATAATAACGTCTCCAGTAACACAGTTACACTAAAATGATGCAAAATCGTATTGTTTTGTTCTTGGCTTTTTGGTTTCTCATGAGATAATGTCATTTGTGCTCTTTTTTCAATTATTGTGGAAATTCTTTAAGACTGTGAATATACAAATATTGGATACATATTTAAACAGCATTCTACCTTTACATAACAAAATCCATACATTAAAAGATTTTACAGGGTTTTATGCATTTTATTGTGAGGTTTTATTTATAATTTAACTTTTTACTATAGATAGATAGATAGATAGATAGATAGATAGATAGATAGATAGATAGATAGATAGATAGATAGATAGATAGATAGATAGATAGATAGATAGATAGATAGATAGATAGATAGATAGATAGATAGATACTTTATTGATGCTTCACAGGAAACTGGGTTTGTTACACGCAGCAACCACAATCAATCCTCAAATACAGTAAAACAATGATCTATCTACATAACTAGGTTAGTAAAACAAAACATTACATTAAAATGTATACTATACCTTATGATAATTCTAAAAAGATATATCAAATATAAAATAACTGATAAGATATCCAACATTACAAAGAGTGTTATTGCACAACAAGGAACTATTGCACATATAAGAGGTGAAAATTGGCTAAAATGCAACAGTAAAAATATTTTTTTTTAAATTACAAATGAAAAGAAAGAACGAAATATATAATAAATCATAAATAAATAACAGTTACTGCACAGACAATCTGGCAGACAATTTAACTGCCAGACCACAGTACGTGCAACTCCAAAACTGTGTTTCAGAGACTCTTCCGTAACACAGTTTTGGAGTTGCACGTACTGTGGTCTGGCAGTTAAATTGTCAATCACCCATGAAACAAGGTCTGTCTCCAACTGCATCCTCCTCATCTTCTCACCCAGCAACTCCAGCTGGATGGTATTGAATGCACTCGAGTAGAAAATAAAACATAACAGTTGCATCAGAGGTACCAAGAAGTGTATAGACCCTCATATAGCATGTATATGAGGGCGGCATCTACACTGATGTCAAGCTCTGTTCACATCGGGACAATTTTTGCAGATATTTAGCTTGCAGACTCATGGTAGTAGCATGCACTACATTACAGGCTATTTCCACATGCGCAGACGGATTTTATATTATTCATAAAGTACTATTTAAGTTGGTACTGGGTGCTTTTTGAACCTCCATTATCACTGACTCACTGACTGTCAGTAAATGCTTGATCCCGTTCCAGGTTGCTGTGGATCCAAAGCCTATCCTGGGAACACTGGGCATGAGGCGGGAACACCCCCTTGATTGGATGCCAGTTAATCACAGGGCACAATGTTCGCACACAATCACACAATCATTGACACCTAGGGGCAATATATCTTATAAATCTTATATAATATAGCCTGTCCACCTGTTGGCAGAAACCAGATGACCCAGAGAAAACCCACCCAGACACAGGGAAAACATGCACAGAAACTCCATCCATCCATCCATCTTCTACTGCTTACTCCTTCTTCAGGGTCGCGGAGAAACCTGGAGCCGATCCCAGGGAGCATCGGGCACAAGGCGGGGTACACCATGGAGAGGGTCCTATCTCCATAATGTTCTAGTTAATTTTCAGTTCATATAACATGTTTCTACCACTTCAGACACAATGGACCACACAATAAATATATAGTATAATATTTTCTAAGCTTATTAAGTTGGTGCAGCCGCCCCGTAGGCCTTTGGCATTGGCTGATCTAGTGAGGCTGCCCCTTCAGCCTCAGTCATTAGTTGGTTCATCAAGGCCACGTACTCGGCTTCTGGCATGAGCTCTGCTGTTACCCCTCTGGTTGTGTTTGGCCGACTAGGCTCAGCCAGTGCTCAGCTCTCCCTCAAAACTTTGGTTCTCCTGGATCTGCTTGGCCTGGTCAGACATAATTTGAATAAATGCCACTGCATCCTTATTCTGAGAGCCCTGATAACTCCTCTTAAAACAGAGACAAATTTGAAATATTTTGTTTAGTTAAAAGTAATGTTGATTTCTGAGTGATTTTTGTCCAGCAAAGTATTTTTGTTACGTCAACTCCATCCATGTACTCAGTTTCCCAGAACACACTGCAGCCAACAGATATGGCCATTATGGACTGCACTTCCCAGAATCCATCACTGCTAACACGTTCTCAATCCCCAGAATTTTCCCCAGATTATCCTCACCTGTTCCCGATCACACACAACATATAAAGTACTGTGCAAACGTTTTAGGCACACACATTTTTAATACAAACTTTGTCATAGATTTTTCATTTTATATGACTTATACATTATCGAGACAGTACAAAAAAACAATTTTAGATTTCCAAACATTAGTTTTCTTGTACAAAATTAAATGTTACAGAAAAATGTTTGTATGTCACTTTTCAGACACTTTTCAGACAAAAGACACAATGAAGGCTGCTGGGTTTTGCTGAAAATTATGAAGCAAGTGTGACAGTTAAAGTCTCCAGAAGAACCATGTCCAGTTCTGCAAGATGTTCAATAAAACTTACAGCTCAGTTCCTTATAAAACTGCATTAATTTTATCGGAGACTACTGTTTTAATTTTTATTTATTTGTCACACCAAATACTGACTTTGTTTGCTGCTCTTAACTGTATTTTTATTTAAATATATAAACATTTAATTTCATTATTTTTAAGGCATCTTTGCTCTACAGTATTTCTATGCATGTGCCTAAAACATTTTACACAGTACTGTGTGTATATAGAACTCTAACTCACAAACAAATTGTGAAGTAACGCTCCGTTGTCCTAACTCACAACTTAGTAGTCCTTTTGATCACGTATCGCTACTCTGGTTTTTTGACAATTGTTTCCTTGTTTCTGTATTCTAGTTTGTGCTACATTTTTGCTGTTTGCTGATCGCCTGACCTTTGCTTGGTTTTGTTTTGGGGTTTTTTTATAACTTGCTGTCCTGGATTTGTCTGCCAGTTGTTTATTAATATGCTTTCAACTGCATCTTTCAATTTGCATCTTTCTCAGCCTCTACATTCTGACAATTTCATTCAGTATTTCTAACAACTTGAATTGTATTCTCCACTGTTGGACCTTTTGGGAAACTATTATTTCATACTCACAGATGTCAAATATTCAATGATTTTCTTTGTTGCCCAATTCCGGTGGTTTTCATAGTCTAACTATATGTGTTACAATCTATGTGAGTGAATTGGCTGAGAGTTAGAAAAAAGGCACTGGCACCAACACATTTCTCAATAGTAATAGAATTAAGGGGCAAACATGTATATAAATGATTACAATAGACAAGCTACATGTCCATTTTTTTCCCTGGAAATATGTAGTGTTACAAGACAGAAGAAACTCTGGGACTCATGTGTATACTGAGTACACTAAAGCATCAATGCTGCTAATGAATATCAGACCAAGCTTACTAGAATCTCTGGCATATATGCATATAAAATATAATCCCTGTATAATATTTAGTGAATGTACTACAGCCTATTACGAATGGGACACTGTTGAAAAGTTAATATAAAACAAACATTTTTTGTAAGTTAAGAAAAGTTTTCATTCTTTATCTGAACAAGGAACAGATGTAAAATCTGGCTGATGAATTGAAACCATGTGAAACAACTCTTACAGTCTTGCTCCAATAAATATTCCTTTCAACACATTAAATGTGATTTAGGCAGCAAAAAAAAGTAGCATACAGTTAACTGAAGTTAGATGACAATGCATTGACTATCACGTTCATCCATAATAGTTAAGGGTAGGGGTTGGTACTGGATCTCCATCAAAGAAATTTGTGTTTTGTATTTGAACCTGCAGCAGTTAATTATATCCATTTTCTATCAGGTCTCTTTGCAGAATTGAGTGAAAATATGGCAAGGAAAAAAAATATTTTGGACATACTCATGTTGAACTAGTCCATTTCAATGTTTTGTGAAAATACGGTGGCATTACAATATTTATGTTAAGGTTTCATCATTCTAAACTCAAAAGATTTCATCACCCCACAAATCAATGACTAGAATTTAAACAGGTTACATGTATAACTTGAATTGTTTATCAAATATTGTGCCTGTATATAATAAAATGTTTTAGAATATTTAACCGTTTTAAATTAAAACAATGCAAGTGATGCATTTCCTTTCCTCTTTCTGCACATCACACACATGCTAGCACACTCAAATAGATATACCTTGGTCACCTTTGGGAGTTGATGTGTGAGTTCACCTCTTGGCAAGTAGCTCTCAGTCCAAACACTTGAGTTCATCCTTAATTGTTCCAGCAGGACTGTGCTTGCACTAAAGATTTTATTACTTGGCTAAAAAAATATGGTAATGATGTCATACTGAGACCAGTAACAGTAGCTTTGCTTTTGGGGTCATAAATTTAGCAAAGGGAAGGTCCAGATTTACAATGCATTTAACACAAGGTTATTATGACAAAATAAAGAACTAACAACAATATGAAATAAAATACATGCCTTAATTCTCCTTTATATTTCTTAACCAGGTGATCCCATTTCATTCATCTGCCTTCTGACATAAAATAATACTTTTCATATAAAGGTTTAATACGTTATTTATTTTGAAAAACACACAAACAGTGGTGTATCTCGGAAGTCTTGTGTCTAATGGCTCTTGAATGAACACAGCTATAAAAAAAAAATACATGTCAGATAGTAGAAAATTAAAAGACAATTGTCAGGATGCTCCTAGGACCACACAAACAGTTACTGTTGCAGCCCCTTGATAAAGATTTTGACTGTGCTTTATTCTCCCAGGATCCAGATGTGTTTCCTGCAGGTATTCCAGTTTTCTCCCACCACCATATAACATGCCACTAGGTGGACTGGCAATAAGATAAGATTAATGCAGATGTTGTATCAGCCTTGGTGTAAGTCAAGTGTGATAAGGTCAGCCAAAGATTATTCATTCATACATTTTCAGTAACCATAAAATATATAGACACAATTTTACTTTTAATAATGTAATTATTTTACCAAACAAATTATTTAACAGAGTGATGTTCTTAGAGTCATGTACTTAAGGAATGAATGATGAATGTCAAACTTTCAGCAATTCTCATTATAATGACATTAGAGATATCTGTATATGAGCTGTATGTCATGACTGATCACATTGAATTATGAAATAATAATTAGGTTACATACTTAAATAGGTTTTGTGAATATTGCATTAGAAATTATTTACATTATCATCAAATTATAGCTCCAGACCTCTGCCTGCTAGTGACATAAGCCAAAAATGCATAGCTCTTGAGCTGTGGCTATAAGAAATGTATAAGAGGTATTCATTTTAATGATATCAACTATATTATCATATTTTCCTCCATAATAAGGCAAGTGTACAAGAAGGCACATAAAATGGCACATAAACATAGGATACGCTATCTGCTGTGACACAATTGTTTCAAGTCATCAAAGGTTTGGAACCAGATCTCATTACATAGAAAGTATGTACCTGAAGATGCTGATCAAACCCTGTTCTGTAAAACATTTATGAATTTATATGCATTTTTCATTCATTCATCTTCAGTAATTGTGTTTTGTTTTTTTGTTTTTTTCAGAGTTGCAGTGGATCCAGAGCCTAATCCAAACTCAGGATCAAACCAGAGACTTTGGAGCTAAGAGATGGCAGTGATTCCCACTGTGCCTCCGTGATGTCCCCATAGATTTATATCTACGTAATTTATAAAAATGGACTTGTTAAGTGGCTTCTGTGTGCTTCGCTCAGAACTCTGTTTGAGCAGACCAAGCCAGAATGAACTCAGTTACACTGAAAGAGAGGCTAAATTTATGGAAGGAAGTCCAGTAAGACAGGCTTGGCTTTGCTGATGCCTGTACAGATGCATGCCCAGTTAGAAAACACCATTACTCGGCATGGGTCATTCATCAAATGAAAGAATGGAGGAATCTCACTTTAATTTACACATCCTGAGGCTTACTTCTGAGGGAATATTGTGGTTGGCTGAGAATATCATTGCTGTCTCTGCAGTGAATGTTTTCTAATAGCTTTAGATATGTTCCAAAGGAATACATTTAGGAAATGATATGTGTGTAGAGAATTTGAAATGAGCAATTTTCATTTTATAAGTAAGTTACAAACATTTGATGTATGTTATTACTCATAATGCTCTTGCAGGCCACTGGATTTTCTAGTTTGTGTATAGAAGCTGAATTTATTCATTTTCTTTGCAGACATTTTCATTTTCTCTTATTTGCTTGTACATAAGAGATATATTTCACACACTGCTCATAACTAGCCTACTATCTTAGCCAGATTGCTAACAACACATTTGATTTGGAGCCAAGGTTTTTCTGCTAACTCAGCTTTTTCTCCACTAAGCTGTTTTTTCCTAATTTGTCCATTCATTCATCCGCTTCCACATCTCCCATCCAAAGACTATGGGATCTGTGAATACTAGCATATTCAAGTGGTTCACTCTTCAGTTTCCTTGTAGTTACCCACCAAGTAGTCTGGTTTCCACAGCTTCAGGTCTGAGTGACTAACAAGCCACACTCCAAGATTTACAATAGTGCAGCCTAGTGTAAGAACCCTGGAAGCCAACGACAAACACCAGCTATTTCTCTACAAAGACCCTGATTTTGAATCAAATCTAACTCAAGTGATGCACAAAGTTGAGAAGTCAAGAATGCAAATGGAGTCCCTTTCTAGACATGTAAACAACCTGGTGTCAGACATGGCGCAACTGAAATTGTTGATCCTGGAACTGCAGCTGCATATAGTGGAAGACTAAGCCCTTCAGCAGAGCCCATCTTTCTAGTCATGTCTGGGAGGTATTTCAAGTCTATCCATGAAGTGACACTGTTCAACTCTGGCATCTGGCATCAGCAGTAACCAGAAATTAATCTGAATTAGTCTCTGCCAGCTCACATTCACCATTAGCATTCCTCAAACAATAGGCAGAAACCTGAATTGGATTTAGACCTTTTTCACTACCACATCTGGGTGGCTAGACTATGAGGATGTTGGCTTAAATTTCATGCCTGTCACTGACACATACATTGCATCATTGGTGATTTCACTGCCTGAAGCGTTACATATGATGTATATTTGAATGTTCCCATCACTCCAGAGCAGAGACCCATTTTTGATGTTTGCCTTTCAAGGAAAGGCATTCCAATGCAATGTCCCGTCCTTCTTTCTCTCAAAATGGGGTTCTCGAGGTGCATTCAGGTGGCCTATTGACTCTGATGACTAGATGAATAAGGATACCGCTTTATTTGGATGACTGGCTCCTATGTTCTCCCACAAAGGAAAAAGCAATCTGGGAAATGTCTACCCTCTTCTCATAGATAATGGAAATGAAATTTTACAAATGGCAGCACAAGCTCTAACTCACCGAGGCCTGAGGCTTTTCACACCACGGGGGTCTGTCTGGGAGCTTTGGCCTATTGGAGAGGAATAGTCACCTCAGACACCTCCCTCACAGGCTGAGGGCCAGGGTGATTCAAAGGCAGAAGTTGTACATGGAGCCCCAGTGTGAGAGTAGAACACATCAACCAGCTGGAACATCGCATAGCCATCACAACATGTCAAATCACCATGTATAGTGCCTCAGTAGTGACTCACAAATGTAAACAATCTATTAACGTTGTAGCAATCCATGAGCGGGAACTTGCTTAGTGTTCCTTGCTTTTGTTGAATCAACAAAATAATAACTTTTTGGTTTTCTAACCATAATAAAAAGTCATATAATTTAACCGACGATTTTATAAGAAATGTGATTAGAATAATCATCAGTTATCGCAATTCTCAAGTGAGATAATTGTTTCCAGATAATCGATCCGAACTTTCCCATAAGCCTCTACACTATGCAGACACACCGAAGGTAAGCTTCCTTCTTTATCTATATTTTGAGGGATCATAACAAATTTTGTGGGGAAAAGCTTAGAAAAATGCATAGCTTGAATTTTCCCTTTTAATTAGTGCAATATACACTGATCAGCCATAACATTAAAACCACTGACACGTGAAGTGAATAACATTGATTATCTCATTACAGTGACACCTGTCAAGGGGTGGGATATATTAGGCAACATGTGAATAGTCAGTTCTCAACTTTGATGTGTTGGAAGCAGGAAAAATGGCAAGAGTAACGTCTGAGCAACTTTGACAAGGACTAAATTGTGATGGCTAGATGACTGGGTCAGAGCATCTCCAAAACAGCAGGTCTTGTGGGGTGTTCCCAGTATGCAGCGGTTAACACCTACCAAAAGTGGTCCAATGAAGGACAACCAGTGAACCAGAGACAGGGTCCTGGGCACCCAAGGTTTGTTGATGCGAGTGGGGAGAAAAGGTTATTCTTTCTGGTCTAATCCCATAGAAGAGCTACTGTAGCACATATTGCTGAGAAAGTTAATGCTGGCTATGATAAATACCTGTCGGAAAATACAGTCCATCGCAGTTTGCATATGGGACCGTGTGAATGCAGACAGGAGCATTAGCTGGACTATTAATTATACAGGGCTGAGCCTAGATTCTCCTCCAAGCATTTTTTCCAGCTCAGCTAGTAGCTTAAATATTTTTTTAAGGAAGCTGGGGCAACTTAGCTGTAAATGTATGACATGATCAGAAAAAGTTGGATTTATCATAAAACTTTCCTCTGCTGTAATCACTGTTTGTAGGACTACCAGACCGATCAACCAACTTTTCTAACTAGGGTAGTTTGATGGGGAGACACAACTAAACTATCAATGTATGGGTTTAGCTGCTACAGAGTCATGCAATGTTACGGCCTCACCGACAGATGGCACTGCGACGTGGCTTCTGAGTGTGTGCACGTACATGACTGAACTGTGTGAAATGGACACGCTCCTTTTGTTTTGGTTTGTTCTTTTCCTGTTCAGGTATTGGCTTATGTTCGAGTGTGTTTTTTTTTTGCCCCAGGTGTCTATGCTTTAGTTTGATTGTGTTTGTCATTTAAATCCCTCGTTGGTGGTTACATTATGTTCCCAAAGCCATCTTATTTCCATGTCCTGTTCCCATGCAATGCATAGACTTTAGTCTCGTGTTTATTCTAGTTAATCTTGTTCAGTAGAGACCGTGCTCCCAGTGTTTTGTTTGCTTATTTGTTAATAAAGACAGTGCTCCTGCGATTACTTCCTGGTTATAGTCTTGTATCGTGACATGCAATGTACATTATCTTTCTTTATGCTTTGCTCATATCATGTTCACGTAATTTGGAAATCATACAGACTTTTACATACCTTATTTTTCTGCTCAACATGAGAGGATGTTAGTGTTTCAGTTTCAACCCCTTTACTGGTTAAAAAGCATTTAAAAAATCATACATTTTCCCTCATGCTAACTTTGTGAGCTAACATTTGGCAGATTTGAGACCTGTCAGCCAGTAAGACATGATTATTTTCACGGATTTTCCTGTAGACATTGTCAAAATTAATTTTTTAAAAATAATTTTACTGAATTTCAGTTTTATAGCGACAGACCACTCCAAATGGTGAATTATTCGGGGCTAAAAATCTTTGGGGTTATAGCCCCCATTGCCCAGGCCAGGTTACTCCACTGGCTGCAGACCAGTCAGAATGCCCATGCTGACGCCTGTCCATTGCCAAAATCACCTATAATGGGCACATGAGCATCAGTACTCGACCATGGAGCAGTGGAAGCAGGTTGCAGCTCTGATGAATCAGATTTTCTTTTACATCAGGTGGATGGCCAGATGTGTTGGCATGGTATTCATGTGAATGTTATTTTGACACGTACCACCTACCTAAACATTGTTGCAGACCAAGTACACCCCTTCATGGCAACTGTATTCCCTCATGACATTGGCCTCTTTCAATAGGATAATGTGCCATGACACAGTGCAATAATTGTTCAGAAATGGTTTGACGAACATGGCAAAGAGT
The DNA here is from genome assembly GCA_012411365.1 of Ameiurus melas. NCBI lineage: Eukaryota > Metazoa > Chordata > Actinopteri > Siluriformes > Ictaluridae > Ameiurus > Ameiurus melas. The sequence goes on from CM022757.1 coordinate 22,341,185, forward strand.
TCAAGGTGTTGACTTGGCTTCCAAATTCCCCAGATCTCAATCCGATCCAGCATCTGTTGGACGTCTTGGAAAACTTGCAGAACTTTAAGGATCTACTGCTAACCTGCAAACATCTTGGTGCCAGATACCACAACACACCTTCAGAGGTCATGTAGAGTCCATGCCTTGATGGGTCAGAGCTGTTTTGGCAGCACAAGGAGGACCTACACAATATTAGGCAGGTGGTTTTAAAAAAGGTACTGTGTAAAAGCTATTTCATTTTTCATTTCAGCTTTACAGAAACATATAAACCCAGGATACAGATTTTAAATGTGTGAATTTATCTCTAATGACCAAGCTGGTGGGAAGGAAAAAACTCCTTAAGATATGAGGAAGAAACCTTGAGAGGAACCAGACTCAAAAGGGAACCCGTCCTCATCTGGGTAACAACGGATTGTGTGAAAGTAAAGGGAAGTTCATTGTGGTTTTTATATGAAGTCTGTTTTGTTGAACTAATCCACTGTTCACTAAAAGAGACTTGAGTGAAAATTTCTATGTGGTAATTGCAGTCCTAAGGCCATAGCAGCAACCAAAGTTCCAGCACCACAGTGCACCTGTTCAGCTGAAATTGAGGTCCAAAACCATGTCCATGGTAGTTCAAGCAGCACCATTCTCATCAGTCTTCAGGCTGCACTGCTTGTGGTTGTCCTCAGTAGCAGGTTGTAGCCTCCAGTTGAGAACTCCATCCAAAGGAAGGGCATCAGGATGGATCAGGCAGGTCTGAAGAGCATAAAGGTTCAGGATCACTGGCATCTCCATAATATCATGTGTAGCTTGACAGAAGGAGAGAGGGAGAGGGAGGTAAAGAGAGGGAGAAATTGTTAGGTATGCTTACTATCCCGTAATAGAGAACACTGTGTACTTTGCATAACAGAAAGTCTATTCATGGTACGCTTGAGTAAACAAATATGCTTTCAGCCTGGATTTAAACACAGACTGTCTGAGTTCTATATATTAATTGGAAGCCTGTTCCATAACTGTGGGGCTTTGAAAGAGAAATCTCTTCCCCCTGCTGTAGATTTCACGATTCGAGGTACGAACAAATAGCCTGCACCTTTTCATCGAATTAGGAGTGTCGGATCAGAAAAAAAACAAAATTTCACTCAGGTACTGTGGCATTAGACCATTCAGTGCTTTATAGATTAATAGTACTATTTTATAATCAAAGCGAAATTTTACTGGGGGCCAGTGCACTGTGGATAAGATCGGGGTGATGTGGTCATACTTTCTGGTACTAGTAAAGACTCTTGCAGCTGCATTCTGGGCTAACTGGTGTATGATTATGCTCCTACTGGAACATCCAGACAGTTAGGCATTACAGTAATCCAGCCTAGAGGTGACGAAAGCATGAACAAATTTTTCTGCATTGTGACATGGCATTATATTTCTTATCTTAGCAGTATTTCTAAGATTTAAGAAGACTACCCTAGTAATATTATCCACATTATGCTCATGAGCTCAATGACGATTCATCATTATGAGAGAATCTTACTGCAAATCTATAAAGCACTTACAAGAAAACTTTAATATTGTGCAATATACAGTATAATCTGTGCTTCCATTTTCTGTAAAATTATTTTGCATAATAATCTTTGAATACATAATTGTCACGTATCTGGGAAACCCGGACTCCATTCCCCATCAGCCACTGCACTACACCACATGACCACATGCGCTACCTCATGCACCTGATTCACGTTTCTGTTAATGAGCACTTATGTATATTTATAGTCCTTGTCTGCACTTTCTGCTTGTTTTTCGTTGTCTTAGACCCACGGTGTTTATGTCAGTTTCTTTGTCTCATGCCACAGCGTTTTTTGCCAAGGATCTTGTTTTGTAGTCTGTTTGTGCATTATTAAATATTTAAAAATCTGCGATTGCTTCTGCCTCAACTTGCCAACCTCCCGAACCCTGACAGAACGAAAGACCGCGAATGAGAAGCAGCAGATTTAATTTATTTTTTTTCTCGTTCACGATGGATGCCTGGTACAACAACTACGCGGAGTGGTATCTCCGGCTCACGGAGCAGGGAAGAAGGTCGAGGGCACTGATGGCTCAGATCAGCCGCAGTCTCAAATTACCATCGCGGTACAGCGCATGCACCACTCCACACCCGGAGTTCGTGGTAGAATATGCCAAGCTACACGGGTTGGAGTGGATGTTCGAAGATGAGACCGAATACCGCCCTCCCTCCCCACTTCTGGTTATCACTCTGCCGTCCCGTTCAGCTGAGGTCGTCACGCAGCCTTCCTGCTCGGCTGTGGACGTCGCTCTGCCTTCCTGCTCGGCTGTGGACGTCGCTCTGCCTTCCTGCTCGGCTGTGGACGTCGTTCTGCCTTCCTGCTCGGCTGTGGACGTCGCTCTGCCTTCCTGCTTGGCTGTGGATGTCGCTCGGCCTTCCTGCTCGGCTGTGGACGTCGCTCGGCCTTCCTGCTCGGCTGTGGACGTCGCTCGGCCTTCCTGCTTGGCTGAGGTCATCTCTCTGCCATCCTGCTTCGCCGAGGACGTCACTCTGCCTCCATGCTCCGCCAAAGACGTCGCTCCCTTACTTCGCGGCGCTCAGAGTGTCGCTCCCCCTTCCTGCTCCACGGAGGACGCCGTTCCCCCCTCATGCTCCTTGGAGAGCGTCGTTCCTCCCCTAGGCCTCGCGGAGAACCTCGCTCCTCTCCCTGGCCTCGCGGAGAACCTCGCTCCCCCCGTGTGCCTCGTGGAGAACCTCGCTCCCCCCGGGAGTCTCGCGGAGACCCTCGCTCCCCCTTTGAGCCTCGTGAGAGACCTCGCGTTCCTCTTCTGCCCCAGGAAGGAGCTCGCCCCGCTTCCATGCCCCGCCCAGGACGTCCTTTTGCCTCCCTGTGCCATTGTGGGAGCCGCTCGGTCTACTGACTTTGTTGAGGACCTTTTGACCTTTTGGGCGCTCTGGGAGTAGCACCCTTGGGGGAGGGTTCTGTCACGTATCTGGGGAAACCCGGACTCCATTTCCCATCAGCCACTGCACTACACCACATGACCACATGCGCTACCTCATGCACCTGATTCACGTTTCTGTTAATGAGCACTCATGTATATTTATAGTCCTTGTCTGCACTTTCTCCTTGTCTTTCGTTGTCTTAGACCCACGGTGTTTATGTCAGTGTCTTTGTCTCACGCCACAGCGTTTTTGCCAAGTATCTTGTTTTGTAGTCTGTTTGTGCGTTATTAAATATTTAAAATCTGCGATTGCTTCTGCCTCAACCTTCCAACCTCCTGCACCCTGACAATAATAAATAAAATAATTTTAAAATATATAAAATTAAATACTATACAATAATATTATTAATTACTGGATTAGAATAATTGAATAATAAATTTAATAATCAGCCTAACTACCTGTACTTTAAATGAACAATATTTTAGGAATTAATATAATTAGGACATACATAATTCTGTAGTGAAATGGTTCAGAAAGAGAAGTTCAGAAAGAGAAGTGAGATCACCTCAGTAAGTAAGAGGTCAAATCCAAGTATACCACATGTCTTATATAAATAGTAGGGATAGAATAGTGCTTATCCAGCAGCACTATCTCCTGAGGAAAAAAGTTAGTGTAGTGTGTGGCCTCTTTTGATCTTAACTGAGGGCCCTCTGGAGCAATGGGCTCACGTCATGGTCTGTAGTCTAGATAGCAAAGACAAAAATGGTCTGCTCTGTTGTCCCTATCTAAGTAAAAGGGCAGCTGATAAACCATGGAGCTGGAGCACACTCCTAATTTAAACACTTAACTTTCTTTGGGACTCTTGCATAAGGATTGTATTGGAGGTTCTAATATGGTTCAAAATAAGGCCCATTTAGGAAAGGAAAACAAAACAGAGCATTTTATATGCTACTAACTCAGGCTTAAAGACTTGATACATGTGTTTTAAATAGACAGTATTTTGGTTAATAAAAGACAACTGTTTATCATAAATCTTTGCTTAATGACTGCCGTTGCCTATAAATTTTATTCATCTTCTAAAGCTAATAACTACATTTTAGTTTTGGATGGCTTGCCACCTACTTAGAGTTTCTCTGTCACGAACATCCATTGTCAGTTAAGTTTCTGATGCCATGTACCAAATAAACAGACAAAGTGCAGAGACATCCAAACTTCATGACAGTCCATTGTCTGCCTTTAAGAGGAAAGAACTTGTTTGTTTTGGCCATCATACAGACAGACTTACGTCTGCCAGCTTCTCTAAGCAAGCACTCTGGCAGTTTTGGAAAAGCTCAGGAAATCACAATTGTGGGTGAGGAATCATTTTTGTGTTCCACTCTAGATTAGTACTGGGTTTCCAAGAAAACCTCACCACACATATTTTTCTTATCAAAAGGTTATTATTTTATTATTGCTTTAAACACAAAAGGATAGTTTGCATACTTGACTTCTATGATTCGTTTTATTTGACATATCAGGCCGTAAGAAACAGATGGATACATTTAGTACTGGGGAAACCTTTGAATTGATGCCCTGTAACTATAGTGATCTTGAAGTCTTTTTGGGTTACTTCTGCAAATTGTTTCTCTCTGAATTGTTTTGTTCCCAATTTAGCCAAAAAACCATGAAGAGCAAGCATAATTTTCTAGAGCTTCTATATTTTATACATATATCTACAGTATAAAGATGCCTGTAACAATGCAACCTGAAAATTAATATACTATTTATATAGAAGCTAGTGTATAGAGCACAGTGGTAAGCTAGATAGTGGTGTTAACTGTTACAAATTTATTAAGATACCAAACAAGTGATCATTTTATTTGCAGCTAAACCTCACTAATTCATAATTGGTTAATAATTTAATTGAAAGGACAATAAAATAAATTTTCCCTCATTGTTTAAAGAATGGTATTTACCTGCCCTATAAAAGCATCAGTCACACACTTTCATAATGATTGTCACAAACGCCTATGAAGACCATCTACAGTGAGTGAAAGAAGTATTTGATCGCCTGCTGATTTTGTACGTTTGCCCACTGACAAAGAAATGATCAGTCTATAATTTGAATGGTAGGTTTATTTGAACAGTGAGAGACAGAATAACAATAAAATCCAGAAAAACTCATGTCAAAAATTTTATAAATTGATTTGCATTTTAATGAGGGAAATAAGTATTTGAGCCCCTCTCAATCAGAAAGATTTCTGGCTCCCAGGTGTCTTTTTACAGGTAACGAGCTGAGATTAGGAGCACACTCTTAAAGGGGGTGATTGCCCCCCTTGTTAAAACATACTATAACTGTGGTTGTCCACACCTGAGTTCAATTTCTCTAGCCACACCCAGGCCTGATTATTGCCACACCTGTTCACAATCAAGGCATCACTTAAATAGGAGCTGCTTGACACAGTAAGGTCCACCAGAAGATCCTTAAAAGCTACACATCATGCCGAGACCCAAAGAAATTCAGGAACAATTGAGAAAGAAAGTAATTGAGATCTATCCGTCTGGAAAGGGTTATAAAGCCATTTCCAAAGCTTTGGGAATCCAGCGAACCACAGTGAGAGCCATTATCCACAAATGGCGAAGACATGGAACAGTGGTGAACCTTCCCAGGACTGGCCGGCCGCCCAAAATTACCCCAAGAGCGCAGCGACGACTCATCCAAGAGGTCACAAAAGACCCCACAACAACGTCCAAAGAACTGCAGGCCTCACTTGCCTCAGTTAAGGTCAGCGTTCATGCCTCCACCATCAGGAAAAGACTGGGCAAAAATGGCCTGCATGGCAGAGTTCCAAGGAGAAAACCACTGCTGAGCAAAAAGAACATCAAAGCTCGTCTCAAGTTCTCCACAACACATCTTGATGATCCCCAAGACTTTTGGGACAACATTCTGTGGACCGATGAGACAAAAGTGGAACTCTGTGGAAGGTGTGTGTCCAAGTATATCCGCGGAGAAGGAACACTGCATTTCCTAAAAAGAACATTATACCAACAGTAAAATATGGTGGTGGTAGTGTGATGGTCGGGGGCTGGTTTGCTGCTTCAGGACCTGGAAGACTTGCCGTGATAAAAGGAACTATGAATTCTGCTGTCTACCAAGAGATCCTGAAGGAGAATGTCCGACCATCTGTTCGTGTACTCAAGCTGAAACAAACTTGGGTTCTGCAGCAGGACAATGATCCTAAACACACCAGCAAGTCCACCACCGAATGGCTGAAGAAAAACAAAATGAAGACTTTGGAGTGGCCTAGCCAAAGTCCTGACCTGAATCCTATTGAGATGTTGTGGTATGACCTTAAAAAGGCCGTTCATGCTCGAAAACCCTCTAATGTAACTGAATTAGGACAATTCTGCAAAGATGAGTGGGCCAAAATTCCTCCAGGACGCTGTAAAAGCCTCATTGCATGTTATCGCAAATGCTTGGTTGCAGTTGTTGCTGCTAAGGGTGGCCCAACCAGTTATTAGGTTTAGGGGGCAATCACTTTTTCACACAGGGCCATGATGGTTTGGATTTTTTTTTACCTTTAATAATAAACACCTTCATTTACAAATTGCATTTTGTGTTTACTTGTGTTGTCCTTGACTATTGTTTAAATTGGTTTGATGTTCCGAAACACTTAAGTGTGACAAACATGCAAAGGAACAGGAAACGAAGAAGGGGGCAAACACTTTTTCACACCACTGTATCTTGGCTGCAGGACAATAACCCACAAATTTAATGGTGTAAGAAACAGATCATCCAATGGGATCCCACCTGCTCATCCAAGTGTTTAAATCCAATCCTCCCTATGCCTGTGAAAACCACTATGTGTCTGATGACTCCAATGCAGCACCACACTTATCTCCTGAGTATGCTGATCTGATCGAAGCCTTTAGTAAAGCCAAAGCCTCGCAATTACCCCCACATCGATCGAGTGACTGCATCATTGATTTGTTACCCAGTACCACTCCACCTAGAGGCAGAATCTTTCCCCTGTCAGAACCAGCGGCTAAAGCAATGAAAACATGCATTGAAGAAGAAGTGGCCAAAGATTTTCAAGGATTCTTCTTCATGGAAAAGAAGGGAGGGGCATTTGTCCTTGTATTGACTATTGTGGCCTAAATGATCTAACAGTTAAATTCAGATACCCATTGCCCCTTGGAACAGCTAAGAACTGCTAAGTTTTATAGGAAGCTCGAATTATGCTGCACTTACAACCTCATTCACACCCGAGAAGGGGATGAATGGAAGACTGAAGCAGCCACTACGAATATCTTGTGATGCCGTTCGGGCTGGCTAACAGTCCATCTGTGTTCCAGTACTTCATAAATTCAGAGACATGATAAACCAGTACTTAATTGCATATTGATGATATCTTGATAAATTCTTACCCCTAGGAGGAACATGTCAGGCAGGTCCAAGCAGTCTTGAAGAGTCTCATTGAGCATTGATTGCTGCTAAAGGTGGCACAACCAGATTTTTATTTTAAGATTTTTAGTTTTTCACAGTGGTGATAAGTGTTGGATAACTTTTTTTGCTTCAATAAAAAAACTATATTTTGTGTTTAATCGGTATGGGCGGCTGTGGCTCAGTTTGTAGATCGAGTTGTCCACTAATCGTAGGGTTGGCGGTTCGATTCCTGGCCCACATGTCTCCACATGCCATGGTGTCATTGGGCAAGACATCAAACCCCAAGTTGCTCCTGATGGCAAGTTAGCACCTTGCATGGCAGCTCTGCTACCATTGGTTTGTGTGTGTTAATGGGTGAATGAGCAAAGCACTTTGGATAAAAGAGCTATATAAGTGTGCCATTTACTCAGGTTGCTTTTGTTTTATGTTGTATTTTATTTGAAGATCTAAAATTATTTAGCATGAGATATACACAAAAGCAGAAGAAATACTTTTTCACAGCGTTGCACACATGACCTGGGGGGCTTAGCAATGTTAGCCAATTTAAACCAGCCACCCCTGATTTTCATGATATTCTCGTGTTCTCTCACAACCTCTGGGGCCATTTAGGAACAGGTGTATTTATATTGCTATAATATGGCACTTTAATTGCACAAAGGTGGACTCTTTTGCATGGCACCATAACTAATCAAAAGGTTTTGCATCAACAGGGTGAATATGTATGCAATTTGTAAATAATTTGGCAAACAGTATAGACCCTCCCCCACCTTAAACATTATGGAATGCAGTGGAATGGAATATTTTGTGTAGCAGTGCGACACATTTAAGTCCATTTCAGTTTAAGGCTGTAACACTGCAAAATATGGAAAAGGTCAAGAGGGTGAATACTTATGCAATGCACTCTACACTCTCATGAAGGCTACTTATTTCATGAGCAAAGTTCTTATACTCCTTTCCCTGGCCTTTGCCAAAAAATGATAGTGATTCATGTGGTGTGAAATCTGTGGCTGCAGGGATCAGAGTGCTAAACGCAAAGATTGGCAATGGGGTGAAATAAACAAGACATGACATATTAACAGAATACATTCTTGCCATTGTGTGTTTTTTATTTTTTCATTTGAGTGCCTGGTCTGCCCTAAATGCAGTGGTTTTTTTCTCCTGTGTAAATTGGCAGTGATGTATCATTACATGAATGAAGTGTGAGACACATGAGAATACAGAAAGAGTAGGTGGTTTACTCAGGTTGTCTGCAAAGTGCAGAGAGATGTAGGAATGAGAAACTCCAAATAGAGGCCAAATAGTGTTATCCAAACTAACAGATATCATGCACCGGTGGACAATGATTAGATAAGAGAATCTTAAATTTTTTTTAGAGGCTGAGGGATCACCTCAGTAGTATATTAGTTAACTTTTCTTATAGCCTTTTCATTTTGTAGCATCAACTGTAGTAGCTTTCCTTGGTTACATTATCATAGAAAGTTCAAACCATCAGCAATTTGTCTCCTTTTGTTTTGTCATACCAGTTAAAGCCTGCACTCTTTCACCATGTTGGCGATACATGTCTGACTCAAAACAGAGCCCCAACTAATGAGCGGAGCTGAAATATTATCCACAAACCCACACATACAATTATTAAGCAAAGCACTTCCATTTGACGCAGTTGTACACTGCAGTGGAATATCTAACACCAGGTCTGTTTTGATTATTCCCCAGTGTGTGTGTGTGTCAATTTGAAAGAGGCACATTCCTTTTCAGCCTGTAGCAAACTCTGCATCTGGCATTTGTCTAGAATGAGGGGTAGTTCACATGTTTTTAACAAAAGGAAAATGTTTATAATTTCTGCCAGATAATATTAAGGCCCAGAATAACAGTGAAGGAGTATTGGTCTAATTGCATTGTTCATGATGAGTCAGTGCTTTTTGGATACTGTAATTTAAATAGGAATAGAAATAGTTTCTTTTTCAATACCATGTTTATATGTAGTACTTTTATAAAGTAGTAAATCAACTATTGATCTGTGGGCAGAGTTGCACCTTTGCTTGTATTACTTGATCTCAGTGTGGCTTTTGATACCTTAGATCACAATATTCTAGATAGACAAGAACATTTTGTTTGGGAACCACTGCTGTAGACAATTTGCTTTTGTATGCTTGTTCTGTGTAATTTGGTGTGTCTGGTCATCAACTTCAGCTTTTTATTCATATACTAGACTTTTGGTAACTGTTGCATTTATGTTGAAACGTTATCACCTGACTTGAATACAATTGAACAAATGTAAAGACGATATGTTTAGAAGAATAGGCCGAAATCACACCTGAATACTGCAGCCGGTTAATTTCTTCATACAGGAAGTGTCTTGAAGCTGTCATTACAAACAAAGGCTTCTCTACTAAGTATTAAATATACTGCTCAAAAAATAAAGGGAATACTTAAACACCACAATGTAACTCCAAGCGTTCCCTTTATTTTTTTGAACAGTATATATTTCAGTTAGCATGTTCAATTCTTTTTTCCTGTGTCATTCCGCTTTATTACACATAACTTAATTTTTGGATTCTAATGTTGTGAATTCTTTATATTTCCGGATTTCTTGAGTTAATTCTGATGTCTGGTGAAAATTTCATGTGAATAACCTCATTGGAAATATATTTACAGAAACAAATGTTGAGGCGTTCAATACTTATTTCCCCCACTGTATAAACGTTCTGTTCTCATCGTGTTTGCGATGGTGGTTCGGGGTGATCTTAGTATGTATCCCTATTGGACTCAAATTGATATGGTAAAACCAACATCATTACTACTGAGCTGAAATTTAGATATGGTAATGGGCATTTCCTTTCCAACACCTGCTGTCGTCATTTGTGACAGTGAGAAAAACAAGTGATGCTGCAATGTAAATTATGAGAAAAAATTTTAAAAAGTGTTTTTTGACCTTGGATGCATGTAAACCTATTGTATGATACCAGCATAATAGGTGCACTTTAATATTGAGACATTTGCAGAATGCCACTTTGACACAATGTCTTCAGGGGAGCCTGTAGTATCCTTAAAGATGTTGGTGGTAGGAAGCTTAGGAGGTACAAAAAAAAAACAAACAAAAAAATAAATTATGGTCAAAATTCTAGTGTTGATCTGCAATAAAGTTATGTGAAGCAATGTGTGACAATGTGTGGCAGGAGACAAGGTGAATCTGAGGGATTTGTTGCATCAACTACGCCACCTAGGGGACGGGAGGCCAACCCCCAGGACAAGGAACTAAACTAGATTAACCCCTAAGGGTAATTCGAGCACACAGGTTCGTAAACTCAAGGAGCCAGAGACATGCGTTACATCAACGATATTTATTCCAACAAAAACACATTAATTATTACCGTTGCACGGTAAAACATGACCATACAATTGACTCTCTGACGGAGAGGTCCCACCACAGTGACCAGGGGGCTGCTATATAAGCACTGTAGCTATGGGGTTGACTAGCACCTTGCTATTGTGCGAGTGACCTGGTCTCAGGGGAGGGGTAACTAGAACAGGGGAAATGCTTACCACAGCGAGCTGGACTACTGCACGACAGAGGGGAGGGGGTCCAGAAAATACACCATGCGTGAGAGAAGCACTACAATCCAAACAAAAGACACCTCAATGTGCACACAGCAAGGGAAAGTGAAAGCCTCCACCACGAACTCAGTCCTCCGCTCACGTGGGCCACACTGCTCCTGTCCGCCAACGGGAAAGAGGAAACACAAGCACTGATTAACAGAGTGGTTGATCTTACAAGCCAGGTATGCTAGCAATACTACAAATAGCTACTTATCTTGAGCAGCAGGTTTGGTGCTCCAGCTCCACACAGATCAATGGTCAAAATGGGACAACCACCCTGGCCACAGCATTGGGATTGTACACCAACATGCATACACACACACACACACACACACACACACACCAAGCAGAGTAGTAACACAAGCAGAGCGGGGTTTATCCCACAACCATCAAATAAAAATACAAAGTGCATGCAGGTTAGGCCAGAGAAACGGCGGCACGGCACTGCATAGCCCAAGTATGCATTAAAACAAACAAAACAAAAGTCCTAGCACTAGCCAGAGCCAGTGGCTAGAAAGATCACAAACTCAGATATCCTAATAATTAAACATGACATTACTAAAAAGGAGACAAAGCAGCAGTCTCTTAGGACGTGGGAACAGCCGATGAGTATAGCCAGCATATAGGCCACTCTGTAAAGCACAACAAACGCTAAAATTACGATTAGCAGCTTGTTCTAAAAATAGACTGCACAGCGTTGCTTTAACATACATACCTCAGAGCTGGTGATCCTATGCTCCACTTACAGGTACGAGGAGGAGAGACAACGCACTCACCACTCTACTGCTGATAGCAAACTAAAGCAGACACAATGTTAGCTGTGTGACAAAGCAGAGAGGCCGTAATAGTATGTTGAGCATAATCGCCTACCTGACACCAACAAGTTTCTTGCATTGCGGTCCACTGGGCGTAATGCTTGCGAGTTTCCAAAGCAAATACCAACCGCACTAAAACCCACAACCGAACAAACAGCTAAGATTCTACCTCAAAAAGAGTCATTTAAGCAAAGGGAAAAACAAGCAGTGCTTACCTGTTGAGCCAGCGGTTTCACCTACACGTACACCAAAGCTACCGGTATCCCACATCACTAACCAGGAAGTCCTTTCACTGACTGAACGACGTACCAGTCAGTCGAAAACCACTTCCTTAAATACTACTCCAGGACACGCCCCCCTCAAGATGACTCACGGGGAAACCCATTTCACCACAATCTGCCCTCCAATTTGTTTTCGTCGTCCCGACGATAGAACCAACTGGCATCCCCATCTTAGCAGCTGACATTACTGGTTGGGGCCCACCGGCCGGGGCAGGTGATGTGGGTTAGAATGTTGGCCAGCTGTATGTCGCCTCGTTCGGTGCACAGCGAGGGAACTTGAACCAGGCTGGTCAACTACAGAAGGAGTGGCTACCGGGGACGAGGGGTAATACGGCTGTGGGCTGTTAGGGACAGTAGTACTCATGGGGATACCAGTCTCCAAGAGTGTCTCAAATGGAGGTTCAGAAACCACTGGTGAATGCAGCCCTCCAGCCACAGAGGGACAGGGAGCTAGGGGAGTCCTTGCAGCTATTAAACATAGCTCCTCCTCACCAATGGGGTCAGTGCAATTGGTCTGCCTCAAGGAGGTCGGGGGTATAACTGGTTGGCGAGGGGGCTCGGCTCCCACTAGAGGTTTCAAGAGATCTCTGTGCACCTGTTTAACCTTGTGAACTGCATCTACAGGGGCAATGGTATAGACTACGGCCCCACTGTTTGGGACTTTGAGGACCTGGTAGCTCACCAAGCTCCAAATGTCCTGAATCTTGTGACGGCCCCGGAGCTTGAGTCACGGGAGGGGAATCAAACAGAGAGGGGCCATAGGCCCCACAGAGCTCTTGATAAAAACGACTAATAACATTCATGCCTAACACCCCAGGAATGGCAGGGGGAACCCCCGAGGGGTCCCGTACCGCTAAAATGCCACAACACGGGATGGTCTTACCACATAGGACAACGTCAAATTCTAAATACCCGATATAGGGGATTGCCAAGCCATTGGCAGCTTGAAGCCAAAACCAATGACAGGAGTGAAGGCAATCATGGCCCCAGGGATCAAATTGCTGACAGAAAAAGCTCCCCATTACTGTAGATACCATGGATCCAGTATCTAGTAGGCATTGGACCATAACACCCCCCACTAACACAGCAATTTTCGGACCAGAGGACATCAATCTAGACACCACACCCACTTGTGAGCCAGTGAAGATCCCATCTGAGCTGTGGCTCAACAGCTCGGTGGGAATCAGTTTTCCGACTGGCGAGACCCGTGGAAAGACCTGGACCGGCCTGAAGAAAGAGCGGAAGAGGAATTAGGACGAGGTTGAGAGGGAACTCGTTCCCCGTCACAGTCTTTTGCAAAGTGACCTGGCTGTTGACAACGACGGCAAACAAAAGGGGCATTACGATAAGGACGATTGGGCATGGTGGAGGTTTGCAATGCAGCTATAGTCTGAGTGAGCTGATTCAGCTGCTCTTGTTGGTGCTTCAACATGGCCTTTAACTCACCCAACTCTGAACCTGGAGGAGCAATTGGAGTAGTGGGTTGAGGGGTGCCTCGCACAGCATACTGCAGGCCGTAAGCCGAGGGTAGGGAAAAGCTACGGGCTCTAGTACCTGCCGGAAGACCTTCCCTTTCCCATCTCAGGGCTTCCCTGCGGATTTCTAGTAAGGTGGTGGTGGGCTGACCCCGGATATATTGTTTCAACTCTCTACGAAGGGAACTATCCAAAACATGTTCTACAAACTGATCACGAAGTAAAACCTCTGCATTAAGCACACCACCTGGAGCACACTGCCTAACTTTATCCATTAAAGCTATTAAGGCCAAGGAAAATTCCTGCAAAGTCTCTCCTTCTTCTTGCTGTCTAGAAAAAAAGGCCTGCTGCAAGGTTACATAAGATTGGGAGGGACCATAAAGTTCCTTCAGAATGTCCAAGACCCTGACTGAGTCATCACGCTCTGCACCGGGTCGGTACTTAATTTCCTCCTTGGCCTCTCCCTCCAAATGATCAAAGATGAAAAGTGCCTTATCAGCAGTAGAAAGATGGCGGGCCCGCATACATGCCTGTACCTCCTCGGTCCACTCAAGTATACCTATCCCTGTCTTCCCATTAAACATGGGACACTTACGCTCTCGCTGTAAAACAACCAGGCGCTCAGTTACTGGCGCGGCTGGTGTAGGACCAGGTGGTCCAGGATTAGGAATAGGTTGGGGAGTTGCCCGCTCCTGTAGTAAGCGCTCTTTCTCAGCTCTGAGCTGCAGCACTAGGTCACGAAGCTGCTCTGGACTTAACTCCTCGTCCCCCATACTTGAAAGGGGAAAGCTACACTAACTACCCACAACAACCCTACCTTTAGGTAGATATTCCAGGGCTCCTGGGCAAGAAGCTGCTGCTTTGTCCCACTGTCAAACAAATACAATCCACCAACAACGTTACAGTCAAAACAGTTCAGAAAATAAATAAATGCACGTCTCTGGTTTACACAAGAGTGATCCTGCCAACTACACCAAAATGTGGCAGGAGACAAGGTGAATCTGAGGGATTTGTTGCATCAACTACGCCACCTAGGCGACGGGAGGCCAACCCCCAGGACAAGGAACTAAACTAGATTAACCCCTAAGGGTAATTCGAGCACACAGGTTCGTAAACTCAAGGAGCCAGAGACATGCGTTACATCAACGATATTTATTCCAACAAAACACATTAATTATTACCGTTGCACGGTAAAACATGACCATACAATTGACTCTCTGGCGGAGAGGTCCCACCAACACAGTGACCAGGGGGCTGCTATATAAGCACTGTGGCTATGGGGTTGACTAGCACCTTGCTATTGTGCGAGTGACCTGGTCTCAGGGGAGGGGTAACTAGAACAGGGGAAATGCTTACCACAGCGAGCCGGACTACTGCACGACAGAGGGGAGGGGGTCCAGAAAATACACCATGCGTGAGAGAAGCACTACAATCCAAACAAAAGACACCTCAATGTGCACACAGCAAGGGAAAGTGAAAGCCTCCACCACGAACTCAGTCCTCCGCTCACGTGGGCCACACTGCTCCTGTCCGCCAACGGGAAAGAGGAAACACAAGCACTGATTAACAGAGTGGTTGATCTTACAAGCCAGGTATGCTAGCAATACTACAAATAGCTACTTATCTTGAGCAGCAGGTTTGGTGCTCCAGCTCCACACAGATCAATGGTCAAAATGGGACAACCACCCTGGCCACAGCATTGGGATTGTACACCAACATGCATACACACACACACACACACACACACACACACACCAAGCAGAGTAGTAACACAAGCAGAGCGGGGTTTATCCCACAACCATCAAATAAAAATACAAAGTGCATGCAGGTTAGGCCAGAGAAACGGCGGCACGGCACTGCATAGCCCAAGTATGCATTAAAACAAACAAAACAAAAGTCCTAGCACTAGCCAGAGCCAGTGGCTAGAAAGATCACAAACTCAGATATCCTAATAATTAAACATGACATTACTAAAAAGGAGACAAAGCAGCAGTCTCTTAGGACGTGGGAACAGCCGATGAGTATAGCCAGCATATAGGCCACTCTGTAAAGCACAACAAACGCTAAAATTACGATTAGCAGCTTGTTCTAAAAATAGACTGCACAGCGTTGCTTTAACATACATACCTCAGAGCTGGTGATCCTATGCTCCACTTACAGGTACGAGGAGGAGAGACAACGCACTCACCACTCTACTGCTGATAGCAAACTAAAGCAGACACAATGTTAGCTGTGTGACAAAGCAGAGAGGCCGTAATAGTATGTTGAGCATAATCGCCTACCTGACACCAACAAGTTTCTTGCATTGCGGTCCACTGGGCGTAATGCTTGCGAGTTTCCAAAGCAAATACCAACCGCACTAAAACCCACAACCGAACAAACAGCTAAGATTCTACCTCAAAAATAGTCATTTAAGCAAAGGGGAAAACAAGCAGTGCTTACCTGTTGAGCCAGCGGTTTCACCTACACGCACACCAAAGCTACCGGTATCCCACGTCACGAACCAGGAAGTCCTTTCACTGACTGAACGACGTACCAGTCAGTCGAATACCACTTCCTTAAATACTACTCCAGGACACGCCCCCCTCAAGATGACTCACGGGGAAACCCATTTCACCACAAATGGTTGTTGTGGGATGGGCAGGGGTTTGAAAAGACCTCCTGGTATCTGGTTTGAGACTGGGCAGAAACCAAACAAGCTTTGACAAATTGGCCGGCATCAAAAGCTAAAGCCACCGTCACCAAAACATAGTTTCTACAAATGCATGGATCCCCAGAACTGGTGATGTGTGTACCCATTTGATGGCATTTTCAAGCATACTCTGGGGTACTTACATATTCTCTGGGGGACAATCTTTGAAGGGTGTTCATAGATACATGACAAGGCATCTGCTTTCTGTTTTTGTATCCAAGTATATGTGTCAAGATGAAGTTTAAGCAAGTAAAGACCTGATTTGACATGAATTTTCTTTTCTGACATATTGAAGATGGATGGATGGATATTCTAAGTTTCAATGATCTGTGAGGATCAGAAATGGGTGTTCCGCCCCTTCTAGCCAATGCTTTTCCAGTGCAGGTTAATGGTGAGCAGTTTGTGTTTTCCCACATCATAGTTTCATTCTACTGTTGTTAGTTTTCTTGAAAAGAAGGCACAGTGGTGCAATTTGGCAAAGTTACTGTGCTGTTGAGACAGTATTGCTCAACCTCAAATATAAATGGGAGTGAGGGTGTGGGATGATGAAGTCTGCAAACCATAGGAATCTTTGAGGTTCTTTGGTGGTTAAGGGCTGTGGCCAGAAAGTGACTGCTTCCACATTTACCTGATTCATCTTCACAACCTGCTCATCCAGGATGTAGCCCAGAGTTCAGACCCCAGTAATCCCAGTAATCTTGAAGGTCACCATGTTTTTTTCTCTGCAAAGAAGCACCCAGCCATGGTGTGTGAAGTGGTTCTTAAATGTAGTCCTCCATGGCTTTTGTTTTGGAAAGGGAGTGAGGAGAATTTTAAAACAATGAGAACAGGATGTGTGTTCACTTTCTTTCGAGGATATCATTGGGTCATGGGTGTTCAAACAGGTTGAACTTAGGACAATAGAGTTCTGTGGTGATTTGGTGATCATAAATTAACTGGTTTGTGTATATAAGGTCATGGTGTGCATTTGAAGGGGGATGGTACACTGTGTGACTTTCCCTCTCCCAGCAGTGTGCTATCTACAGCCTTGACAGTCAGGAAACCTGCAAGAGAAACAACATTTTTGCTATTGCTTCATCCATAAAATTACCAGCTGTCCTGTAGTCCTGTAATGAGTGCTGGAAAATAGTCTGAGCATGAACGCCATGATCATTTTATGGCTATGGTAATTCTTTTGTTCTCAGTCATTGAAGAAATGATTTTGCTCACCTGATTTCATGGGTTATTCTCAGTGCTCACTGTGCGTGTGGCTTTGATAATTTTATCAGTATGAATGGCTAATTGGATAAACTAGGTGAGAGAGTGCAAACCATCACAACATGCTAGTTCAGTATGAAGTGCATTGTTCAGACCCTTTTCAGTGGTTCATTCCATCCACTCTGCTGCAAGATTATTAAATGTTAGTGCATAGTTGGCTGCTGACTGTTTACCTTCATTGAAGGAAAGGAGTCTCTCTCTGATGTTCTTCCCTGACACAGGGAACTCAAAAACCAATCGTAATTCCTTTTCAAATGCTGCAAATATTTGGTTCAGTGTCACTTGATTGAATGTAGTAGTGGCCTAAGTGGGTACTCTCTGGGTGAGCAATGCTAGAACTTGATGAATTTTATCCATTTGTTCATTAAACCATTACTTTCAGAAGTGCTTTACTTCCAGATTAGCAAAAGAAGCCGTGTTAATCATGCTGGGACTAGATGTTGACAAATAGGACTCAGGAGAAAGAGCAAGAGCTTTAATACAAAAACTGTCCACAATTAAAAAATAATAAAGATCTGGGTCATACACAATAAAGGCTCAGAGATACTCAGCACAAAAGACACAGGTAAGTGTTGGCACGTGGAATATCAGAAGCTAATAAAACAAAGGGAAATCCATGGGGGGCGCTGGGTGACAGAAATGTGCACTTATATAGCGCTTTTATCCAAAGCGCTTTACACTGTGTCTCATTCACCCATTCACACACACACCAATGGAAGCAGAGCTGCCATGCAAGGCACTAGCTTGCCATCGGGAGCAACTTGGGGTTCAGTGTCTTGCCCAAGGACACTTCGGCATGTGGAGTCACCCGGGCCGGGAATTGAACCGCCAACCCTACAATTAGTGGACAACCCGCTCTACCAACTGCACCACAACCGCCCCAGAAAAGTAATGTAGGGTCATTCACAGAAATCAGTCAGGAGAACAACAACTCACAATTTACATGAGTGACCTGCAAATGGCAAAGTTTCAAGATTAGCGCTAAGTCCATGTGCTTTATATATGGTTGTGGCGAGAAGGAAGAGTTATAAATTCGGTGGAAAGTGCTCCTTGGTGGCATGGTGGTGAATTCTCTATAACTGGTATTACAGCATATACTGTATAACAATATTATTTTATATGAACTTTAAACAATGTTAACAGAATGTGCAATTAAAAATAGCAGTGTCATAAGGTCTGATTAAATTTAGTGGAAAGGGTAAATCTCAAAATGTGGACAGGTCAGGTTAGCAAAGTCATCTGGAGCTGTACTATATACCCAAGGAACTACTTTATTGTTCCTCATCTCAGGTTTGCATAGTTCTGTGTTTACTGAGGGTCTCAGTGTTTAATAAAAGATCGGAGATTTCTCTCTTTAGCTGTAGCAAATACAATTTGTAGTCCCTACCATTCCACTATGTAGAATGTCTTCATCAATACAAACATTATAACCACAACAGAGTTCAATTTGCTTGTACAACATTATACAGCCTTTTGACTTTCAGATGAACCTGCATATGGACTTCAGATGACCTGCACCCATTACTGCCTGCATCATGCATTCAGTTGACCATCATGTGTTTGAAATGTCAAGTTTCCAAAATTGTTGATATTTTATCTAGTTCTCATACATAAACATGTGGCTAAGTTTAGAACTCTAAATTGATAAGATAATTAAGAACCCCCAGTGGATAAGTGGACAATAGTTATAACATTACATTCATTGTTAATTGTGGGACAATTGTTCATATAAATAAACATGGTTAAAGATCATTCCTAAAGATCACTGGCCATTAAGATGCTGACATTTAACACAGATTGTGAGCAAATATTATCTGCAATAGACTAGGCTATACATTGGACAGGCATGTGAGTAATTACTAAACCTATGCATGAATGCCCTCTTCTGGATACAAAGAAATTTGTATCGTGTTAATGTGTACCCAATAAGAACCCATAATCATTCAGACCTAATACAGCAATGTATTTTTATATGTATTTCTTATTATTTTATTTATGTGGCTGATTTATGTAGTACCTTTTCAACCTAAGGTCAGACAAATATATACATATTTTGTGACCACAATGTGACAAAGTGACAACACAATGTAGTGTGTGTGTGTGTAAGTAAGTAAGTAAGTAAGTAAGTAAATTTTATTTATATAGCACTTTTCACACAGCAAAGCTGACCAAATTGCTGAACAGAGTAAGGAAAGTAAAAATAGAAAACAGAATTAAACCAAATAAAAACAGACAATAAACAATAGTAAAAATTAGATTAAAACGCCTGGGAGAAGAGATATGTTTTAAGCCTCTTTTTAAAAGTGGTAATAGAAGGTGCAAGGCGGATGTCCAGTGGCAATTGATTCCATAGACGAGGGGCAGCAACTAAAAAAGCTCTATCCCCCTTTGTTTTTAACTGGGAATGAGGGACATGCAAAAGAAACCAATCAGAAGATCTTAGAAGTCTGTTTGATGAATGTGGTGTAATAAGATCTTTGAGATAGGACGGAGCTTGATCATTAAGAGTTTTAAAAACAAACATCAGAATCTTAAACTGAATCCTAAAATGGACTGGGAGCCAATGGAGCGATGCTTAAATTGGGGTAACACATTCAAATTTATTTGCCCTAGTCAACAGCCTTGCAGCTGCATTCTGAACCATCTGGAGATGAGCCAGAGATGACCGAGGAAGACCCAAGTATAATGAATTACAGTAATCTAAACGCGAAGTGATATAGATGAATAACCTTCTGCAAATCTTGGAAAGACAAAAATGTGTTAAGTTTAGAAATAATCTGTAGTTGATAAAAAACTATTCTTAAAGACCAAATTTATTTGCTTGGTTAAGCATAATTCTGAATCCAGAATGATTTGTGTGTGTGTGTGTGTGTGTGTGTGTGTGTGTGTGTGGTGTGTGTGTGTGTGTACTTTAAGGAGCAGCAGGAGTAAAGATTTTCAGCTCAGATTTGAAAGAAGCAACAGAATTACAGTCAGAGAGAGATTCAGGTGGAGCATTCCACAGTTTGGGGACCATGGCAATAATGGTGAGACAGTAAGCAACTGTGATGGCCGAAACTCTATTCAAGGACTACAAAACTAAGACAGAATTTATGTCAGCCATGGATAATGTAGGCTACAGCTTGGTGCTAACAAAGTGATGAAGAGGACAGGAGTCTGATGAAGTTGAATGATTTTGATAGAGCCATGTGTCGCATTCATTGCCAACCACTTCATGGAGGTAGATATGAGTGAGATTGCAGAGCAGATGGCTGAACTGTTCAGTGTCAATCCTGTAGAGATGGAAATTATATTTGCAAAATGATGTACAACTATAATCTAAACGACATTCACAACATTTCTGGAGCTTGCTAGACCCAGAAAACTACTAGAATAATCACCAAGCAGCTCTGAAAGTATTTTCTCCATGCAGTGGCAGTGATCTCAATAAATTTGCAAGAATGAGTAAATGCAAACACATGACAAGGAGATGACTGAAGATATACATATTAGAATACAGCTCCCTGTGATAGGCTCCAGGTTCCCCCACGACCCTGAAAAGGAGTAAGCGGTTGAAGTTGGATGAATGAATGGATTAACCAAATAAGGCTGGGTACTAATGCAGCCAGTAGAGGCAAGTCGATGGTCCTTCAGAATGAAGATTTATAAATCCAAACTATTATCCATCCATCTTCAACCGCTTATTCCTTCTTCAGGGCTGCGGGGAGCCTGGAGCCAGGGTGTACCCGGCACAAGGCAGGGTACACCCTGGACAGGGTGCCAGTCAATCGCAGGGCACAATCACATACACACTCACACACCCATTCATACACTATGGACAATTTACCAACCTACCAATCAACCTACCATGCATGTCTTTGGACTGGGGGAGGAAAGCGGAGTACCCGGAGGAAACCCCCGCAGCACAGGGAGAACATGCAAACTCTGCACACACATGGCCCCGGCGGGAATCAAACCCCGCACCCTGGAGCCTGGAGGTGTGTAGGCGAACGTGCTAACCATTAAGCCCCCAAACTATTATATATAAAATAAAATAAAAACAGCTTTGCTTTGACACCAAATGAAACAACATACAATGTTAGAAATCAGAACCTACATTCACTGTTAAATGTCAGTACATTTTTCTGGCAATGGTGTTCATTTTTATATTTTAATTTGAAAAGGCAACATATTAATTCTGTAGTTGATTTTAATGGCATTATATAAGCTTTAAAGGATATACATTTATGTCAATATTATAAGGTACTCAAGTAAAAGATTACATATATGTTCGAATTAAATATAACAATGGCCTATAGTCTCTTCAGAAGCATAGCACAGGTGAAAATATGCAGTGAATTACCTAATTCCCAAGTCTGCAGTGCCTATTGTTGAAGGTTAATGAAGTCCCAACATAAGTACTTTCTTCCTTGCCCAACTCTTCCCATTTTTGTTTACAGTAGACCATCATGTCCAATGATAACGTCCACTGTTCTCTTTAATGGTAATGTGAAGAGGTCGTGTGGAGGCATAAGAGCACAGTCATCTGCAGCTCATACAACATTCTCTGAAAAGTTTGATGATTGCTTAGTATCTTCTGATGTTAAAGACACCGTGATCCAGCCTGAAGACCATTGCAACACCATTGTCACTGTAGTGGCAGCTTACATAGTAGGTCTGGCTGTCCTCTACTTTGCATAGCCCATCAAGGCACCACTGTTTTCAGAGGTTATAATCAACAACAGCATTCTGCACATTCTTAGGCTTAATCTTGCACAATATTAATCTTAATATAGTCTTTAAATCTGGCCCCAGAGTCCCTCAAAACAGCATATACTTGTTTGGTGTTGAATTTCATAGTCAATACTGCAGTTCTCATATAGGATGCTGCCCAGATACTGTCTGGAACAACGGAATGACTTTGAGTACTTAATGATTGATGGTGTAGAGAGGCAGGGTGTTTTGAGTTTATAATCTCCACTGGCAAATTCCTTCTGTCCGAGTGGTGTTGACAGGCAATTCTATCTTGCCATAGCCTCTGTGACAGATGGAAGAGTAAAGTAGGAAAAAACAACCCAGTGGATTTATTGGATGCTTACATCTTTTTGTCTGGTTGCTAAGTTTTAATTTTGGATTGTTTGCTCTTTGGTTTGGTTTGCTCTCTCTGCACATATTCAAATCAACCAAAAAGCTATAAAATGTTGGCTGGAGGCGTGTAAGACTGAAAGCACATCCATAAAACTCTGTTCATTGGTCAGATGTACGATGTTGAAAAAAAAAAAAATAAAAACTTTGAAAAAAATGCACATTGGAATCACTTTTTTTTCATTTAAACACAGCGCCACATTCAATATATATTACTAGATAATTATAGAAATTACTAGTTTAAAACATTTTGTGTAACACATGCACCATTTATTTTCTCTTTTTGCTTGCCAATCCAAATCTCCAGAACACATCAAATTTTCACAGCTCTGTCTTTTTGTGCCTCGAGGCTCATTTTAGCAGCTCATATCTACATGCAAATGTTGCCCATAACCCAAGATATGATATGTTTGGTTCAGTTACGAAATTTGGGTTGATTAAGGGTCAAATTATAATCTCACTGAAATCAAACTTGTCTAGAGTTTGACTGAAAGTATACAGAGTCCACCTCACTGATATGGTCTCAGATCTGTTGTCCTTGTACCCAAATGTGATTGCTGAGTTCACCTGAAAAATCTGCAGGAATTGTGTATGCAATCATGTCAACATGGACCAGAATGTCAAAGGAATGTTTCCAACATCTTGTGGAATCCATGCCATGAAGAATTGAGGCTGTATTACTATAGTGTTTCTTATAAAGTGTTTGGTGAGTATATATACCCTTATACAACTTTCTAAGATTTTAAAGAAGTAATTTCTCACAAAAGAATGCTGCAAAATAATTGAGTTATCTGAAGAATATGCTTACAATTAATGCAAACTCTGAACCTTGAGGAACTGTTGTTGCCTTTGACTATCGCTTGGCTGACTGGGGTATAAATATGAACTTGCACACTTGAACTTGTATCCATCATCACAGGGAAAACCAAATCATCATGGGGCTTTCAATTGGAAGTCTGGGTCAGTTAACAATCACCTCTTCAACCCGCCCACAACTCTGTTCCCACAGCAAGGAGGATGGTGAGGGAGGCAAGAAAGATCACAAGCACATACGTAAGGTTTAGTTCATTCTTGTGGTTTTGAAGTTCAAAATTAACTTTAAGGTGCCACCCCATAACAAAAAACACTTTGGAACAATTGCATGGAAAAAAAACATTTTTAAAGCAGTCAACATAATACAGTGCCTGAACATCATCTGCTGACTTTAGAATAACAATTCAAATAGTGTGGTTTGACCAAAACCAAAGTTTTAGGGCTTTCATGACATTGGTATGTTTAGTAGAGAAACGCCTGCTGTAAAAATGGAGATTGATAGCATTGTAAATTCTGCTAAGCACCAGGATAATTTAGCCCCAAACTTCTGGCAGGATTTTTATATCTCAATCAAGATTTTTCTTCTTATTTTTTTTTTACTTAATAAAGTAATGACTCAAACATAATCCAAATCAAATACAGAAATAATGTTCATAATGTACATTGCCTGGGTGTTTGCTAATTTCTTGAAATGTGCCAATAATTGTAGAATTCAGAGAACATACCAATATACACCTAGTAATATACAGTGAGGAATGGCTCAGTCTCATTCTTTGAGACCCATGTTTAGCACAGTGCAATTTTTCTGAAGCGACCTGGTTAAAATCATAATCATATCATAATTGTCATGTTATTTATGAGCTGGGCTAGTTGGCTATGGGACAAGTCCACCACCTATATCCTAGAACATTACGTACAGCAGAAGAACTATGAGCAAATACAAAGTAGCTGAATACAGGTGGGTTTTGGCAGAATTAGAAGAGTAACTAAATAATCACATATAACATGAAATGTGATTCTGAACGCTTCCTACACTTATCAGTTGATGATCATGGATGTTTATGATTATCGAATTGTTTGGGCTGTAGCAGTTGGGCGGGATTCAATCAGGGTCAGAGTGTTAGCATCAGCAACACTGAACAGTCAGCACAGTAGATGTTTGAAACTGGTTGTCTAAGATATTCATGGAAGCAGACACATAACTGGTGTTCATCCTCTGCTTATAGGGAGCTTAGTCATTGGCTGCTGGATGCAAAAGCTGCGTATAGTGGAAATCAGCTAACTTGGTGGCTTACCATGAGGGGCACATGTTATGGTAGGAAAGGAAAATACCGGAATATGCTAGCAGAATAAATCACAGACCCTCTAGTCTTCAGATAACAGTGGATATGGATGGTGGAGGCTGAAGAATGAATCACAGAGGGAGGGAAAACAGCTCAGCAGAGAGAAAGAGGAGTTAGCAGAGAAAGCATGGCTCCAACCCTAGTGTGTAGTTAGTAAGTGCCTAGCCCTTGGCTTCAAGGAGGCTAAGGACTAAACTGAAGATTGAAGTGGAGATATTAGGAAATGCAAGGAAACCCAACTCCAGCATGGAACAAAAAGATAACCAAGCTAGCAAGCTAATGAGGCAACCCAACTTGGGAAACCCTAGCTAACCTTGATCCATTAGCCACAGAGATCAGAATGACTCCACAAATAAAAAGCACACTGGCAGTGGGGCTTGGTCCAGCAACTGTGGACGGAGAGGAGGCAAATCGAACCGGCACATACTGTGTAATGATTCTCACATGTTTTTTCTTTGCCCGAAGTTACTATCTCTGATTTCAGGGCCTCCTGTAACATGCCATAGAGAGAGAGAGAGAGAGAGAGAGAGAGAGAGAGAGAGAGAGAAGATCTGAGCAGCATAGAGCTGTGTGTTTGTATATGTGCACAGTAAACTAAAACTGCTGAAAAGTGAAAGCAATAAACGTTAAATAAAGAGCCCCTTTTGAGTTGTTGCAAGCCTGCCTCCTGTTTCTTCATTTCCCTCCTAACCAAAAAGGGAATTGTTACACTGGTTCCCGAAACCTGGGATTTGAAGAAAATTAATTTGTCCTCTGCACTCGCGGAGATCATCAAGGCCCGCACCTGCATCCACCAGACTGAACACCAGGCCATCCTCGAGCAGGAGAAGCATTTCCTGACCCTCCTCCAAGCTTAGGCAGAGGACTGGCAGGTGCTGTGGCGCCAGGTCCAATCGGCGGGTACTCCAGCAGCAGCCTCGGCAGCCGGAAAATGTGCAACAGTGACTGGGGAGGTGGTGCCAGGGCCAAGTCAGGGAGACACGGAGGATAGGGAGGGCTCTGCCTCTCCACCCTTGGCAAGTATTCCCCTAGGGGATATCCCCTTGGAGCAGTGGTTGAGTACTTGAGGTACGCCTTCAACCAAGTGAGAGTAATCAGTGGTCAACAAATTCAGCCTAATTTTACACTCTCCCACCAATATTTTCCAGATGACTAAGGATAGAATATATCAAGTGACACAGGACACTCAAACCAGATAGGAAATGACCCAATTGTTTGTCCCAAAGAGCTGTCGGGAAATGTTATTTTGGGCAGCTCACCATAATCTGATGGCAGGGCACTAAGGTCAGGTTAAGACACTAAATTGTTAATGTAAATGGCTCGTTCTTATTGGCAGGGCATTCGAGGCATGGCGTGCATCATGTCGCAAATGTCAGCTGGTGGTCAGCCACCTCAAAAGCGACATTGTGCCCATTACCAATGTCTTTCAAAAAAATTGGGATGGAACTCTTTGGGCCATTAGAAAGGTGCACGTGTGGCTATCGCTTTGTGTTATTCCTGGTGGATTAAGCATCATGATATCCGGAAGCAGTGCCTCTGCACAATATCAACAGGTAGTGTTGAGGAGGCGCTCTTCCGTGATATCTCCCAAGTCAGATCCTGAAAGAGATCCAAACTGACCAGGGCCTTACATTTATGTCATGGACTCTACACAAGTTTTATGAATAGCTGGGGATTTGCACCAGTGTTTACCATACACAGATGGATGGGCTGGTTGGATGGTTTAATCAAAAGCTCAAAAATATGATTTGTAAGTTTGTTTCCAATGATGCATGGAGCTTGGATAAGTTAAGAGCCCCTGTTATTTGCAGTATGAGAGGTCCTGCAAGTCTCCACAGGGTTTTCCCCATTTAAGTTCTTGTACATGCACAAGCCATGTGGTGTCTTACACATCAAAACTGGGAGGAGAGACTTTCAAATAGTAACTATGAAATTCAGTATGTTCTTGACCTGAAAGCATAATTCCACACATTGGGACAATTAACACAGGAGAATTTGCTACAGGTGCAAGAATGTCAATCCCTGCTGTATAACTAATATAGAAGGTTTGTACCTAATTTTTCAGATGTCACCAGCCCACTGACTGACCTCACTAAAAAGGGGGTGCCAGATCCTGTCCAGTGGATGGGGCTTCGTTGGGGATCGTTTTGTCCCAGGTGGTAGAGGGAGAGGAGCGACGTTCTATCTATAGGTAATTTACAAGGCTATTTCCACAACCACCCTAAATGGGCCTTGCAAGTCCCATGTGGGACCGACATGTACAAGTCTTTTCAGTCTTTTAATGATTTTGAAAGGGTTATACATGTTTTTATTTCGACCCACCTTAACTACTGCAATGGCCTTTTGCAGGTATTAGCCAAGCCTCCCTAACACGTTTGCAGATGGTACAGAATACTGCTACTCATCTGTTAACAGGAACCTGCAGAACATATTACACCAATATTGGCCTCCATTCACTGGCTACCTGTTCATTTTAGAATCGATTTAAAGATTTCAGTTTTAGCATTTAAATCGTTAAATGGACCAGCACCACGATGTATGTCTGATTTAATACAGCCACATGCTCCCTCGACCAAGAGCAGGAGTGCGTGTGACTGTGACCATGACCACGAGCAGCTAACCGACATGTACAAGTCTTTTCTGTATTTTTCTGTGCTTTTTGCAGTTGCAGCCCCAAAACATTGAAATAATTTGCCTCTACATGTTAGGCAGGCCCAAACAATTTCTGCTTTTATATCTAGTCTTAAAACCCATTTTTACTCTTTGGCGTTGGTTGGCCTGCCAACGATTTTATCCCAGCGTTTAACTCAGTACAAGAGCCGTTTTTTATGATTTTGTACTTGTTTTATGTTTTGGTGTATGTGTTTACTGTTTTATTCTGATTATGTTTGTACAGCACTTTGGTAAACGCTTGTTGTTTTTAAAAGTGCTCCATAAATAAACTTAGATTTTTCTGTTTTTCAACATGAGTGTTTCCCCACATAAGGTATTTAAGACAGACTATTTTCAAAGAAAAATGAAGAAACATCTTGAGCACAGCTGTGTCCCTCTCTGCACATTGTGTTTGAAATTTAACAGCTTTAAGCATCCACAGCTTCCATCACAGAGTGATCTTAGGAGACAATGAGTAGTAAACCTACATCACAACCATTTCACCATTTCCACCCATACAAAGGTCTATAGCAGACATTTCACACAAGATCAACCAATTGAACCAGAACCACTGGAACTAGTCTGGAAGACTGGAACAGCTACAAAAAACAGCTATTTTAAAAAGAGAGAGAGAGAGAGAGAGAGAGAGAGAGAGAGAGAGAGAGAGAGAGAGAGAAACCTGGCCCAGTGTGTGGGAGAGAAAGGCACAAGATATTAACAAATACCAACAATAAACATTGTACAGAATGATGATGATGATGATGATGATGATTATTATTATTATTCAATGCCTAAACACACTTGTATGTGTTTATAACATGGCTAACATGAGTTAGCAATATTTACCTTTATAATGTATGGGTTATGGTGTTTAAAAAAATCCTGGCCTCCCAGCCAGCTCCATCAAACCCCTGCCCGCATCAAATTCAAGGCCTTGATGCTCACGTACAAGACCTTATCTGGAACACCACCTCCCTACCTCAACACTCTCCTTGAGGTTTACTTTCCCTCACGCAATCTGCGATCGGTTAACGACAGACGTTTAGTAATGTCTACTCAGTGTAGCTCAAGATACCTTTAAAGAACCTTCACACTAACTGTCCCTCAGCGGTGGAATGAACTTCCAACCTCAATCCGGACCACAGAATCTATCACTATCTTCAAAAAACAGACCCACCTCTTCCATGAACACCTAACCAACCCCTAACAATTCAAACCCACATTATTTAAAAATAAATAAATAAAAATAATATTTTAAAAACCTTACTCTGGCACTTACACCTCTACTCTGCGTACTTTGCTTCTCTAGAACTCAAGTATAAATAATGTATAGTAGCACTACTTGTATTGTTCTCCACTTGTATTTCCTCATTTGTAAGTAGCTTTGGATAAACTAGTCTGCTAAATAAATAAATGTAAACATAAAATAAATAAACAAATAAATAAAAGCAGACAATACTACTTGTATTGTTCTATGCTTGATATATCGCGTTGCTTATTTGTAAGTCGCTTTGGATAAAAGCGTCTGCCAAGTGAATAAATGTAAATGTAGACAGACATTTTAAATGGTCATGAACTGTGGGGTCGAACATTATATCGGATGTTCGATTCTGTTGGGTATTTATGCTGCAGCACACAATTCACAGCGTTTCTCCAGCTTGCTAGAAAGACCAAGCATCCTTTTCCATATCTGGTGAACGTCACTGAACCGGAAACGCTGGTGCCGTAGTAAATACCATGCGGGAGTATTCGTGCGTGTAGCCATAAGCAGTCGCTTCACTGATGACGTACTTCCTAGTCGCCTGCTGAACTCCGTAGTAACACGTGGGTTACTACAGGGAGAAGAAATTCTCGATCTAGTCTTTATTTTCCACATAGACAGTGGTCGTGAGTTGCGGGGCACAATGACGAAACCAAAATTCAAGGGGAAATCTTCTATAAATCCGTCCAGTTCCAGCAGTAATCCAGGTAAGACCCGTCTTCACCTTCCTGGATATCCACAGCTAATGTTAGCCCGCTAACGTTAATGAGCGCGTGTTTAGAAAACTCGCACTAACGCCATTAGCGTTTTAATCGGGTTGGATATATACGTGTGTTTTACAGGGGACATATCGTGCTTTGACTTTAAGATTTCAGACGTTTGCCGGTAGGTGAACTCCTGCGGTGGATTAATGTGTTCAGCGCGGTTTTCTGGCTGATTTAGCAATCGCTAGAAATCAGAATAAAAACATCCACTTCCTTTTGATTCACATGCGTTAAAAAAAGTCTCGTAAGCGGTTAAGAGTGCCTGCGATTGCACTTGTGGCTTCACTAGACCTTTACCTTGGTTGTGTTCTTACCTGTTTTCATGTGGAAAGACTTCACTCCCGTATGTTATTACTTACTGCCGCGTGTGCACATAGCACACGAGTATTCACTAATCCCGATTCAAGATAACACCGCAGCACTACGAAAGCACGTGTGGTTTTTTTTTGGGGGGGGTCTTTTCTCAGGCAGTAAAACAATATTTTCGTCCGAGGTGTTCACAGAAACGTTTGCAGCTGTTTTTGTTGTACAAAATCTCCAGAGGAATCATCAGATCCAACTCAGTTAGTTGTGAGCTATTAAGTCACATAAGCCACATGTGTTTATGGGAGCAGTGGGATAAGTAGAGCAGCTCGATCGGAAAGACTAATTTTTATTTGCTTTTCTGGGAGTGTTCTCACGGAAAGTGGCACGTATCCCCTGTTCTTGTCTAGGTTCTTGATCTACTACTGTGGACTGCATGCAAATGTTAACAGGAAAGACTGAGTGTAAGCAATAACTTGAGGAGAGCTGGGCACAACTGGTCGGGAAATATGTGAATCTAATCCACAGCTTTAGGCAAGAGAGTAGGCAAGAGACATGTTTTTCAGCTGCTGTATAGTAGGTGAGTATGAGGTTTTGGACACAGCCCATGGCTTCAAGCAGTCGTCTATTTGCACAAATAATGAACTGCACTTGAAGCTTTCATAAAATTAAAAATGAAACAGTCGAAACTGTGTATGGTCCCATAACGAAGACCAACTGTATGCGTGAAATTCTGGAGGGAACGTCGGACGGCGTGGCATTTGACATTCGTGTTTCCCGACGTTCTAAATCCAACATCCATCTTTTAAAAGTTGGTGATTGTCTTTGTTGTTCGGCATCTGTCTGTGCAGTGGGAACCAGGCTTAAGAGCATAAGTTCACAAAGAATACCAAGTAAACATCTGTTCCTTCACTGGGGTACCCTAAATGTCATCAGTTCATATATTTAGGTTAAGGTAAAATAGGTGTTTAGGCATCAGATTCCTGTTGTGTTAATTAAAAGGTATTTACGAGTCGTATGAATTCCTTATGCGGCTCTGAGCATCCGAGGCAAATTGGCATTAACACATCATTCCATGTCGACATAGTTTTTGCTTTATTAAGTAAAAACTTGACCACATTAAAAGTATAACATTGTTTCCTCAAATAGTGCTACTGAAAGGTACTGCACTTTTGATTTAGTGTAATCTTCGCTTATACTAAAGTCTTTTTTTTTTTTCTTCTTTTTAAAAAAAATACTACTTTCATTGTGGCAGTTTTGTTTAGTTGCTTGTGTTCTCTCTAGATCGTGTTAAGGGTTCTGGAGGGAACACCATGAGGGACCGTGCCACTATCAAGCGTCTGAATATGTACAGACAGAAGCAGAGATGGTAAACTTATGACATGCACACATTAAACACGTTAAACTAGACTGTTAATATGCATTTTGATGTACTCATTGGATACTTAGTAGATGAAATGTAGCCTGTATTTTAATTTTATATGTACAGATGTGTATACAGTGCAGCAACGTACTGCAAAACAACAGTAAGGTGTCGTTTGAATAGCTCAGTGATGGGAACTTGGCTATACTCATATTTTAAAAGCTCAATCTTTCAATTGGAAACCCGAGACTCTTAACCACTAAGCCGTCACTGTAAAAGAAGGCTGTTTCCCAAACAGAGAGTCAAGTCCCAAAGGTCTAGAAGGCAGTCTGTACAGGATCTCATGGTGGGAATTTTTTTGCTGCTCCTTGTTTCACAATTTGCTATGGAACTTGCGATGTATGCTCACAGTCATTGGATTATTATGGGGTTGTTTTTTTTCCACATGGAACATGAATAGAAAATGTGGTTCTTCATGTTTTTTCAGTAACAGTCGGGGTAAGGTCATCAAGCCTTTGCAGTACCAGTCCATTGTGGCACCTGGAACTGTGGCTAGAGTTGAGCCCAACATTAAGTGGTTTGGTAAGTATATCTATCCTTGTTTATATTTCTAAGAATTAAACATCAGCAATGCTATAAAAATAAAAGTATGGATGTAAATGTGCCAGGTCAAGAATTATCCAACAGTGTTATTAGCTACACTGCCAAATGAGAAGGATAGCATGTTGGGCGGCTGTGGCTCGGGTGGTAGAGCGGGTTGTCCACTAATCGTAGGGTTACATTTACATTTATTCACTTAGCAGACGCTTTTATCCAAAACGACTTACAATTGAAAGTTTGGTGAATCAATTCCATGAGGGTTGGTGGTTCAATTCCCGGCCCACGTGATTCCACATGCCGAAGTGTACTTGGACAAGACGATGAACCTCAAGTTGCTTCCGATGGCAACCTAGCACCTTGCATGGCAGCTTTGCTACCATTGGTGTGTGCATGTGCCCGAATGAGAACCAGTGTAAAGTGCTTTGGAATCACTAAGGTTAAAAAAGCGCTATATACTTATGGACCATTTACCATGTTTCCACTCTGCCTTCTTTGCCTTTGAAGACTGGCAGTGCAAAAACATTGTCCTTTTTCCACTTAAAATACATTCAGACTGGCCATGATGATTTAAATTGCTTATTTCTGTCTTCCCCTGGGACTTGTGCAGCCAATACTCGGGTCATCAAGCAGTCATCATTGCAGAAGTTTCAGGAGGAGATGGACGCAGTGAAGAAAGATCCGTACAGAGTGGTTATGCGCCAAAGCAAGCTTCCCATGTCCCTTCTGCATGACCGAATCAAAGCACATGTATGTATACACATCAACACAAAATGCCTTTTAAAGCTTTCCTAGCCAGCACAATTGTTCAAACTTGTGTGGGGAACATGGAAATAGCAACACTTCATACTTCTGCTTATTTGATTCTGTAAAAGCTGGTGAAACTAATGGGACAGTATTTGTTAGTCTATTTGTTAGATACAGAATAAGAACTGTTGGAGTGCAGACACGAGCAGCCATACTGATGATCATCAATGTGGCACCATGGAAATGTTTTTTGTAAGTTTATTTTTTTTTAAGTGAGATTAGTATGGTGGGTTATTGTCTTCTTTGGCACTTTTGAGATTTACTCTTGCCAAGTCTAAAGAACCAGAGAGATTAAAACCTGCTTGAAATAACTCCACATTTTGCCTGGTTCCTCGTGTTCCAGCAGCAAATGTTGTCTTTGAAGGATTTTTTCCCCCTCCTTAAATGATTCCAGGTGTTTAGTAGGACCTTTTAAACACTCAAAACAGATTGAAGTGAATGTCTCCTTCTCGTTAGTTCTCTTTTTCACACTGTTGTTTTTTATTGTATCTCTACAAGTTTTGCTTAAAAAAATTCTTATGCCCCATTGTTGGTTTTTGTTTATTAATGTTCATGTGATGTTTATTTTGGTCAATTTGGTTGTGGTGAGCAGTTGAACCAGTGTATGCTGGCCCTGTCTCAAGTGTGTGTGCGCGCAGAGCAGTCAGCAAGACATCATCTCTGTTTTCCCTTTTTGCTCTCTTGAAGACATGTATGATGTGGTGGATAATTGGATTTTAATCTTTCATTTGTATTAGGAAATTGAAAGAAAAATAGCTTGCATTCTTTAATTGACATTTTATAGCTTGAGTGCTCTGTCTGTGTGTTCCAACTCCAGTCTGACCTTCCTATTTGTTTTGTTTTAATATCTTCCTGTTTAGCTTGGCACACAAATTACTGCTTTAATAAATTGTATGGTTTGGGTGGATACTTCTATTGTTGGAAAGTTTTGTCTTCTAACTTAAGGCTAGACATGACTAACAATAACGGTACCAATTAACTGTGCCCAGCATTAAAATAAAAGTACATGCAGATGGGATTGTTAACATCAACTAAGGTTTAGATTGTAGTTTTTTTTTTCTTGTTTTGTCAGTGTACATAAGCACATCCAGGGTTTGAAAGGAATTTGTGAGTATGCGATTAAAATAAAAAATAAATTATATATATTTTTACTTAAGGGTTTACTTACTTCTGTTGCCAGCGGTTTAGAAATTAATGGTTGTGGGTTATTTTGAGGGAACAGCAAATTTACACTGTTACACAAGCTGTCCACTCACTACTTTACATTGTAGAAAAATGTCATTTCTTCAATGCTGTCACATGAAAGGATGTATTCAAATATTTACAAAAATGTGAAGTGTGAACTCAATTGTGTGTATGTATGTATGTGTATATATATATATATATATATTTTTTTTTATTTTTTTTTTTTTTCTAAAGCGCCTTTATAAAAGCAACTTCTCAAAGCCCTGTACCAAAATAGGCAGTACACAGAAAAAAAGTTAATATTAATAATAATAAAAGTAGACATCATGTTTAAAAAAAATTAAGTCTTATAATGCCAAAAGTCTGAGCTTCCCTAAGTTTGATAACAAGAGAGTTCCAATGGGAAGGAACATAGACAGAAAAAGCCCTGTCACCCACAGATCTTAAGCATGTTAGTGGAACAGTGAGGAGTGCAGTCTGTGATTTGGGGTGTAAGGAGTTCATAAAGCAGATAAGTAAAGAGGAGGCGAGCCATGTAATGCCTTGTATGTCAGCATCATAATTTTAAAATCAACACGGAACCTGACTGGGAGCCAGTGCTAGGACTCCAAAACTGGAGTAATATGATTGTATTTCCTAGTCCCAGTCAGGATCCTGGCACTAGAGTTTTGTACATATTGCAGTTTATTGATTGTGGATTTCGAAACTCCGGCTAAAACGGCGTTACAGTAATCTAGCCGAGTGACGACAAATGAGTTAATCAGCTTTTCAGCCACAGAGAAGTTCAATATAGGGCACAGTCCTGCTATATTTCTGAAGTATATCAAACAATTGCAAACACAACACAGGTTTATAAAAAATAATTATTCGCACCCCTATGAATTCATATTAGAAAAATATATATGAAGTATATTCCCATTGATATTTTATTCATACACCTGGGTGGCTAGGAACAGGAAATTGATCAACCATGACTTCCTGTTTCACAGGGGTCTAAATATGAGGTAACATGGGCAAAATTCCTTTAATCATTCATAACAATAGGTAAGACCCAGGAATATAGCTGTGATGTGCAGCAAAAGGTTGTTGGGCTTCACAAAATGGGTAGTGGCTATAAGTAAATAGCACAAGCATTGAAAATGCCAATTTCCATCAAACTGGAAGAGGACGTTTGTCTATAGTGTCTGTGTAACACACTTTGAAGAGGATAAGAGTGGCCAAAAAATCTCCAAGGATCACAGCTGGAGAATTGCAGAAGTTAGTTGCATCTTGGGTTCAGACAGTTTCCAAAACTACAATCCGAAGTCACCTAAATCACCACAAGTTGTTTGGAAGGGTTTCAAGAAAAAAGTCAAGCATCTTCAATTTGCCAGACACTACTCGAACTTCAAATGGGATCGGGTTCTACAGTCAGATGAAACCAAAATGGAGCTTTTTGGCAATAAGTAATAGAGGTAATTTTGGCGCACACCGAGAGGTAGCCATATGGAAAAGTACCTCCTGCCCATTGTTAAATATGTTGGTGGATCTTTAATGTTTTGGGGCTGTTTTTTCTTCCATAGGACCTGGACATTTTGTTAGGATACATGACATCATGGACTCTATCAAATATCAAAGATATTAAATGAAATCTTGACTGCCTCTGCCAGAAAGCTTAAAATGGGTCGTGATTGGATCTTCCAGCAGGACTATGATCAAAAACATGCATCAATCAACAAACAAATAGTTTACTGATCACCGAATCATTGTCCTGCCATGGCCATCCCGGTCCCCTCACTTGAAACCCTGTGGGATGAAATGAAGGAGAGTCCACCAGCATGGACCTTGAAATTTGTCGGATCTGGAGAGATTCTGTATGGAGGAACGGTCTCCGATCCCTTTCCATGTATTCTCCAACCTCATCAGACATTATAGGAGAAGACTCGGAGCTGTTATCCTGACAAAGGGAGGCAGCACAAAGTATTGACTAAAAGGGTGCCAATAATTGTTGCACACCTATATTTAACGCAACTATTTATATATATATATATATATATATATATATATATATATATATATATATATATATATATATATATATATAAATAAACCTGTTTGTTTACAATTGTTTGATATCCATGAGAGCAGAGTATTTTTGTGAATTGTTATAGTAGGTAAGATGAGGTTTTGGACGCTGCCCATGGCTTCGAGCAGCCGTCTATTTGCACATACAGCATGAAAAATGATTAACTGCACTTTCAGAAATTTATGAAGTGTTTATAAAATGGAAAAATTGAAAATGAAGCACCTGAAACGTCATATGGTCCCATAACGAAGACGAACTTTGTGTTGATGCGTGACATTTTTGAGGGAACATCGGACGGCTTGGCTTGGTGACGTGTGCCGTTAATCAAGCTACGTCCTATAACGTGTAAAACAGGAACCTGAGAGGAATATTCAAAAATCAGCTCATGTAAACACCTTAATCACAATATTGTCTTATTTAGAATAAGGTAAATAATTAGATTACTGCTGTCCATGTAAATGTAGTCATGGATGCAATAACTTGTATGCAGCACTCCTATCCTTCATCTGTTGTGGATTGGAGCCTTCTTGACAGTTTGAGAATGGTTTGAATTTAGAAGTCCTAGACATAAGACTAAACATTAGACACATTCTTGTATAGCACCATTATGTTTTTCCAGGGGAATAGGGGGTGGAGAATCAAAGTCTTTCAAGTTAGGTCTTAAAAGATCTTGTTCAGTTGACCTAATGTGTCTTCTACTCATGCTTTACAGAACTCTAAGGTACACATTCTCGATACTGAGACTTTTGAGACCACATTTGGACCTAAGGCTCAAAGAAAAAGGCCTAATTTGAAAGTGGGAGAACTGAAAGAGCTGGCAGAACAGGCTGAGGCTTCAACTCAGGGTTACAGTGCAGAAAACGACCGCAACCTGGTGACCGAGGACAGTGGGGTCAGGTGAGGAGATTCTCTAAATGTGGTCTTCAGATCCATGTTTCTGTTCAACATGAATACAAACATCAGTCCTGATGTACTGACGAGGTGGAGGGAAGAACACGGGAAGTTGGGGTGATTCTGTTTAATGTTATGGGATGTCCGCGAGGCTAGAGTCTTCAGGAAAGAGGTTTATGCCTTCAGGTTTCTCAGTAATATGACAGGCTGAATTTTACTTATTTATTTATTTATTTTATTTATTTATTGTCTCATTAACTTTGAAAGAGAAAATAGGTGATGCTGGTCGGGGAATATGTAGGTGCTGTGTGTAATCAATAACGGGAACTGACTTCCATGTCAGAAATCCTACTGCAAGGGCCTAGACTTGAGACTAGACTTGAGATAAATGTTAAATAAATGTCTCCTGACAGTAAATTTATCAATGATTACACTTTTCTTTGTTAAACAACCACACATATTCTTAATTTATTTATTATTAGGCTTAGATAATGTGGAGCGTCTGTATTATAAATCCCTGTAAACGAGTTGTTACTGTTAGAGAATATAAATCTTAATGTATTAAAACAAGAAAATTGTTATAAGCCATTTACATTAAACTATTAATATATTTTGATCAATTACGTAACCGTCCTTGCTATTGGCATAGCCGTGCTGTTATTTTTAAATAAATAAATAACCAACACCTTCTGAAATTCAACCACACTTATACCTTTCCATGTCCCTGGGTTCAGGTGTGCAAATCAAAACTGTAATCAAAAATTATGCTACCTTTACTATAGGGACGAGGTTCGTGAGGAAATCTTCAAGAAAGGCCAGTCAAAGAGAATTTGGGGCGAGCTTTATAAGGTACTTAAATCGTTTTTCTAGGTGAGGCTTCACATGTTGTGTTTTTTTGTTTGTTGTTGTTTGTTTGTTTTTTATATATATACAGTGCCTTGCGAAAGTATTCGGCCCCCTTGAACTTTTCAACCTTTTGCCACATTTCAGGCTTCAAACATAAAGATATAAAATTGTAATTTTTTGTGAAGAATCACCAACAAGTGGGACACAATTGTGAAGTGGAACGAAATCTATTGGATATTTTAAACTTTTTTAGCAAATAAAAAACTGAAAAGTGGTGCGTGCAAAATTATTCAGCCCCTTTACTTTCAGTGCAGCAAACTCACTCCAGAAGTTCAGCGAGGATCTCTGAATGATCCAATGTTGTCCTAAATGACTGATGGTGATAAATAGAATCCACCTGTGTGTAATCAAGTCTCTGTATAAATGCACCTGCTCTGTGATAGTCTCAGGGTTCTGTTGAAAGCGCAGAGAGCATCATGAAGACCAAGGAACACACCAGGCAGGTCCGTAATACTGTCGTGTGGGAGAAGTTTAAATACGGTTGGATACAAAAAGATTTCCCAAGCTTTAAACATCCCAAGGAGCACTGTGCAAGCGATCATTTTGAAATGGAAGGAGTATCAGACCACTGCAAATCTACCAAGACCTGGCCGTCCCTCTAAACTTTCATCTCAGACAAGGAGAAGATTGATCAGAGATGCAGCCAAGAGGCCCATGACCACTCTGGATGAACTGCAGAGAACTACAGCTGAGGTGGGAGAGTCTGTCCATAGGACAACAATCAGTCGTACACTGCACAAACCTGGCCTTTATGGAAGAGTGACAAGAAGAAAGCCATTTCTCAAAGCTATCCATAAAAAGTCTCGTCTAAAGTTTGCCACAAGCCACCTGGGAGACACACCAAACATGTGGAAGAAGGTGCTCTGGTCAGATGAAACCAAAATCAAACTTTTTGCCCACAATGCAAAACGTTATGTTTGGCATAAAAGCAACACAGCTCATCACCCTCAACACACCATCCCCACTGTCAAACATGGTCGTGGCAGCATCATGGTTTGGGCCTGCTTTTCTTCTGCAGGGACAGGGAAGATGGTTAAAATTGAGGGGAAGATGGATGCAGCCAAATACAGGACCATTCTGGATGAAAACCTGTTGGAGTCTGCAAAAGACCTGAAACTGGGACGGAGATTTATCTTCCAACAAGACAATGATCCCAAACATACAGCAAAATCTACAAAGGAATGGTTCACAAATAAACGTATCCAGGTCAAAAGAATCCAATCGAGAATCTGTGGAAAGAGCTGAAAACTGCTGTTCACAAATGCTCTCCATCCAACCTCACTGAGCTCGAGCTGTTTTGCAAGGAAGAATGGGCAAGAATTTCAGTCTCTCGATGTGCAAAACTGATAGAGACATACCCCAATCGACTTGCAGCTGTAATCGCAGCAAAAGGTGGCTCTACAAAGTATTAACACAAGGGGGCCGAATAATTTTGCACGCCCCACTTTGCATTTTTTTATTAGTTAAAAAAGTTTCAAAAATCCAATAGATTTCGTTCCACTTCACAATTGTGTCCCACTTGTTGGTGATTCTTCACAAAAAAGAAAAATTTTATATCTTTGTTTGAAGCCTGAAATGTGGCAAAAGGTTGAAGTTCAAGGGGACCGAATACTTTTGCAAGGCACTGTGTGTGTGTGTGTAATATATATATATATATATATATATATAAATAAATAAAAATATTCAGCAACAAAAAAGAAATGTCCTCACATTCAACTGCTTTTATTTCCAGCAAATTTCTTAACGTGTAAATATTTGTGTTAACATAAAAACATGCAACAACTGAGACATAAACTGAACAATTCTCAGTCCTCATGCCTCCCTGCAGCAGGTCTATGGCATGTTCACGCAGGTGATCAGGAACCCTGGGCATCTTTCTTCTGGTGTTGTTCAGAGTCAGTAGAAAGGTCTCTTTAGTGTCCCAAGTTATTGTAACTGTGACCTTAATTGCCTACCGCCTGTACAGTGTTAGGAGCATGGAGTCACTTGCATGTGCAATAATTGTTTGTTTCAATGAACAAGCATGAAAAACATTGTTTTAACCCTTTCCAATAAACATCTGTAAAGCTTTATTTGGATT
Organism: Ameiurus melas; assembly: GCA_012411365.1. NCBI lineage: Eukaryota > Metazoa > Chordata > Actinopteri > Siluriformes > Ictaluridae > Ameiurus > Ameiurus melas. Next base: position 22,380,829 of record CM022757.1, read on the forward strand.
TTACAAAATTATCTTTAAAATACAGTCTCCTGAAAAAGGGGGTGTTTCTTTTTCTTGCTAAGTGTATTTTTGTTATATGAGCGACACAGCCTAACCACTGGCATTTTTCTTCAGGTGATCGACTCCTCAGATGTTGTCATCCAGGTGTTGGATGCTCGGGACCCCATGGGCACACGATCCCAGAACATTGAGACCTACATGAAGAAAGAAAAACCCTGGAAACACCTCATCTTTGTGCTCAACAAGTGTGACCTTGTTCCAACTTGGGTGACTGTGAGTACACTTCTATACACGTCTTCTCTCTTTGACCCATTACACCTTTTAACTGCCAGGCTTCAGTAGAATTTCAGTTCATTCAATGCAAGTTCTGGTACTAAGTTCTGGGCGGCTGTAGCTAAGGTGGTAGAGCGGGTTGTCCACTAATCGTAGGGTTCGATTCCCGGCCCACATGACTCCACATGCTGAAGTGTAAGACCCAAGTTGCTCCCGATGGCAAGTTAGCACCTTACATGGCAGCTCTGCTACCAATGGAGTGTGAATGGGTGAATGAGATACCGTGTAAAGCACTTTGGGTAATAGCGCTATATAAGTGCAGACCATTTACCATTACTAAAGCAAGATGGTCCTCTTTTGACCAGGATTTTAGCCTCGCATCAACATTTTCTTGTCACTAGTAATAGGCATGATTCATGGATGGTGAAATTTAAAACAGGCTAACAATTTTTACAACAGCTGTTAATTTTAAGTGGCGTTCATTTTATAGCCTGTGAGGTCTTGAATAAATTAGTGAGCAGGTTTGCTCCTAGCAATCCTATGGAAAATTTGTTGTTGCTGCTTTTAAGCGTCCGCTTGCAGAACGTTTAATGTTGTTTACCCGTCTTCATCTTGTCAAACTTTTCTTTTCCCTGAATGAACAGGGGGACTGAATAATGGTTTTCAGGGAATTAGTGATGTAGCTGGACCTTTATTTTGGTCTCCTCTGTTTTGTTGTATGACATTAGTTATTGATGTTTCTTTTTACAGTCCCATAAAATTGATTACTTATTATGTTGTCCTCTGTTTAAAGATATTCTAGACCTCAGATACCAAGACCTCATTCTCATTTAGTATGTGACCAGTAAAGATATGTTTTTCTTGTGTTTTGCAGAAACGCTGGGTTGCACTGCTATCTCAGGAATACCCCACGTTGGCCTTTCACGCAAGCCTTACCAATTCCTTTGGGAAAGGTTCTCTTATTCAGCTCCTCCGTCAGTTTGGAAAGGTTAGAGCTCAATTCAATTAAATTTTATTTGTATAGCGCTTTTTACAATGGTCATTGTCTCAAAGCAGCTTTACAGAAATAAAAATCAGGTATAAACAGTCAAACAGATAAACAGAGACAAACAGGAACAGATAAACAGGAACAGATAAACAGAAACAAACAGGTATAAAACAAATGGAATTTATCCCAACTGAGCAAGCCACTGAGTGGCGACGGTGGCAAGGAAAAACTCCCTAAGATGTTTTTTGAGGAAGAAACCTTGAGAGGAATCCGACTCAGAAGGGAAACCCATCCTCATCTGGGTAACACAGAGTGTGAGGGTAACACAGATAATGTGAAAATGAGAAGTATGTATGGCCTTAGGAGCAGCCGTAGTCCCAGCAGAAGATTTGGGCTCATCCAGAGGCAGAAGGGATCTGGATCTCCAATATCTCCATAAATTCGTGTGAGGCTCGGTAAAAAGAGAGAGAGGGAGAAAAACGATTATTAGGACTGTGAAGTAGTGAGATATAATCTAGTCAGGGTAAGCTTGAGTAAACAAATACGTTTTAAGCCTAGACTTAAACACTGAGACTGTGTCTGAGTCCCGAACACTAATAGGAAGACTGTTCCATAACTGTGGGGATCTATAAGCGAAGGCTCTTCCCCCTGCTGAAGGCTTCACTATTCTAGGTAATGTCAAATAGCCTGCACCTTTTGATCTGAGTAGGCGTGGCGGATCATATAAAACCAGAAGGTCGCTTAGATATTGTGGTGCAAGACCGTGTAGTGCTTTATAGGTTAATAAAAGTATTTTAAACTTAATGCGAGATTTTACAGGGAGCCAATGCAGTGTGGATAAGATCGGGGTGATGTGGTCGTATCTTCTAGTTCTAGTAAGGACTCTAGCAGCTGCATTCTGGACTAACTGGAGTTTATTTATATTCCTACTGGAACATCCAGACAGTAAGGCATTACAGTAATCTAATCTAGAGGTGACGAATGCATGAACCAGTATTTCTGCATCATGTAGTGACAGTATGTTTCTTATCTTAGAAATATTTCTGAGATGAAAGAATGCTATCCTAGTAATATTATCTACATGAGCATCAAATGATAGACTGGAGTCAATAATCACTCCGAGGTCTTTAACTGCTGTACATGATGAAACAAAGTCCATCCAGAGTTACAGTGTAGTCAGGAAGATTACTTCTAGCTACACGTGGGCCTAATAAAAGTATTTCTGTTTTATCAGAGTTAAGTAGGAGGAAGTTAGTTAACATCCAACGTCTAATGTCCTTTACACAATCCTCAACTTTACTAAGCTTCTGTCTGTCCTCACGCCAACTATTTTGGCTGTTTTGTATACAAATGCAGTCATTCCACGAAATCAAAATAGTACGAAGCATGAGATGACCTTTTAAAATGCAGTCACGTGTGCCTGATTGCTGTTTCATGTAATCTGGTTCATAAAGGCATCAGTGTTGAGGTTCTGAGAACACCGTGTCTCTCACACCCAACCCCTATTATCACCTTTACAGTTACTGGGATCCAATTTTATTTCCACATCTGTTTCTGTGCTATTTTTGAGCCCCTAACTTTAAAGAGGGATTTGGAAGTACACAAAGGAACTGAGTTAAAATATAAATTCAGCCTAAAGTTCTATGACTGAGGCAGACTTTTAGGATTAGGAAATCAACAGACATCAAGGTGATGAAGATGCAGCAATCTAATTTTATTTATTTATTTATTTTTAAAGGCTTGCTTATCAAAGTGATTTTTTTTTTCTTTTCTTTTTTTTGTTTGCTTGGTCTCCATTTTAGACGCACAGCATGGGGAGAGTTTTCAAAAGTATCTGTTTTTGTTGAGATTTTAGAAACGTTATGGTGCTGTTAAGAATATGCTTTTATTTTCATCTGTCTTGGCTGAGATAAAAGCAGAAATCATTTTGAACGGCCTTTGACTTTGCTCGCATGGCACTGGGATATGCAATTGATTCTTTCTTATTTACTTTTTTTTTAACTTGATCTACTAGACTATTTAGACAGACATAATGATCTACACATCAGAGACGGTTGACGTAGATGGCTCTGTATTAAAGTTGAGTTGTTTATTTTATTTTCTTCTCCAGCTCCACACAGACAAGAAGCAGATCAGTGTGGGTTTCATTGGTTATCCCAATGTAGGGAAGAGCTCAGTCATCAACACACTTCGTTCCAAAAAGGTCTGCAATGTGGCACCCATTGCTGGTGAGACCAAGGTAAGCACTGAAAGAAATTTTATTACAACATGATGTAGTGTTTTAGTTTACACGCTTTGAGTCCATCCTGTTTTTATGGTTAGAGATACATTTTCCCCTGACGTGCATGATTAATCATCATTAGGCTGAGCAATCTTGCAAAACATCGAATACATAATATTCAACAAATTTAGGTTTGTTTATAGCAAAGTACACTGGCGATCAAAAGATTACATGCAAGCAAGACAGTGTACCAGTTCTTGACATATGTTAACGTTTTGGATGTCTTTAAGTTTCCAGCAGTTTGATTTGAGCTACAACATGGTTGCATTTATGCCTGTGTGAACATAGGTTGTTTACCCCGTCTTCATCTTGTCAAACTTTTCTTCACTGTACAAACAGGGGGACTGAATAATGGTTTTCAGGGAATTAGAGAGAGATTAGAGACCAGGTTCAGATTGAAAACAGGCAGCTTTTACTAAGCTGTATTTCTTTTTTTTCCCCCCATCCTTTTTCAGAACAGTCTTGCTTCAGATTTCCTCACATTCTTGAGACTAAACTGTTCTTGTTTGCATGTATTCTGGGTGTGGTGTGGTTTTATTTATTTATTTCTTTATTTTTTAAAGTAAACTACGTAGGGCATAGGGGGAATATCAGATTACATATTACATTCAGGTACCAAACCTGGTATATTGGTCATGCATACATGCACTCACTGACCACTTTTTATTAGGAACACCTGAATATCTGTACATTCGTGCCAATCATATGGCAGCAGCACAGTGCAAATGATACAGGTCAAGAGCTTCAGCTAATCTTCACATAGGAATGGGGAGAAGTGTGAGCTCAGTGACTTTGACATGGCAGATGGGCAGAGTATTTCAGAACCTGCTGATTCCCTGGGATTTTCATGCACAATAGTCCCTAGAGTTTGTACAGAATGATGCAAAAAACAGAAAACATCCAGTGACTCAGTTCCCCAGCCTTGTGTCAACAGTTGAGGCTTTCTTGGCGCACACATGAGAATTTTTGCTGATGACATGCACCTCTTTATGGCCACAATTTAACCATCTTCTAATAGCGACTTCTAGCATTATGTCACAAAAAAACTCAAACTGGTTCTGTGATCATGACAAAAAGTTCTGTATAACTCATTGGCCTCCCCGCTCACTAGAATTGAATCCAGTAGAGCACCTTTGGGATGTGCTTGAACGGGAGATTCGTAGGATGAATATACAGCTGACAAATGTGCAGCAATTATGTGATGCAATCAACTCAACATGAACCAGACTCTCAAAGGAATGTTTCCAATGCCTTGTGGAAGCCATGCCATGAAGAATTGAGGCTGTTTTGAGAGCAAAGCAGGGTACTACCCAGTATTAGTATGGTGTTCTTAATAAAGTGACCAGTGATTGTATGTATATCTGTTTATCATGTGCATGCATAATATATTCACCCGTGCTCATGCATACGTATGTATCCATTTACACACCTATGCATTTACCCACACTTATTCTTATGCTTTATTATAAAAAAAATAAATATTATAATAATTCTATTTCCCCCAAGTTAAAAGGAAGCATTTTCAGACTGTATATGGCAAGAAATTATAAAATTCATCGTGTTGTGGCTTAGCTAATTATCAGATATTATTATTCAGGTCTTATTCAGGTCACTTGGATGAGTATTTTCTAATGGCTGTAACTGTGGCTGGTGAGCAACAGCAGCCCCTGCAGAACCGATGAGCCTTGGTACATTATTGAAAAGTTTTATTAAAGGCAGGTCAAAAGACCATTAACTGAAACAATGCCTGAAAGTAAATGTGCTTGCCACAGGGTACCATTGTAATTTTAGGCCCCATTTTTATTTCATTGTGCATTTTCCACAATTTATAAAAGGTCCACAGGGCAGCTTTATTGTCATTTAAGGAAATGAGATGCTTAGGGTTTCCTTCGTCACATAACAAGCATGACTGAGCCCCCAGTCTATTACTTCAGAAGGTCAGAGCCAAGATACTCTGACAGCCTAATAGTTATTTCTTCATGCATTTTTTTTTTTTTTTTTAAGGTATGGCAGTACATCACACTAATGAGACGCATTTTCCTGATTGACTGCCCTGGAGTTGTGTACCCCTCTGAGGACAGTGAGAGTGACATTGTGCTGAAGGGAGTGGTAAGTTAGCCACTTTCGGTCTGCTTTCTGTTTACTGCTCTTTTTGACCCCAACCGGTCATTTTGTCTTACATCCATCGTGCCTCATTCCTAGGTCCAGGTGGAGAAGATCCGTAACCCAGAGGATCACATCGGCGCCGTTCTGGAGAGAGCAAAAGCTGAATATATACAGAAAACCTATCACATCCCATCCTGGAGCTCTGCTGAGGATTTCTTGGAAAAGCTGGCCTTTCGCATGGGAAAACTGCTCAAGGTGTGGGTTCTGACTGAGCACACGGCATGCTAAAATACAGTTCCAACTCTGAAATTGTTTGCTCTGTTTCTCGCAGTAAACAAGTCCAAAGCTCCGATACACGCATGCATGCCAGTGGAAGCAGTAGAATGCACACCATGGTTGGAATCTGTCTGAGCGGATATGTGGGTTTTTACTCCCGATTGTTAATGAAAGCATGCTTTTAACTATGTAAATGTTTTCCATTTATAAATGGGGAGTAAAAGCTAAATGAAAAATAATTGTAACTCCTGCTGCTTTTGGCTTGTGCAGTTTTGTCAAGCAGTACAGTATTTGGAAAGAATGAACGAACCTTGATGCAGCCCATCTATGGTTGTGGTTGTTATGGTTGTTCACACGGCAGAAATAGTAGAGGCGGCTTGTCCTTCATACTTCAGACAAAATCTTTACAAATTGTACAAACTGTATTCTAATACAAGGCTTATAAAGCTGTTAAACATTTTACTTTTGTGTGTCCAGAGATAGTTGAGAGTGGCTCCTTATTTAGAGCAAAATGGTCTACGTTTTTAAGTGTTCAGCCATTCCACAATTTGGTCTATTGATTTTTGTGTGAGCCATGATAATAGGAGCAGCTTTGTTTTTTTACAATGTAGGATTAAATCTCTCCCCCTGTCCAAAAAGATATTAAAAATGCTGGGCTGAAAAACGAGCTTCACTTGCAGCAACTTTGCTTGGTTCCTATTGGATCAGGTGTTAATTAATTGTCTGAGAATACAGTTTTAAAGTTTTAGTATTTAGAAATGCATTTAGTATTCAGAATTGTTTCTGTTTAAACAAAGTCTTAAATATTAACAAATACCTACATTAATTTAAATACCTAAATTATTATTTGGTATTCATTTGTGTCTGCTGGGGTGTTTGAATTACAGGCTCTAAATTTTTCTGTTGTGCTTCACATGCAGGGAGGAGAACCTGATATGCCCACTGTCTCCAAAATGGTGCTAAATGACTGGCAGAGGGGACGCATCCCCTTTTTCGTCAAACCACCTGGACCTGAACCAGATGAGGAAGTAAGATAAATACAGCTACTGTATTCTGATTTTAATGGTACCCTTGGATCAGGGCAAAAACACAAGCTTAACACACAGCAAAATGCACTTCTTAACACGTTGGGTGGTATCTGGCAGTTTGGAGGCTCAGGTTTAAGACGTGGCCAGCAACTTTTGTCTTTTTGTACAGGTAATTTGGTGAGAACCTATTGATTTTATCCTTTAGAATTTTTCACTGAGAGATTGTTTTGGCTAATTGGATAACGATAGCTGAGAGGTGAACAACTAGTTATAATAATAATAATAATAATAATAATAATAAACTTTATTTTATAAAGTGCCTTTAAAGTGGCTTCTCAAAGCGCTGTACATAAAAAGACAAATCACAGAATAAATAAAAGTTAAATAAAATGAATAAAACTGTAATAAAAAACAAATATAAAACAGTCAAAAATATATTAAGAATTAAAGGCGAGTTTAAAAAAGTGTGTCTTTAAAAGAGCTTTAAAAATGCCAAAGGACTGAGCTTCCCTGAGTTCAGGGGGAAGAGAGTTCCAAAGTCATGGAGCATAGACAGAAAAAGCCCTGTCACCCATAGACTTAAGGTGGGTTAGTGGAACCGTAAGTAGATTACCCTGTGAGGAGCGCAGTCTGCGATGTGGGGTGTACGGGATTAATAAGTTAGTTAAATATTGTGGAGCCAATCCGTGCAATGCCTTGTATGTTAACATCAAGATCTTAAAATCCACCCGGAACCTGACCGGGAGCCAGTGTAAGGACTTCAAAACAGGAGTGATATGGTCATATCTCCTGCTTCCCGTCAGGATCCGGGCGGCAGAGTTCTGTACATACTGCAATTTGTGAATTGCAGTTTTAGAAACTCCGGCTAAAACGGCATTGCGATAATCCAACCGCGTGACAACGAATGAATTGATCAGTTTTCAGCAACAGAAAAGTTTACCATTGGTCTTAATCTGGCTATATTTATGAGGTGAAAAAAGGAAGCTTTCACAGTGCTCTGAACAAAAAAATCAAAAGTGAGGTTAGTGTCAAAAATTACACCAAGGTTTCTCATCTTACTTTGGAACTTTAGAACAGAGCCATCAACGGATAGAGACAATGGAGCCGCTTTGCGAATCTGATGACGGGAACCTATGAGCATGACCTCAGTTTTCCCGCTGTTCAGGCACAGAAAGTTATTATTCATCCATTTCTTTATCTCAGAAATACAGCCAGAAAGATAACCAACATGAATGCTTTCACCAGATCTTGAGTGAATGTAGATTTGGGTATCGTCAGCATAAAAGTGATAATGGAGTTATATGAATTTCTGTGTATTATAATAGTTGTATGTGTATTTCATCAACCAATTTAAATGTTTAACAACCATGAGTGATGCATTTGTTTTCTACACTGAATCTTAGGCTAGAGTTAGGTAGCTCCTGCTTGTAGCTTTAGTGAATGGCTTGTGCCAGCAGTACACTGAGAACCAGTATCTTTTAATGATCTTCCTGATGACAGGCGAGAACACAAAGAAGAGCCACAGGTCATGACCGGAATATCTACAAATGCGTGTTATTTCCCCAACATTTCTATTTTACCTCATCACCAACAAGGTCAAAATGACCCAAAATAAGTGTAATATCTGCAATACAAAATGTTTTCAATGATTTTCATGGTTACTAGGGAAAATGATCCAAGCACACATTTTGGGCAGGAAATATAACTTCTGGTATTGTGATATTTTTTGGTAAAACAATTTAGAATCAGTTATTTTGATGCTGAACAGAATATATTTTGATGCCTGCCAACAGACCTTATAGAAAGAGGGCATTGTTTAATTCTCTCCAAACATGAACACATTTAAATGTAAAGTAAGTAGACACTCCTATATCTACATTACATTATCCATGGTTCAATTGTGGGTTGGTTTCGTGACAACTGTTCATACCATTATGATTTCACCCAAATATTACAGTCTGGGTTGAGGAGAATAAATGGTCGGCATGGTGAATAACAAAATAAATAGATTTAGAGTCTGACTGACATTTAAACGGGGGGGGAACAACCTCATTGCTTAAATCTCCCAGCTGTAGAAGGTCATAATAGGTAGGCTATCCAAAAGAGTAGGCTATCTAAAATATTCGGTTGCCGAACACGAAAAAGCACCAGTAACATAACTTCCAGGCCTTATTTGTATAATCTTGTAAACTGAACAAGCAACAGCAAAATATTTAATATTAATGTAAGTTTAATGTGGCACAGACCACAGTGAGTAAATGTATACATTTGATGTGAAAAACATAATGCTATATGGCAAGTTTCATCTCTATAGGAATGTGATCTTCACTGACACGCACAGATTTGCCAATGGAATTGTTTTCATCCGTATTAGTCGGTGTTCTATGTAATTTCTGAGGTCAAAAAAATACATTATTGCATAGAATTTATCATTGTAAGGCCCCAAGGAAGTGGTCTTTTGAGTTTTGACCAAAACTGAACATAAGGGTTAAATATAGTTACAATAATACAGTGAGGGGGGGAGTATTTGATCCCCTGCTGATTTTGTGCCTTTGCCCACTGACAAAGAAATGATCAGTCTATAATTTTAATTTAATACTGTGCTCACTGAACCCTCAGTGCCTGTTGCCACCAAGTCTTGCTGCAGGTCTTTTGCAGTCACTCGAGGGTTTTTCACAACTTGCCTTCTCAGAAATCTGGTTGCAGCCATTGATGGCTTACCTTTTCTGCCCTGTCCATGTATTTAATGCATTTTGTACCCCAAGAAGTTCAGGTATTTCATGTGTTCCAGCTCAAGCACACCTGGTACAACTAATGAAGCCCTTGATTAGTTGCATCAGGTGTGCTTGAGACAACACCTGTTTTGCATATTTGTACTGTTGTGAGGGCTTCTGTTCAGGGGGTTGAATAATTTTGAGACTGGAGAAGTCACAAGTTTCATTTGAATTTGGGGAAGCTACTTGAAGCATTTGTTGTGTTGAACTATTTCAATTGCTTTTGTTTGATTTGTTCATTGCAAACAGCTGAAAGTCTTTACATTTTGACAAACCTGATTTGCAATTGGGGTTGAATAATTACAGTGAGGGGAAAAAAGTATTTGATCCCCTGCTGATTTTGTGCGTTTGCCCACTGACAAAGAAATGATCAGTATATAATTTTAATGGTAGGTTTATTTGAACAGTGAGAGACAGAATAACAACAAAAAAAATCCAGAAAAACGCATGTCAAAAATGTTATAAATTGATTTGCATTTTAATGAGGGGAAATATGTATTTGACTCCTCTGCAAAACATGACTTAGTACTTGGTGGCAAAACCCTTGTTGGCAATCACAGAGATCAGATGTTTCTTGTAGTTGGCCACCAGGTTTGCACACATCTCAGGAGGGATTTTGTCCGACTCCTCTTTGCAGATCTTCTCCAAGTCATTAAGGTTTCGAGGCTAACGTTTGGCAACTCGAACCTTCAGCTCCCTCCACAGATTTTCTATGGGATTGAGCTCTTTGGTCTTGGCCATGGTGGAGAGTTTGGAATCTGATTGATTAATTGCTTCTGTGGACAGGTGTCTTTTATACAGGTAACAAACTGAGATTAGGAGCACTCCCTTTAAGAGTTTGCTCCTAATCTCAGCTCGTTACCTGTATAAGACACCTGGGAGCCAGAAATCTTTCTGATTGAGAGGGGTCAAATACTTATTTCCCTCATTAAAATGCAAATCAATTTATAACATTTTTTACATGCATTTTCTGGATTTTTTTTGTTGTTATTCTGTCTCTCACTGACAACAATCAGTCGTACACTGCACAAATCTGGCCTTTATGGAAGAGTGGCAAGAAGAAAGCCATTTCTCAAAGATATCCATGAAAAGTCTCGTCTAAAGTTTGCCACAAGCCACCTGGGAGACACACCAACTGTCACACCAAACGTTGAGAAATGGCTTTCTTCTTGCCACTCTTCCATAAAGGCCAGATTTGTGCAGTGTACGACTGATTGTTGTCCTATGGACAGACTCTCCCACCTCAGCTGTAGTTCTCTGCAGTTCATCCAGAGTGATCATGGGCCTCTTGGCTGCATCTCTGATCAGTCTTCTCCTTGTCTGAGCTGAAAGTTTAGAGGGACGGCCAGGTCTTGGTAGATTTGCAGTGGTCTGATACTCCTTCCATTTCAAAATGATCGCTTGCCCAGTGCTCCTTGGGATGTTTAAAGCTTGGAAAATCTTTTTGTATCCAAATCTGGCTTTAAACTTCTCCACAACATTATTACAGACCTGCCTGGTGTGTTCCTTGGTCTTCATGATGCTCTCTGCACTTTCAACAGAACCCTGAGACTATCACAGAGCAGGTGCATTCATACAGAGACTTGATTACACACAGGTGGATTCTATTTATCACCATCAGTCATTTAGGACAACATTGGATCATTCAGAGATCCTCGCCGAACTTCTGGAGTGAGTTTGCTGCACTGAAAGTAAAGGGGCTGAATAATTTAGCAGGCACCACTTTTCAGTTTTTTATTTGCTAAAAAAGTTTAAAATATCCAATAGATTTCATTCCACTTCACAATTGTGTCCCACTTGTTGGTGATTCTTCACAAAAAATTACAATTTTATATCTTTATGTTTGAAGCCTGAAATGTGGCAAAAGGTTGAAAAGTTCAAGGGGGCCGAATACTTTCGCAAGGCACTGTAGCTGTTGGACAAGGAAGAAGCCCCTACTTTTAAGACTGGCATAAAAATGCCAGATTGGAGTTTGCTGGTAATCGTCGGCCTTCTGGAGGAAGTGTTTTCTGGTCAGATAAAACAAAAATGTAAATGTTCAGCCATAATAATCAGTGCTATGTATTAAGGTGAAGGGTGAAGCTTTTAATATGAAGAGCACCATCCTATATGTGAAACATGGTGGTGGCAGCATCATGTTGTGGAGGTGTTTTGCTGGAAAAGGGACTGGTGTACTCCAGAAAATAGATGCCATCATGAGGAAGGACATTTATCTAATACTGAAGCAAAACCTCAAGACATAGTTAAAACTTGGTCATGACCGGGTCTTCCAACAGGACCGTGATCCTAAGCATAACTCAGTTGTGACAAAACTGGCTTAAAGACAACAAAGTGAAAGTATTTGAGTGGACATCACAAAGCCCTGACCTGAAAACCACAAAGTCTGTAGACTGAAATGAAAGCATCAAAGCAAGGAGGGCCACAAACCTGATTGAGTTGCATCAATTCTGTCAGTTTCAATGAATGACAAGTTTCAGGAACAAATACCAGAAACGCATTGTGAGAAGTTGGAGGAAGGTTACCCCAAGCATTTGATTTCGAGCTGAAGTAGTTAAAATGCAGTGCCTCCAAATACTAACACACTTTTTTCCGACAAAAATGTTTATACAGTAAATAAAAGCTGAAATAAATTTCTCTAAACTACTGTTTCAAAATGACCTCTTATGGAAATAAAGTAGATACTCTAATTGACTTGACACAGGAAATGTAGCATAACATGAAATGTGTGGAGTTGTGAAAAATTTCGATGTTCAACATTTTTCGACATTCAAACTTTTCGCTGAAAATTTTGAATGTCTTTAGTTGAGGAATATGCAAAATTTACTCAACTGTAAATTGCATGCATGGCATAATAAACTTAACGACATGAATTTTGTCCTTCCTCACAGGCAAAAGCACACCTGCCAATGGAGGTAAGTGCAGTGGAGGCAGTTCATGAAGACCAACCAGAGCAGCAGCACACTGAGATGACTGAATCCATTGAGCTTGATGCACCGCTGCAGCAGAGACAGAAACAAGAACATGTGCAAAGGATCATTGCTGGTGTCAAGCAGAACTTCGGCAAAATTAATGTAGCTCCCGAATTCAACGAGGAAGATCTTGTACCGGTGGAGATACCTGATCTGCCAGACTCCTGTGGATCAGATGTGGATGAAGAAGAGGCAAATGAGGAGGAAGAGGAGGATATGGGTGACGGTGGAAATGCAGAAGAGGAGAGTGGAGAAGCAGAGGAAGGAAAAGAATTACCTTTAGCTGGATGTTCTTACAGAGCAGCGGCCAAGACTACACACGAGATGAACAAAGAGTTGGACGGGAAGATAGCCAAATTGAAGCATTTCCTGGACAGTGCCAAGTCCAAACGTTTCTCCACCATTCGGTCTGTATACCCCTTCATTTTTCTCTCTTCCTGTCTGTTTTCTTCTGTGCTTCCTTTTCTTTTAACAAGGTTGTGTGAGGCCATGCAAGCAGGGTTATGTAAGGTGAACACTCGTGCTCTTTCCACCTCAAGACTCCTTTTCTGTTCGCTCTGGCAGGAGCCCTGGACTTGCCTAATGATTTATGACGCATCGTATAATGTTTTTGTGACATTACATTTTTGTTTTTCTGGGTTTTCGAATCTGAATCAATCTTGGAAGCTCTGGCCATGATATGATGGGTGGTCTGTAAGTAATAAGCTGTCGGCTTTTGTTTTAAACAGAATTCCTAAGGGACTCTCGGAGAAGATTTTTGTTTCAGGTGAAACGAAAACAAACCAGAACATAAAGAAGCCACAGCCGAAAGGTGAGCTAAATTTAGTAGTGAAGGCACCACGTGTCTCTTTTTTTTTTTTTATGAGTATATTAACCATGTATATGAACAGCATTAGTTAATGTACAGATTGTACTTTTAATTAATATTATTTAACCTTTTTTTTTTATGGGTACCTCCTGAATTTTTCTGAATACATTTTATGCACACTAGGCATGAGTAGCTGACAGAACATAGAGGTGATATGATTTATATATATATATATAAAAAAAAAAAAGGGAAAAACCAGGAAAAGCAAGCATACCACCTACAAATCTGTTTGTGGAGCCATACTGGAGACAGGTTAATAAGAAGTTTCAGAGTAATGAATATTCACACTAATCGTTGTCCCTTTTGTTCTTTAGCTGTGGTAAATGTCAGCAGGAAGAGAAAGGCTCTCGACAGTGAGGAGCCAGTGCAGCAGAATAAGCTCACATCAAAAGAGGTACGTACTGTTCTCCCGGCACCCCACCGATGTCAGGCATTTTCATGTGTTTACTCGCACCACAAACTGGTTTGTGCTCTTATTAATTGTATGTGTGCAGAGAATGATTCTGGTCTTCATCAAAACAAATCATAACCATAAATCTTCTCTCTCACTTGTCTTTTTGCTTTAAACTTCCACAGAAAAGAAGAATCGACCGTGCGCAGAAGATAAAGAAGGTTGGCGTCCGTTATTATGACACACACAATGTTAAGAACAAAAATAAGAACAGAAAAGCACCCACTGAAGGCAATAAATGCAAAAGAGCTAAGCGATAAAACTATTTGCTTAGTCACAGCTTTATTTCCATGGACTTGTCTGGTTTGGGACACGGGATGTGAGAAATGGAGATGTATAAAAGGAGGATCTGGAATTGAATGAGAACTTCTTAAATGCACTTTTATTCAATGCACCATCCATCCACGAAACAATGATGTGGTTTCACTCTAAACCCCAGCACTGTAAATGACACCCTGTTAATTTTAATAATTTCCTTGTTTTATAATGTCCTTGATCCACAGTTCTGAAAATCTCCATCACATGAGAACTCCTTAATAAAGTTGACATGGCAAAATGTTATCTTGAAATATATTAAATCAGTTGAAGTCAGAATTTATTTTGAAATAATCTGATGCATGACACTCTTTATTTCTTTGGGGCAATGATTGCATCCAACTGGGTCTAAAAAAAAAAATTAAAAAAGAGAAGGAATTATTTTTAGATGCAGATATGTGTCTCGGACATTTGTCTTAATGGTAATTTATGGCTTATAAAGGGCGTACCTTCAGTTGCTGGTTGGTGCGGTTGAGAAACTGGATCTCCTCAGTGTGCTTCTTCTCCTCAACCTGTCGCCGTTCATTTTCTCTTCTCTCAATTGCTTCACACTTAGCCTTCTGCTCATTCACCTGTCTTTCCAGTTCCCTCTTCTCGTTCTCCAAGTCTGCAATCTACCCAAGTTACAATTTCAGTTAGACAATATATGCAGACACCATATGGTTTTTAAAAAATGAAAGAAGCAGGGATGAACAGCAGGGAATACCTTCTTCTCAGTGTCTGACTTCTCTTGCTCAGCCTGCAGAGCTTTCCTCATGCCGAAGGCCACACTGCTCTCATACAGGGTCTGATAGGCAGCGATGGTCATTCGAATCTCGTCTCTCACTCGTAAAAGCAGCACTCCTCTCTCAGCACAGTTGATGGTCACTTGTCTGATGAGCTCATCTAAATAACCATTTATTTTTTAAGAAATTGGAATATTTTAGAAAGGAATGCATTTGAATATGTCACTATTTAAGTTGTGTACTAAATTTGTAAGATGTTGCTGGTTTTTCCACAATCTGGGTATGTCAAACTGCTGCAGATTTCATGCAAGCAAAAAACAAACAAATTTTTGTTAATGATTGCACCCAAAACATTTTTTCGTTGACGTGTTAACACTGATAACGGACTCGGTCTCCTGTTTGTTACGAATAACGTACCGATAATGCAGATTATGTAATCCTGTTTTAAGGAGTCCTGTCTTTAACCCACCAAAGCACTGTGTGTAGAGCTCTCTACGGACAGGGCAAATGCCTGTGTCTCTGGCCTGTCTCTGCTGCAGTTTGAGATCCAGTTCCTCTTGCAGATGAATGACGTCTGACCGGGTGCATGGTGTGCTGGATACCTGCTGTACCCACAGCTGATTATTCTCCATCCATTCCCTGCAACAAGTTCACACAAGCACTCATGCAGTGTCGCATATTAGGACAACTATGGAAGAGCAGGATGGCCTTACCGTGGTGGTAGGATGGCATTAAGAATCTCCTCTGTTTGCTGTTTAATTGGGTCAGACGTAGGGCTTTTGGGTTTGGGTGGAGGTGGAACTGGACCAGAGAGGGCAGGCTGCTGGGGACTGGCCTTCAGAGACCGAGCCTTAGGTTGGAACTGTGAGAGATTCTCAGTGTTTCAGAGGATAGATAGCTGGCTGGTTTCAAGTAAATTACAAATGTGTTACCATGAATAAAATAACACAGTAGTCAGCTGTCATCAACAGCAACTAAACAGAACACCGTGATATTGCTTCAAGTTAGTCTCATATGGAAATGAACACATTCCAGTTGGTTATATGACTGTAAGTCATTCCCTTCAAATGCTTTTAGTTAGAAACTTGTATAACAATGTCTTATGTGACTTTAGACACGGTTCCTTAATTTCCCGCATATCCGCGAATATCAAACGTCCAACATTACACCAACTTTATTCCAGTAAATGCAACTAGCCTGTTTCTCTCCAGTTATACTTCACTAGCAAGGATTGCAGCTAGCGCGAGTCCGCGTTACCTTTGGGGATTTCTTCTCCGTGTTCTTGCTCACCAGCTCCGGGTTGTCATACTTCAGCAAAGACTCAGTAGGAGGAATCATGGTCAGATTTTTGGTTGGTTGGTTTTCAGTTAAGTCTTCGATTTAAATGAATGAAACGTCTCAGGAAAGCTACCCGTCCGACTAGCAGAGCTCGGTGTTGTTTACGGTTACTATGGCAGAGCACCGCTGTAATCACGTTGGGCAAGAAAAATATATCCATCCATTCGTCCGTCTTCTATACCGCTTCATCCTCTTCAGGGTCACGGGGAGCCTGGAGCCTATCCCAGGGAGCATCGGGCACAAGGCGGGGTACACCCTGGACAGGGTGCCAGTCCATCGCAGGGCACAATCACATACCCATTCATACACTACAGACACTTTAGACATGCCAATCAGCCTACCATGGATGTCTTTGGACTGGGGGAGGAAACCGGAGTAAACGGAGGAGAACATGCAAACGCAGCACACACATGGCCCCGGCGGGACTCGAACGCCGGACCCTGGAGGTGTGAGGCGAACGTGCTATCGGTACAATACCATACCAACAAAATTTTGTGTAAACAAAGTTTGCATCCCAGACTGTCCAGGGTGTACCCCGCCTTGTGCCCGATGCTCCCTGGGATACGCTCCAGGTTCCCCGCGATCCCGAAGAAGGAGTAAGCGGTAGAAGATGGACGGATGGAAGTTTGCATCCCTGAGGATTCTACACCTATGAGTAAAAAAAACCCTTTCTGGTAATGCAGGACAACTGTTCATGTTTGAGTTTAAATAATGCTTAAAACAGACATTTAGATGCCAAAATACTTGTGTGTGTGTATATTTTATATATATATATATATATATATATATATATATATATATATATATATATATATATAAAATGTATGTATGTATGTATGCATATATAAGACTTCAAAAACAAAAACGACTAATACAATGAAATTCTACTAAACAAAATCCTCTGTTCATTTGTTGGGGTTTTTATACTGACAGTAAGTTCTGAGTCAGCACTTATCTTTATTAAGCTAAAAAGTTTGCATCCCTGTTAACCTGCTAATTTATTTTAATATGCATCAAGAAAACAGTGAACTCGTTTACTTTAAGTGTAATTAATTTAAATTAAAAGCGCGGACAGAACAATGATCCATGCTTAAAAATCCTTCTTGTTCTTATTCTGAAGAAAACAGAGAGAAAGGTGATCCGAAAATCTCAAACAATTTATTGATCAATTTAATCAAGTAGCAAAATAAGCTGGGGGGGGACTCACATGACAAAGAAAGTCTACCAGTTGAACCCGCTCGGTGTGTGAATTGAGTGCTGGTTGTTGGTAAATCCAAACTGGATTTTTCAGCAGGGATTGTAGTGTTCACACACGGCCTACTGCACAGGTCCTGGAGTTAAAAATACTACATACTCACTGAGTTTACATGGACAACAATAATCCACTATTAACCCGAGGTAGACAATACTCTAATTAAGAAACTACCATGTAAACATCAATTTTTAATTACCTTAATCCACTTAAGGTCATACTCGAAGTAAGCACTAATCGAATTAAGACATGTGCAGTACTCCTGTTTTAGTCGCATTATGGACATGTATTACCGACATGTAAACACCTTAATCACATTATGAACGTCGTGTGAGAGTTTTCATCGCATTTTGCGACAGGACACGATCTACACAGCAGTTCTCAACATTTTACGGCGAACAAGAGAGTTCGGCTGCGTCCCAAACTACTACTGCGTCCTTGCCGTGGAAAATACATGTATCTCGGCTACTATATAGTAGGTAAGTACGCGGTTTGAGACACAACCCACAGCTTCAAGCAGCTGTCTATTAGCACGCATAGCATGACAAATAATTAACTGCACTTAAAACGTTTGAAATTAATTAATTAATTAATTAATATTAAAACACCCAAAACTGTATACGGTACAATAACAAAGACGAACTGTATGTTGATGCGTGAAATTCTGGAGGGACGTCAGACGGTGTGGCGCGGTGACGTAATGACGTGTGCTGTTAATAGAACTATGTTCTATAACATGTAAAACAGGTACATGAAAGGAGTATTCTAAAGCGACTCCTGTAAACACCTTAATCACATTATTATCTTACTCAGAGTAAAGTCAATAATTAGATTACTTTCTGTCCATGTAAACGTGGTTATTATAGTGTTTCCCATGCTCACAACACACCCGGGTCAACTAAGCTAATTAACGGCGCTTCCTGAGTTAATGTAGGTGTGTTGGAGTAGGGGAAACATTCAAACGCACAGCAAAAAAGACGCATCAACTACCATGTTTTGTGAACCTGTGGCTTAATTCACGTGACTGGCAGCTTCATAATCTACAATTCTTTGCTCCACCACCAGATGTCGGTGAAACTACCGACAAAACGGAACTAACGTTCTGCATTGGGAGAGGAGGAGGACTGTTTTGCCGACGTACACGATATAACCGGAAGTGTGCGGGAAGGTCTTTTAGTATGTTGCACTTATAACGTAAGTATTTTGTGCTATAGTGGATATGAGCTCAGTTTAAGATCGAGGTTGTTGTCCGTGACCAGTTGTTGTTCGTGATGGATAACAAGAGAAGAGACAAAAAGTCTCCTGTTCGCGATGGCAAGATAAAAATTAAACAGGAAAAAGTCAGTCCTGCTAGGCCTCAGAGATCGCGCCGCTCGAGTTCGAGTTCAACCCGCAGCAGTACAAGTCCTCCGCCGAGGAGACGGGAGCACAGGTACGTGACTTTCTGCCTCACCCTGGTTCAGTGTTACAACTGAAATTTTATAACACTTGTACTGAAGTCCTGCGTTTCTGTGGATCAATATGTGAAGGCGAGCTCCACAGTCACAGCAGCTAGAGCAGTTTTGGTACTAGTGGCAACAAGCATGACTTGTTGTTGTTGTTGTTGTTTATAGATCGCCCGTCAGGGAGAAAGACAGATCCCCTGGAAGAAGAGACCGCTTGTCGGGTCGACGCGGGGACAGATTTGCTCGAGACAGGAGGAGTCGGAGTCCACATCACGGAGCTGATAATAAGATAAAGCGGGTCATTCAAACTACAATTCATTTAATATATTGTTCTCAGTTATACACGGAGTCCCAAAAGTCTCCATACATCGGGGAGATTAACACACTTCTAGCAAAATTTCATTTTGGTTTTATTTCAAAAATGATTTTGTAAACATTTCTTTGTAAACACACACAGTGTCATCTCTCTCCTCTTGGAACAGCTTCCTGGTCCAGCCATGAGAATGATCTCAATAATTTCTTCTTAAATGCTATCTGGAGAAAAAAAAAATTATAATATAAAGTAAGTATGAGAAATTTTGAAGGCGTTTTGCCAATAGAGACTTTTGGGACGCCTCGTATATTGTCACTGTACTGTGTGTTTGAAGCATTTAACATGGACGATCTAAAAGATTTTTTCCACTTCTGTAATTGCCTCTCCATCCATCCATCATCCTGTTCCTCTGTAATGACTGTCCTTGTGTTTCTAACCTGCCTCATTAACTAACTCATTGGGCCGTTTACTAATGTTTACAGGAAAAAGAGGAGCGTAATGAAAGGGGAAATAACTTGGATGAGCGACGCGTGAAAAGGGAAGAACAGCGGCATCCCCAACGAGAACGTGAAAGAGGCCAGGAGCGGCACAGAGAGCGGGATGCACAACAGTACCAGCAGCAGCAAGGAGAAAGGGAGCAGCACAACGAGCGTCGCCGAGAAAACCGTCAGAGGCAGGAGGCAAGAGATGGAAATGAGCCACATGCCTTTGCTGGTGGAGAGGAAGAGGAGGATGCCCCTGCTGCTGAGAAAGAGAAGCCCAGCTTTGAACTCTCAGGCGCTCTGGTGGAAGACACCAACACGTACAGAGGGGTGGTTATTAAGTATAACGAGCCTCCTGAGGCCAGGATCCCTAAGAGGAGGTGGCGATTGTACCCCTTCAAAAATGACGAGCCACTTCCGGTGATGTACATCCACAGGCAGAGCGCTTATCTGCTTGGAAGGCAAAGGAAGATAGCAGACATACCTATTGATCACCCATCCTGTTCCAAACAGCATGCTGTATTCCAGTACAGGTGAGGAAAAACAAATATATTGTACTTGTGATGTTTGTTTAGCTAGAACAGTTCACTGATCTCCACAACATCAGCATAACTTTTTTTTAAAACCATATTTATTACATGACATAAATAGCCATATACAGACCGCTCCAGAATTATTGGCACTTTTGGTAAAGAGGGATAAATAGTTTATTGGAAAAAAAATCTTTATTTATTAACTGAAAATATGAAAGATATCAAGCCTACAATTGAACTAAATTCATTATCTAAATTAAAACAAAAGAACCCTTGTCATAGTTGACGCCCCTGCATTTAGTCCTTTTTGCAACCTGCCACTGCCAAAATAGCATCACAGAGAAAGTACAGTGCAGTTTATCTGATAAGGACATTTTCAGTCTCATGTCCACACTGTTCCATTTATATAGCCATTCCCTGATTTATGAAGGTAAACACACTTTTCTAGTTTTTGTGTTCTTTCATCTTTCCCATGCTGATGAATAACTAAGGATAATCAGACTCTGTGTCACCTTGCATGTTCCCTAGTGAAACAGGAAGTCAGGAATGACCAGATAAGATACCTAAACACTCACATAACATAATATAGTAAAGAAGTACATGGAAACATGCTTTAGCTACATTATGTAAGAGTTTCTAGGGGAAAATGTGATGTGTGATTTTGTTACACTTTTCATTTCGTTTTAATATAATATTGGTCTGGAAATTGGCTTTAAATGTTTAAATCTTGTGGGTAAACTTGCAGACAGCTTTCTATTTCTTTTTTGTTTTATTTTTTTTTTATTTACTTCATTTTTATTTTTATTTTAGTTTTGTACACCCAGACATGTTAGTTTGAATTTTACACCAAGCATTTTAATCATTAGCATGATTTTACCTTTGCATACAAGAATAAGTGAATAAGTGTATATTATAACTGTATAAGTGAATTTCCCTGTTTCTAGCTTTCCCCCCCAAACAGTTCACTGCAGCAAAAGTAAAGCAGATGGTGGCACATGAGGTCATAGGAGTGCATTAGTTTAATTCAATCGCTAATTTATTTATTTTTAACAATTATTTGTTAAGACCATTAAAAGCGTAGTATTTTTGCCATTTTGGGCTTGGCCCTTTTAGTTTGCCCAGGAGTGTACATTTTTTCCTAAACATTTTATTAAGGGTGTCAGTTGGTCTGGAGCCGACTGTAACTGTCTACAACTATATGAAAAATCAAGCCTTAGTGCCTCTCAAATGATTGAATTTGACCAGAGAACTGACACACGGGTAACTGGCAGAGAACTGACACACGGGTAACTGGCAGAGAACTGACACACGGGTAACTCGCAGGTAACATTCAGACAAGTGTCTCTGAACTGTGCCCAAATAAATAATAATAATTAAATTAGTCACATAAATAATGTGACTAATAGACAAGTGTTTATCTCTGAAGGTATAAATCAGTTAAGCAGAAACAAGAAGTTCTCTAAAAATAACCACTGTGCTAATAACGGTGCATTTAATCAGTTCCTTTAATCTGCACCATTGTTTATAGCCATTTATTTGTGCACTTAGGGTTAGGGTTTGTGCACTTAGAATTCTGTGTTTGTCATCTTCAGATTAGTGGAGTTCACACGAGCAGATGGCACCACAGGCAGGAGAGTGAAGCCCTACATTATTGACCTCGCTTCAGGTAACGGCACGTACCTAAACAACCAGCGTATAGACCCACAGCGCTACTATGAACTCAAAGAGAAGGACGTGCTGAAGTTTGGCTTCAGTAGCCGTGAGTACGTGCTCCTGCACGAGTCTTCTGACACAGCAGAGGTCGACGCTAAGAAGGATGAGGATGAAGAGGATGAAGGCCTTGAGGAATAGTCACTGCTCAGTTTACCAAAGTACTTTTGTTTTAATATACTTTTACAAACAGCGCGGACTGTACAGTCTTGATCGCTGCGATGGACCCAGATGTTGATCGGCTTTTTGGTTTTGATGTAACCATTATTTTTGTGAATGTGGTTTATCAAAAAAAAATACACTGATGGGCGTTCGTCTGACTGCTATCTGTGTAAAAAATCTATTCTCAGGTGGACAGCATAAGTGTCGTATCAGATGGCTTTGTGTTGTCTGGTACTGCACAGTGTAGTCCCTTTATCCCAAGTGCTCAATGCCAGAACAAAATATATATATAATGGATAATTTGTTGTCAATGAACGTCTAGATTCTGTAAATATCCTGGAGGTCATTATTGTTTGTTAGTTTGTAATTTTTAATGATGAGGAAAATGGCTATTTCTAGTTTGTAGACATTCTTTTCCTTTTTTTTGCTAAACGTTCCTTAATAGTCTCATTATTGTTCTTCTCCAAGGTAATAATTTTTTTTAATTTTGAGTTTCATAATATTCTGTGTGTGTTTTAGATGTTTTGTATTGTAAAATAAAACAAAAGAATGGGGTTTTTGTTTTCCCATGTGTTGTCCAAAGGCAAAATGAGTCTCCAGAGGTTCCAACTTCTATGATTTAGCTGTAGCATTTGATGTTTGATTGACTCTTTCCTACAGAGGTCCCGAAGCGACCTGAATACTACTACAGTTACTACTAACTGAATACTATTTTATTTATTTATTTATTTTTTTTAATAATTATAAAGCAGATTGCCGGTCCCAAGCCCGAATGCAAAAGGGAGGGTTGGGCTAGCAACCTGTCCCTGTAAAAACCTTAACTGCTATGGAAACGGCGAGAGAGATTTCTCTCTCGTCGCCCAATACGCTACTTAGCGTCGGTGGAAAAGAAGAAGAAGATTATAAAGCAGTGGTTTGATAAACGTGTAAAATTCTCCTGACCAAAGAGCCAGTTAATGAAGGGGAAAAGGGTGCAGGGCATATGAAAGACACGTTTTTTTCTGGTAGTGGTTACTTCCACTTTGTTTTATCTTGGTGAATTTTAATCTGGGAATTTATTCAACTCGATTTTGTGAGTCGATAGACAACAAGAAGCCAACTGTGGCCGCTATGGTTGGTGAAAAATGCAGCTGTGGTCACAGCTGTGGTCACAGTGAACTTTTGCCTTCTATATTTTTTTACTGTTGCTCGGGGCACATGTGGTGGGAAATGTTACCACTACATTGTTTCCAAAATCACACACAAACACCAGAGCCAAAATACTGTTGATGTGTGTAACTTAATATCATGTCAGAATTTCACCTGGGGGTTTCCAGTTATCAATGCTGGCACCTCTGTATTATGATTTTGTAACAGTATACTGTATGCCTTTGTGGGGGGAGGAAATGATTTGCAGCTTATAATTGAAAAACTACACTTTAGCTACACGATATTGCACTGGATCTACACAGTTCTGTATTAAAGCAGGTACACAGTAGACTTCTTTCAATCCCCTGACATGACCACTTCTGTATTATTAAGACATTTCAATCATTATTAAGCTATTTAGGAGATCATCGGGATGCTCTCATCCAATTTTTAGAATTAGGATGCAATAGTGATATCAGATACAGAGCCCTGAGTAAGTGTAAATACCAAATTCTGATCCAATGTTCACATCCTCAACACTGAAATCATTATTGTTTGTGCCCTGAACATACCAGTATCTCGTCACTGTGATGGTCATAGAACCATAGAAGTAATTCACTTACTCTTTTTGGGATTTTTACAAGTGATCTTTTTTTAAGCATATTTTATGGCACTTGTTACAGAAAAGTATTAATAATAGTTTTTTGTTTGTTTGTTTGTTTTTTAAATCCTAGACAAACATAAGCTTTCACCAACATATGTTTACACTTCAGAATTCTAATTAACAAATTACAATGAACATATTTTTCCACTAAGAGGGCATTTTGGTTTTAATAATAAGGAATATAAACAAACAATTTAGCTACATGTAAGCAAATAAACTTTTCGTTACAGTTATATTTCTATTATACACCAAATACATTTCAATTGATTAGTTAACCCTTCTAAAATGACGTTGGCTCTTTGATATTCATTCTGACAAGAAGGTTTACACAAATGAACGTTATTCAGCAGAACATTTAACACACAACAGTACAGTTTTGAACATTATATACAATTCTGGGCTTTTGTATTAGCTACTCTTTACATATTGGTTTACTTTTGAGGTGTATAATTATGCTCAGACAGCTGACATTCTCTCTACCCAATTTATCAGTGGAAAGATATCAGTACCACTACTAACCCTGCTGAAACATCCAGCCTGGTTTGACCACCAATCAGCTACTAGAACAGAGGCTGAGTTGGTCAGGCCGGTCGACCATCTGTGGCAGCTGGTAAGGTACATTTCCGGTTTCTTTATTACTTACTATTACTATTAATATGGATCAATAAATGTTTCAGATGTTTGATTGACCTTAGTGCTGCATTATGTTCTTTCTTAAAAAAAAAAAAAAAAGCCCCAATAATAACTTGATGATGCAGTAACAGTATTGGCAATTAATAAACTGCTTTGGCAGCTATTCAGCTGGATTTTAGAGCAGCGTCACTGCTTTGATGAGAATGATCCACCACCAAAGTCTGCTTCTTTCCACTGATGGACTTCTGATCAATTGTAAATAGCAAAAGATTGGCTACCGTCAGTATGTATACACCTATTCAGTCAACATACTGTTTATGCTTGCTTTCTCTGCTCAAATGTCCCTAATTGCTGCAAGTCCTTCCGTTCGAGACTTTTATTTTGAAGTTGGCCATAATGACCCGGATGTGATACTGGCTGCCTCTGTTTCTTCGCGTTGTGGAGCACTTTGTTAAAAAATAAATAAATGCTCTAATTCTATCCTTTTTATTTTTCTCAAATGAATGTACTAGTTTATACGGTTCGTTTTGTAGCAGATATCTACGCTCAACACTTTGAAAGTAGAAGATTGTTTGCGTGTACATAGAAGTGTATTGTCACACATTAGTCTATGAAGTCTAGGCTTCTGCTTCCTGTTCGTACTCTAACGGCACAGACGCTTTAGCTGCTATTATAAGCCACTTGTTTTCGGGCTCTGAGTAACACGATGCACCCACGCGCCTCCCTGACACACTACCCGTGCTAGTGATCATGTATGTGATCATGTATGTGTTTGTAGTGTAGACTGAACTAGTTTGTGTGGGTGAGAGTCAGGACTGTCATGAGCACGTCCACTGGAGCTCAGCGGTCTTCCCTGCGCTTTGGTCAGGTCGTTATTGGGCCACCTGGCTCAGGGAAAACGACCTACTGCCGAGGCATGTGTGACTTCCTGAGTCAGATCGGGCGCAAAGTCGTGGTGATCAACCTGGATCCTGCCAACGAGGGACTTCCGTATCCGTGTGCAGTGGACATTTCAGAACTAGTCACACTTGAAGATGTGATGGACGGGCTGAAACTGGGCCCTAACGGAGGCCTCATCTATTGCATGGAATATTTAGAGGCCAATTTGGACTGGTTAGAGGCTAAACTGAAGCAGCACCATGACTGTTATTTCCTTTTTGACTGCCCTGGCCAGGTGGAGCTTTACACTCATCATAGTGCAGTCCGAAATATATTTGCCCAGCTATCCAAGTGGAATTTCAGGGTGAGTAAAAGTGTGTGTATGTGTGTATACACGCGCACACAATTCAATTCAATGCCTATGCATGTACACGTGTGTGTATGTATGTATGTATGTGTGTGTATGTATCTATACAGCCATGATGCATCATATTATTTGTGCGTTTGAATTATAACACCTACTTCCTTTGTGTTGGACGTTCGTTCATGATTCTAGTTGACTGCAGTGCATCTGGTGGACTCTCATTACTGCGCTGATCCAGCCAAGTTCATTTCTGTCCTGTGCACCTCGCTGTCCACCATGCTTCAAGTGGAACTTCCTCACGTCAATGTTCTCTCCAAGATGGACCTTATTGAGCAGTATGGCAAGCTGGGTGAGGAGCTATTCTACAGGGTGTCCCAAAAGTCTCTATGCGTTGTGGAAATGAACACTTTTTAGCAAATTTTATTAAGAAAATTATCCTCTACACGACCGCTATTTCTTTGTAAACACACACAGAGTCTAGTGTTATTCTTGTAATTGCATGTCCATCGCAACCTTTGCGACAGCTTGCCAATCCAGCCACGAGAATAAATTCAATACCTACTTTCCGCAAAGGCAGTCTTCAAGGCTATCTGAAAAATAAATAATATAAACTAGGTATAAAACATTTTTGGAAAAGTGTTCGTTTGCCATATGTATGGAGACTTTTAGGACACACTGTACATTAGTGGTTCTCAACAAAGTGGGTCCAAGCACCGCAGGGATCAGTGAGTTCTGTTTGTGGGTTTGCAAAAGTGATGGAAATCACAACCCAGCCTTATCAAAGTTATTGTTTATTTGTTAGCCTGTTTGTCTGATCATTTGAATTGGGTTTAATCCAGACCTCAACTCAAAAACAAGTAGGCCTGTAATTCTTGTCAACTTTGGCCTAATGAGACCTGTCTGTGGAATTAAAAGTCTGATGGCTAAAAAAGTATCACTGTATACATTTCATTAATGAGTCTAATATTTGAATAGTCTGATTATACTCCAAAATCTGTGCCGAGGGGGTCTGTGAAATTTATTTTACCGTTAAATTGGTACCTGGCTGCAACAAATTTGGTAACTCCTGTCCAACATGATAAACTTTTTATTGTGATATTGTGTTTTGCATGGCCAACAGTGTTGAATGTGGAATAGAGTATTCAGAAATTTAAAGCACGAGCCGTTCATTTATAGGCTTTTTACACTGTGGACCCCCTTTCTCCAACCCTTAAATTAAATCAATTTGGAAGTAACCATGTTGTTTTAAAAATGTAATTTACATTTAGCAATAGAATTACTGTCTTGGATCTAATGGCATACCAAGTTAAATCTCAATTACAGAGCAATATTCCTTCACTAATTTCATGTCGTCCCTGTGTTACCATATTTCAAAGCCTTCAATCTTGATTACTACACGGAGGTTATGGACCTGTCATACCTGGTGGAACATTTAGCCACTGACCCATTCTTTAAAAAGTTCCACCATCTGAATGAGAAGTTGGCTGAGGTGATCCAGGATTACGGTCTCGTCTCCTTCGTCCCTCTGAATGTGCAGGTTAGTGTCTCTCTCTCTCTTTCCTCTCTTCTCTTCTCTCTCTCTCCTCTCCTCTCTCTGGGTACTTCTCATTTCTTATTTGTGCATCCTCGTTTCCTTTCCTCGCATCTTCACTCCACCCCCTTATCATGTGAGAGTAGGATGCAAGGATGAGATGCGAGGAGAGTGGAATCAAAGCAAGTCAAATAGAATATCTTCGCTCTCTCAAACGTCTCTTCAAAGCAACGTCAATTATTGATAACTGTGCTCAGCTGGATGATCTCACTGCGCTTCAGGGATGTGCCGTTATGTTGGAGTTTGGTTAATAACAACATTCTTGATAAACCAAAATGCACTGATGATATATGAAAGGTCTGGCTTATTCAACAATGAATGAATGAACAGTACATCATTTATCTCATCTTTTGTGCAGCTTTGCATATCCAAAAATGAAAGGATCAATTAATTACAGTACTCATTCTAAGCATATAATTATTTAATTATAGTTCACACAAAATGCCATCAAATCACCCAAGGACGTTTTGTTTTAGATGTAGATGTAAAGGAGGTGGGGAATTTATTCATGCATGAGGCTTTTCAACAAGAAACACTTCCGCATAGGATACACCTGTGTATCCTCGCTCCTCTTTCTCATTCCTCACTCCTCACCTACTTGTAGTGCAGTTAGAGAATTGATATGTCCTTAAAGATTGCTGACTTTGATTGATTTTTGGGTCACAGGCTGGAGGAGAGAGGAAATGAGGAAGCATCAATTTGAGTATTGAGAAGTGCTCTCTCTGTCTCTGTTACTAAGAACTAAAAGGCATTGGATACATTCCTGATACTTTGTTCTACAGGACAAGCAGAGCATGATGCAGGTCCTTCGCACAGTGGACAAGGCCAATGGCTACTGCTTTGGTGACTTGGAGGAAAGAAATCTGCAGGCTATGTTGTCTGCTGCTCTTGGAGCAGATTTTCAGTTTAACTTGTATCCTTTTCTAATCAGTTGCTTTTGTCATATTTAATTTAACATTTATTCATTTGGCAGATCTGTATCCAAGGATTAATAAAAACTATTGAGCTGCCATTGCCTCATATTTCTGTCCCTTAGCTGGTTGAATTTCATTGAATTAATCTATCCTATTTTTTTAAAATGTTTTTGTTTACATGTTGTTGAAATATATTTCCTTAACTTTTTTTTTCCAGAGCTCTTGGGGTACAAGAGAGATATGTGGAAACCAATAAAAAAACTTTGGAAGAAGAGGTCATGGACTTGTAATTGTAAAAAAAAAAAAAAAAGCTTAATTTAAAGACTGCATTTAAGACGGCATTGACTTGACTCTCTTTCCTAAACTGAAGGTTTTGAAGTGTTAAGATGAGATTAATTGTAGTAGGCAAACAAATTGAAACCTGAACCACAAGGCATAATATAAGCACCTACCACGAACATTTACAGAATCAGGACTGGAATCTGTAGAAATATTTCTTTTGTAAGAAAAATAATAATAATAACTTTCTCCATAGTAACTGTTCATTTTAATACCATATATGATATCTTAAAATTATGTAATATATCTGTTAACCATCATCTCTTTCTGTTTACTATGTGCATATTTACTGTTTTCATTCTTCTTGAATTAAGGAAACTTTGTAAAATAAAACGTTGAACACACTCAGTAAACACTTTATTAGGCAACATAATATATCGTAATTGTCAACTGTATTCCATTTTCTTCTCAGCACTGTATGCATTACCATATGTGTTGTGGTCTCTTTTGTTAATTACCTACTCTACAAATAGGTTCCGTCCTTATTTTATTTAATAATATATATGGATCGCTACAGAAAGAATTCATGTGCAGAAATATAATAACGTGGTAATGGTGGAGAAATATAACAAGGGTGTATTGAAAAATATAAGTATCAGCTAATCATTATAAGCTTTGAAATGCAATGCATGCTGTCTTTATGTTCAGCTTTATGTTCACCCCATATTTCATTAAAAGAGACATGAACCATTTTTACCAGGTCACTGCACATCAACCATGCTGTATTAAGGAAACCTATATAAAGAACCTATTTATTGGTTCTTGCTCCAAACAGTACATTCAGTAATGTGCAAAAATGTGTGATCAATAATCACATGTAATGACACATTAAACAAAATGATCGACCGTTAGTCAACCACAGCATTCAAGAAATAATACCAATCAACACTTGTATGGATTTAATACTGATTTCCAAAACGTTTGAGATCACATTTCATACTTCCTCCACCAGAGGATGCTGTCGTAAAGAAGACATGATAAATATAGGTTGTTTTCATTGGATGTGTAGGCCTGTACTTATTTCAGACCTATAGGCGTCTTTTCTTGAATATGCAGCTTTTAGTGTCTTGTGAAATAAAGGTCTGAGAGATCGTGCTCAGATTAGGTGTCAAAACGTGCTAACTGTATGTATTAGGCTGTATTGTTTGATCTTGTTTAATGTATAAGAAGTATTCGACACATACATATATATATATATATATATATATATATATATATATATATATATATATATTTTTTTTAATATATATATATATATATATATATATATATATATATATATATATATATATATATATATATATATAAATAAAAAAAGCACGCAGCCACGGCGTTATAACACTTGTTTGTGCGCTCATCTCATTGGAGTGTCTCGCAGTGGAGAGACTGCTGCATGCGGGACACCTTTCCCATCATGTGCTGCCTGGACCTTGTAAAGGCCCTGTCACCCGCGGAGGAACACTGGAATGCATTGTACACGCGAGGGAGAGATGACAACTATGTTACATAGTGCCTTGTGTTTTCAAAACCAGTCTTTTCGGGGCTTCTTTTCTGTTTTAAAAATACGATTTTTAGGTTGTTTTGGTCAAATCATGCCACTCTATGCAATTTCCGTCGCCTCATAGTCTTCTAAGGGTTTTGCGCTAATAATCACCTTAACGCATACTTGTGTGATCCGCGGAAGGACTCGTGAGACTACAGGGTTCTGCGTCGCCTCTTAGCGCACTCTGTGTGTGTGGGCGTCGCGAAAACCCGGAGTGGAGTTTCACAACCAAACATCCTCATTCCGTTTACTTACAGCCGTGGCCGCTCCTTTGTGACCAAAGAGATGCAAAGAAATTAAGCATTTGTCTAATCTCACTTTCTGGAATATGAATTCTGTGTTTTTGGACAAAAATCTGATGAACATTGTAACATATTAGCATTTGATGTACCATGCAAAAATGTACCATGTAAAGATTAAATACATGATGTAATCAGAAAGAAAATGGTGTGTGTGTGTGTGTGTGTGTGTGTGTGTGTGTGTGTGTGTGTGATATTGTACAAGCCTTGTTTGGGAATTGGCACTGATTTAAACAATGGAGGAGTGTAATAACATTAACTAACTATAAAATTAGAAGTACACCGTTTTTACGTGTATAATCTTTAACCAGGTTTAGATTACTCAACTAAAAAGATGGGCTATTAAATGTAGAAGGAAACTTGGCTTCTGTGTTTGTTTGTTTGTTTGTTTGTTTGTTTGTTTGTTTGTTTGTTAGCCTGCATCTAGAATTTTAAATACAAATATTGTATGAGTTGAACTCTAACACCAACACTTAGCATTAGTTATGGCTGTATTGAATGAGGAAATTGTGAGTAAGCACGCCTGAGCTAAGAGGAAATGTTTCTTATTATATTTTCAAAAAGGTGTTCCTACACCAATTAACTCTCATTTTTGCTTTCTAGACATTAGTATATTTACTTCATTGATGAATGTGCTTGCCTAAACTATATCAGAAATGTTTAATTGACTTGTGTATAAAAGAGTGGAATATAAAAGTAATATGTGGCCTATGTGATTAGTTTTTGTGCAGAAAAATCACTGCAGGAGCATTTAGTTTAAGACAGCACAATCACAAAAAAACGGACTGTTTTGTCTAATATCCTGTTTATGCTCACCACCACTCCCATGCCATCGCAGAGTAGGGAAATGCTGTAGCACTATGCAGCATATCTCTTTAGCTAAATGACTACTATTTCAGATTGTATGTGATAGATAAGATATCTACTGCTAAAGGAAACTTCAGCAATATGTTGGTTCTGCTAAGAGGAACACACACGTACTTTATTGCATATGTTTGTGGAATTATCCAGGTGATCATAATACATGCATGATTGAACAAAATTGGTCATGTTTCATTATGTGTAATCCTACATTTCTGAAACTTATTATTGATGATTCTTATATAAACAAGTGCAGTGGCTTTGGTAGACTTGAGCAGCAGCTGAAAACAGGACGCAGTGTGTGTGTGGGGGGGGGGGGCAGTGTGTGATCTACAAACTCAATCCAGAATCCAGTTCACACTTTAGTTTGATCTGCATGGTAAAATCAGGAGCCAGACAGGCAGAAGGAGTTAGTGATGTGAAATTCGTTTCTGCCTTCCTAGGATTATGAATGTACTAGTTTGACAAGTTGGCTCCCCTATACTTCTAGTTTATGTTCTAGTAGACCTCTGAGTATTTAACCATAAATGCTTGTACGGAACCTCAACCTTTTCATTTTAATACAAAATATAATGATTTGACCTTCCCTTTTTCTTTTTTTTTGTATCAATTTGGGTCTATTCATCATGTTGTTTTTTATTTCCTTTTTCTGGAGCATGAGATAAACAGAACGACTATAATCTTATCACTAGTATATGTTTAATTCAGTATATTAAAATCACAAAAACAAATACTCACTAAATCATGATCTATTGTTTCAAGGAAAACAAAGGAAATGGAGCAGGTTATTTTGAAACAAAAATGTATTGCTTCTCTTAAAAACAACACCAACAATGTGGGCCTATAGTGTTCCCATGTTTCTGTTGTCTCCAGGTTTGTTGTGTGGCTGTGTTCTGTGTGTTTGTGTGAGGAGGAGGGGGTATTGGTTGTGCGAATGCACCCACATCTATGCTTTCGTGCGCTGGCTTCCCAGACTGCTACTTCTTTGCTTAGCACACTTCAGAGACCGAGTTTGTGTGTGTGACGGCTGCCCAGCAACCTGCTGGCCGAGACCCAACTTCCCTGTGTGTGCTCTGGTTACTTTGTAGATTCCCATGTGGGGGTGTGTCTCAGAGTAAACGATTGAATGAACCACTAATTGAAAGAATGGCTCTATAGAACAACCCCCCCCCCCCTTGAGTATAGCTTATGTGCTGCTTATTTTCATATTAATGGCAATGAGTTTGTCTGGTACAACATACATATACCATATTATTTTTTCCTGTCATTTATCGTGGCCCATTGCAAAGCTTTTCATATATTTTAAATATGTGTAAGTGATATTACTCTCAACTATAGGTGAAAATTTAACACCATAACGGTGTAGGCCCATTCTAAATAAATTAAACACATAAAAACATAGTCATGTGAAAACACACACACACACAAATCCCCCCCACAACATTTCAATAGGATTCAAATCTGGGCTTTGACTAGGCAATTCCGTAACCCTCCATTTCTCCTTTTTTCCTTTTTATTTAGACATTTCTTGGTGGATTTGCTAGTGTGCATAGGATTATTATCCTGTTGAAAGGTCCACTTTCGGTTCAACTTCAACTTTCGGACAGATGGCCCCACAACCACGCTGATATGATACAGAATTCATAGCTGAGTCAATGAATGTAAGCTGTCCAGTCCATGAGGCAGTAAAGCAACCCCAAATAATTACATTTCCACCACTGTGCTTCACAGGTGGTATGAGGTGCTTCTCCTGATAAGCTGTCTTTGGTCTGCGCAAAACATGTCTGCTGCTACTGTGGCCAAACAACTCTATCTTCCTCTGTCCAGACTGCAGTATTCCAGAATGCCTAGTCTTTGCCTATATAGTCATTGGCACACTGTAGTGTTGCAAAGGCTATTTACCTGGCATGCCTCACATGCAGGTCAAATTTATGCAATCTCTTTCTGATTGTAGAACCATGCACTTTTACACCAACAGTTGCAAGTCTTACTAGCAGATCCTGTGATTAAATGTTAGGGTTCTTGGAGACTTCTTTTTGCATAAGACAGTCTGCTCTTGGGCTGAATTTGCTGGGACAGCCAGTCCTGGACAAATTGGCAGTCGTTTGAAATATGCACCATTGTAGATTAGTTTCCTTACAGTGGAATGATGTATTTCAAATAATTTGGTGATCTTTTTAAATCTCTTGTCAGATTCATAGGCATCCACAAACTTTTTTCTGTTGGCCTTATAGAACTAAATAGTGTACTAAATATTTCACGTCTGTATATAAGATATAAGATAACAGCATCATCAAGAGAAAAAAAAACACAGAATGCTATGAAGAAGGCTGGGGCTGATTTCTTTCTAACCGAAACTGTAGATTCATGCAGCTTGTCTGTAACTGTTCTGTCAGTTGATTTGATTGGATCTGGACAATATTCTTCAGCCCATGTTACTGTCACATCCACAACATGTCATCAGCACTGACTGAGAAGGCACATGTGAAATACAGTTGCAGGAACAATAAATGTCAAAATAACCACACGTTACAATGAGTGGCAAAATAACCACATGTTAACAGCTAATGAAAGAGTGCAGAAGTACAACAGTACATTTTAAATAGATTTTTAAAATAGCTGTTCTTTACCTTAGGAAATGTCTGTCATCTAGGGTTTGATGCTTTGGCCAAACTTATAAAAGTTGTAACTGGATAAATAAAGTAGTATCTATTCATATTAGTAGGATTATTTTATTAATTGTTTTAACATACAGAGTCAGTGGTAAGCTATTTTAGAAATTAAAAATCATAAGGTAGTGACTATGAGCAAATGTTTCTGAACTCACAGCATGGTTTAATTTGAACTGTCCTTGGTTTGACTTTGTTTGTGTTTTGAAAATTGCAGAAAAACTGTAAGGATTACAAAAACACTAATATGTGCTCAGTCAGAGGTGCTAATATGAACCCAGGTCCATGTCTCTAACATAAATGTGATAAAACACACAGTATATTCATTCGTACAGCTTTTGTAGCTGGTTTATCCTGGTCAAGGTTCTGGTGAATCCAGAACCCATCCCAGGAGTACTGGGAGCAAGCAAGGATACACCCTGAATGGGATGCCAGTCCATTGCAGCACACCATACACAAACACATTCACACCTTAGGTCCATTTAGAGTCGTCAATCCACCTGCAGGCATGTTCTTGTGAGGAGGGAGGAAACTAGAGACTCTGGCGGAAACATGATCACCAACCAGTGGCCAATTCCTATGCCCTCACATAAGATAATAGAGATTACATATGTGTACATACTGTACATTTAAATTTCTCAACAACAGGTCAAAACATAGTTTGTCAAATGCCTGCTAAAAAACTGATTGGTCAGCGGTGAACGTTTCTTTTTATGGTTATTTAAAAGTCATTCTTATGAATCATTTTACGAACTAGCATAAAACTAGAATCCACAAAAACTTGATTGAAATTTTGAATCTATTCAAACTTGATCAGACAAGTGTTACTTGATAAACAGTCTTTTGAACGTTATCCCACCTCATATTGTTAGTATTTGTACAAATTTAACAAATAAAAAAACATCCTCCAAATGAAAATTTAACTTCATGAAAATCAGACAAGATCTGATTCCTATAGCCAAAACTGGCCATGGCCTAAACATTCTTTGGCTTCAAAAAATTCAAATGGTTTGACCTATCAAACTTCTGTGAGTAACTTATGAGTGAATAGATGGTCTAGAATTGATTTAAAAAAAGTAAAATTCACATAATTAGCTGGGGGTACGGCAGGGAACTGTTGCTGCCCACAGCCGCATGGTCCCCAATTTGATCCTGAACTCATGTTACTGTCTGTGTAGTTTCTCTGCATGTTTTCTCTGTATCCACATGGGTTTCCTCCAGGTTCTCTGGTCTCTTTCGTCCTCACAAAAACATACCAGTAGGTAGACTGGCAATTCTAAATGTCCCCTTAGTGTAAATGAATGTGTGCATGTTGTGCTTCGAAGGACTAGCGCCCCTTTCAGGGTGTGTCCCTGCCTTTCGCCCACTGTTCCTGTGATAGGCTCTAGATCCACTGCCACCCTGGCCAGGATAAAAATGTTACTGAAGATTAATTAATAAACAAAAATAGGTCAAATCAGCTAATTGGTCGAAATGGAAAAATCGTGCTTGTCTATTCAAAGAATCTGGGATAAAATTAATTTGACTGCTAGCTTCTCAGATAGGCTATGGGGCAAAACAGAAATCATGATATATAGGACAATACTGGTCTTTTTCCACTTTCCTGAGGGACTATACAGCACCTTTCTGACAAATTATTTGCTTCTAAGGCTCAGTCTTTCCTCCCATTTTAAAAACAATCGAAAGAAAATTATTTAAAACAAAATTACGTTATTGGACCTCTAAAATACTCAAAATGTCGATTTAAAAGTGGCTTGATCAACACACATAGAGGGAGCTTCATACTTCACTGGTTGAGGCTGGAGTATGGTGTAGGCCAGCAGTATAGCAGTACTGTGTGTGTGTACTGCACTGAAGCCGCGCTGTGCTGTGCTGTGCTACCCATCCCCCACAGTCAGGCACTAGCAGTGCTGGGCTTCTTTTGCAAGCAGCAAAGAGCTAAAGAGAGACGAAGAGAGAGGGGTGTGGGGCGGGGAGACGTGAGCAACAAGAAACGAGCTTATTCTTGTGCACAGAAATAATTTTCCCTCGTGAGATCCTCCTTTCTGTTTCACTTAAAGGCCAGAGTGAACTACAGGGTAAATAGGCAGAGGTTATTTTGTGATAATAATGTATTCTGTTTCTCAACCGCTTGCAGTGTTTTATCTGATTTTCTCCTCACCCTCTCCCTCCCTCCCTCCTCTCTCTCTCGTTCTTTTTTTTCTTTTCCATTTTCACTTCCTGCTTTCAGCCGTAGCCCCGCCCACCAGCAGCACTATCTTCTGTACTTCTTCCTCTGCTACACTCACAAGCAACTCTCCCTCATTCTAGATTTCTGTGAAACCCCAGTTAAAATTTCAAACCAATTCATCTGAGATTCATATGTTAAGCGTATAGTGTATTAATCTCTTGACATTTTCCAACAAATCCAGCAGAATATCTGTGTGGTTGGGTAATGTAGTTACCATATATTATTATATTATTACAGTGTACACAGACAGGTGACAAATGAAAGGTAAAACTTATGAGGGGCATTTTGCTGGTTTGGGTCCACTTATCAGCATAGTTATTCTGACTCTATTGGATTGTATGAACATTTCCCTCCTGATAGAAGTGTTCTCTGCCAGAATGACAAGGCCCTGAATGGTTTAATGAGTATGTAATTGATGTCAAACAGTTTTAGAAAATATTGCCACTAAAACTGGTTTTATACTGTCTGATTTCAGTAGCCTTTTAAAACGATTATCACACTGCAACAGAACAGACTGTGACATGGTATGCATTCGCTGTGTCAGATTATCTGGTGAAGATCCGCTAACGGTAGACCTGCAGTTAAAGAAAATGCACAATCTTGGCTTGTGCAGAAATCGGGTTACGTAAACGGAAACATTCTTCAAAGTGTACCTTGAGAAAATAAGGATTTTTTTTTTAGATTAGGATATTTTGTTTACATTTCACCATTGCCACTGGTGTATTTGTAGCTAGTTAGTTTCACACAATCCTAGGACATCCTCTTATTGGTGGCTTTCAGACCAGTGTTGCAACAGCGGTCACACTGATAATTTAATAAATAAATAAATAAAAATTCTGACACTGTTCGGCTGTGTTTGGTCGCAAACAGCACTAAACCAGTTAATCCACAACCGAAGAATTAATTTTACAATTGACAGCAAGTTATACAAAAAATAGTAGGCAAGAAATACAAAATATTAATTACAGATTAAATATTTTGTGTGTCAATGTATCTATTGCTAAAAAAAGTGTTTTTCTTGCTGTTATGCAACGTCAAGCTCCCCCTTCCCCGCCAAACAAGCCCATTCCGCACTTCGAGGAGGATCCACTCCGGGTTTTCCTTGTTGCAGCGTGTGTCGGTAAAATGGCTGTATGAGCCTCGTGCTGGTGTGATCCGTTCCTCCGCTGTAGTCTAGTTCTGTAATAGAAACCCCCACAAATTCCGTGTCGGTTAAATTCATTCCCTGGGAACACAGTTTACTGTTCAGAGTGCTTCTAAAAAAGCAGTGCTAACGGTGCAGCCCGGATTCGGTCCGGCGGTAAGGGGTGGGGATGACTCGAGATACGGGCAAATGGTTGTAAAACTGTTGTATTTACGTTTCGATGTTTAGCGTTCGATTGTGACTTGACTCGCCGAGAGGGAGAGAGAGAGGGGGGTTATCATGGCCGCTCAGGTCGCCAGCGCTACCTCTCTCAACAGCAGCCCGCCTTCCGAGCTGAAAAAAGCGGACCGAGACCCAAAGGAGGAGTCGGTACCGGCCGAGAAGCAGCAGGAAAATAAGGAGCCGGGATCAGAGATCGGATCACCGGGCCGCGGCGAGCTGCACGAGCGGCCCGAGCCTGGCAATGCTACGGGAGGAGGAGGAGGAGGAGGAGGGGAGTCCGAGATGAAGAACGGCAACGGCAATCCTCCGCGGCTCACCAATAATCAAAATGATCCTGCCGGACCCGAAGCGAATAACCACCCGGGCATGGCCCATCAGCACCACGGGTCCGGTTTTCCGCCGCCGTCCTACGGCTACACTCACCACTACGCACGGGGCCCTTTTCATCAACATGGCGGACAACAAAGCCCTGGCATGGCAGCCGCGGCGCCCAGCAACATGATGGAGCCGTATGGACCGAATTCGCACGATCACGGCTTCCCGAACCATCAGTTCAACAGCTACGGACAATTTCCGAACCGAGCGCCGTACCCCAGCCCGGGCTACGCCATGAACTCTCCGCGCAGCGCTCCGGCTCAGGCGGCTAAGCAGCAGCAGCAGCCAGCGGGAGGATCTCCGACTATGGCCGCGTCCTACAATAATCAGCGCTATAGTATCGCAAATCCACAGGCCACGTCCACACCGACTCTAAATCAACTCCTAACCTCGCCGAGCTCCAGCCGCGGATACAGCACTTACCCGCCGAGCGACTACAACAACCAGGAAGGCGCTAACAAGGGAGCCGCGGATATCAGTGCTGCTGCCCAGTATGGAGGGGGCCATCCGGGCTGGCAACAAAGGAGCCATCACCCGCCACCCATGAGCCCGGGAAATACGGCTCAAACCCTCGGTAGAAACCAGGTGAGTTCAAAACGACACTGCTTTCTGTGGTTCCTCGTGGTGGTGTTTTTGAATTTGCGCTGAATGTGTGCCATGAGCACGCTAGGCTAGCTATTGTCTAGCTAAGAGATACGATAAAATGGCTGCCTTCTTGGTTTTTCCTACACCGCCTGGTTTAACAGCTTTATTTGAACTGAAATAGTGTCGGGATTGCGACTTTAATACGCGTGTGGGGCGGAAAACGGTGAAAATACAAGCTGCAGTCCAAACTAGTGGTACGAAAGTGTGTGTAAAACACGACAAAAGACATATTTGCTAGTAACCAGCCGCTTTTCTCCTCACCAGATGGCTTAAACATAATTAGCTGAAGGTTATTTAGCTGTTTGGTTTGCCGCTGTTTCGGTGTTTAATGTGTGGTGTTTGCGGTGGAGGGTTGTGCCTGTACGCTGGAAAAAGGGGATAGATAACGCTTTTACTCGGTGTAATTTTGCCGAAACGTGTTGATTTTGCGGGGTAAAGGAGCAGGCTAGCGGACGTTTCACGCCTATGTTATTTGCAAGACACAACGTTACTCGAGCGTTAGTTTCTAGCGTGGCGAGTGTACGACCAAATAAACACGCATGTAAATGTACTGTATTTACATGTGAGCTGAATGATTAGGGATGGCCAGGATGCGTCCAAAGAGCTTCGATTTGATGGTAAAATGTGATGGTTCAGGCGTGTAGCCGGTTGTGTGGTATTAGCCAGCTAGCGTGTGCCTGTAAACGCCAGCCGAGTGATTTGAGTAAGGCCAGATTGCTTTGCTCTGGGATTTGAATTGTGGAGGTAAAATGCTTGTGTCAAAGGCAGGAGACAGTTGGTCTTGGGTTGACACGCAAGTCGAGATCTGATTGGCTCGTCATCCTGCGCTCATGGCCATTTATAATTTCACATGATGTAACGCAGCAACAATTCCTCATTAGTTAATGTGCTTCATCTCCTCATACTCGTGCAATTACTCCGAGTAATGTTTTTATACACTTATTAAATCTCAGCCATGCTTAGATATGTGCATTTTTGTGTCTTTCATGCAACTGTAATTGAATATTGAATTAATTATACGAGAGCAACTATTGACATCGTGCCTTTTCAAACATTCTCATATTATTTTTTCCCCATTATGAAATCAATTAACGTTTTTAAAATGTGCTTGTATTAATGAGTGTGTGTAATAATATAAAACTATCGATTTCTCATTATTTATGTCATCATCTCCCTAGACTAAAGTTAAATGTTTCAAGGTAATACTGCTTTGCAGTATTGTGCCAGGTACTAACCTACACTGTTTCAGAGCATCCTTCTAATTTACTATAACAGTTATCTTGGACTGGAGCTATTGATGGGAAGTATTGATAATTCTTGTAGTTCTTCCCTGCCTGACATGGCTATTGGATGTGTTGGTATTGTAATGTATGTGTTGTATTGGAATAGCAGTAACATATTTGTGCTTAAGTTTGTGTGAAAATGCAGCTGCTTGATTTATGATAAACATCTTCTATTAGACCCCTATGGATACACTGTGCTGTGTTCTGAATGTCTGTGAATATTTTGCTGTAATGTATATTGTGCATGTTGTGATGAAATTGCGTATGATCAAAGCAGATTTTCCACAGACAGTTTCGCTATTATAATTAACCAACTTCATGTTTGGCATGTCTGTAGGAAACCCCACGCCTGGTCGCAATGTGTAAATTTGAGCATAAGATTTTAATAGCTAAAATTTCCTTAATTTACAGTTAATTTAAGTAAATAGCATAAATTGATTGTTATAGTATAGTAACTAACAGCTGTGTGAACAGGAGGCGCTGTATAGTGCTGGCGTAGGTGTGCTGTCTTTTGCAGTCTTTTCGCTTCACTATTATGGTGTGTTTATTTTTATTATTATTACATAATTTGATACAGATGTATATGAAACATGTCGGACCAGTTTTATTCATTTTGGAAGTCTGCTTTATCAGTGGTTTTTTTTTTCTTTTTTTTTTCTTTCCCCCAGTAATTATTTCTTCTTCTTCTTCTTCTTCTTATTATTATTATTATTATTGACGACGTATAAGAGGGTAAGTTGGGTGTGTCGTATGTATATTAATGTAAATAAGGGGCTAGTGGGCGAGAACCTGTTTCCATGCAGCTGAAGTGTATTCATCAACTGCACTAAAATCATTACTGGTTTTAACATCGTTGAACAGTTTCATTAATTAGATGCAAATTTGTTCGTACAACATTCGTGTACTCTGATCTCTGCTTATTTCTGTGCAATGTTGGTTATTTAAGGTCATTGTGTGTTTTTCATCTTCTACTGTCCGCAAGGGCGATAGCATGATTTTACATGTTCAGATATGTTAGTGACACTAGTACAATAACTTAATCAACATGTATCTAATTTAATTTTATAAGGTATTTAAGAACCCTGCTATAAAAAAAAAAAAAAAAAAAAAAAATAGCATTTTTTTTTTCATTATAATCAAATCTTTATGTCTCAAACTTAAATTTAATTTCTTTTTTTTTTTTTTTTTTTTTTTTTTTTTTTTTTTTTTTTTTTGGGGTTTTTGAAATATTTATATTATAAATTTTTTTTTTTTTTTTTTTGGGAAATGTATAGAAACTTTCGGTCCATATATTCTCCAGCCTCGTTTTAATCACTGTGGTAGTCAACTCCTGTATTTCTATAAATAATTTATATCTCTTCAATTATGGTCTTCTAATCCTAATCATTTTATATGGCAATATATGGGGCAGATTATTAGCATAATGTCCCAATAAATATTGTATTCATCTAGATCTGTAGTCACAGATGTGAAGGACACAGCTACTGGTGTCCTTCACAATTGTATCTCTATTTAGTATTGATAAGGGTCTGTATCCTAATCTTGCCATATCAGTTTTAAAACTGCAAATGTTGTATCGCTAATATTAGTAAACCACAACAATATGCTAATTTGTTAGAAGTTGATTGTCCTGCTCTGAAATAGTCCCTTTGTAAGGGCTGTATTATAAATTGTGAGCATAAATTATATAGTATGAGTTACATGTATAGTTTAAATGCAGCCCTTTGTATGTGTTTAATATATTAAAATCCAATATTTCTAACAGGGGTTTTGTCTATTTTTGTGTGCGCTTTTCTAAATGTAGTTTTTTAATGTAATTTTAATTACACACTGAATAGTTCTTCACTTGAGCTGGCCCTCATTTCACTGCCTCTCATTCATTAACCTTGTCCTGATTTGCTGCCCATACCAATTAGCAGCATTTCCATTACCCAGCAGAGTAGCATCTTTATTTATTATTTTTTGTTTATTTATTTTTTATTATGTTTTTTTAGAAACTGTGTTTTTGCAAGTGTTTCATGGTATTATACAGTTATAGACAGTTGTTATATATATATATATATATATATATATATATATATATATATATATATATATATATATATATATATATATATATATATAATATACATACA
The DNA here is from genome assembly GCA_012411365.1 of Ameiurus melas. NCBI lineage: Eukaryota > Metazoa > Chordata > Actinopteri > Siluriformes > Ictaluridae > Ameiurus > Ameiurus melas. Next base: position 22,423,036 of record CM022757.1, read on the forward strand.
CACACACATACATACATACATATATAATATAAACTACAACAGTTTTATGGTGGGGGATACGTGCATGCTTTGGAAGTGTATATTTGTTCATGTTTAAATAATAGCTACATGATTTAATCAGTACTTCAAGTTATGAAACGATTTGCCTCAGTTTGATCAGTGAGAAACTTGATTTTTTTTTTGGGTGGTTATAGCTTTTGTTTATTTTATTAACCTGTTTTGCCCTGCACCAACACTTCTTTCATTTTATTTGCTCAATTTGATATATTAGACTTGTGCCTGGCTTTGCAATACATATTAACGGATGCTATAGTAATTGTGCTGTAGTGGGAGAGGTATATAAATTGTTTCAACAAAATCGAGTACCAAGGAGACTCCACACCTCCTCTGCACAAAGGCATTGCTGAAAGTTCAACTTGCATAATGGTGCTCTCCAACTGTTGTCACAGAGATTGACAGCGTGTGCACAATCTCCTTGACATTGTCGTAGCTATCATTAGGTTTTTTGACATCTTTGAAGACACTCAGACTTTTACCAGTCAAGCTCGTCAGAGTGCCGTACACACCAGTTTTAGCAAAAGATAAAATCCTCTTTGTTCACCTCTTCATTTGCGTGCATCCATCAGCACAGACAAAATTCTAGCTGCTATTGTATGTTGCCATTTCCATTGGAAACCTCCAGCTGTACTTTTATACATGCAAGTTTTTGTTTGTTCGTCAGGAATGGTCAATTCAGGAGTTTTTGTTGATCAAGGTCTGTTCTTAAGTTGTTGTTTTTTTTTGTTTTTGTTTTTTCTTCCCCCCTTCTTCTCGGTTTAAGTAGGGACGTAAAATACAAGCTGTTGCCACATATTTAGATAACTTTGTAGCTACTGTGGTAACAGACCATGCATGTGTTGGTGAAAATACCAGAATAAAAAAAAAAAATGTACAAAGATTGCACTTGGTCTGTACTATGGTGAAATATGTGGGGTTTTTATAAATAAAAAAAGAAATGTTTTTTACATAAATGTTCTGTACCTAGTGGGTTTGTGTGTTTAAAGAATAATGTAGCATGTTTAAATGCATGTTAGCAGAGCTCCTAGATATAATGTGAAAAAATCTGTGATTGCATCCAAACCTATATATCTATAGTCATAACACTAACATTATCACTGTTCCAGATATAATTATCTTATCCCTTAGAATAGGTACGTCCAGTACCTGATCAGCTTGGTTTTGAAGATGTTGTCTCCCTAACACTGGTAGCTGTGTAGTTGTTGGTCTTCTGTTTTGGAGTTGCGCAGTGGCTTGTGATGAGTGCAGTGACTGCTGTGCTGTATGGTGTCCTCGAGGCTCTCGCTTCATATGTTGGCGTGCTGGTGCCCTCCCCATCCCCCACAGCCAATCAAAGAGCCAGGCCAGCTTTGTCTCCTGCCAAGAGAGCCTTCGCTTTATCTTATGCAGATTAGCCATGTGCTGCTTTTATTTATTTTATTTTTCAATTTGGACTCTGGAAAATGTCAAGAGCTGCTACGGCTCAGCCTCTTAAAACTGGGGTTGTTTATCAAAGGAGGCCTTCTGTCAGTCCTGCAGAGAAATAAAAACTGCTTATATAAACAAACACTAGAGCTGGGCATTATGACAATATCGATATCGTGATGCATTGTGCCACAGTACACTTTTCGATATTGTAATATTGTGGCTATTAGTATTTTTTTATAATAGTGGTTTAAAGCAGCAGGTTAGATGCTTTTTGTACAGAAATATTTTTCCTTCCTTTTCAGAGTTAACTAATTCTTTTAATTAACATCTACAAAAAAATAATTGAACAATTTTTTTTTTACGTTAACACGTCAGTTAGCAGCTGGCAGTTAGTCCGCAAACCTGTATTTTGTGATTCATATGTAATGTAGAAATGTCTTCAGACATATATGAGATTATATGTTTGTTCTATCGCTGATCTGTAATAAACACACTTTATATTTGTAGACTTTTACTTATAATATTTTAAAAGGAATAATTATTGTGTGTTTTTTGTAATGGTAGTTAATTGTTTTAGGACAAGTGTAAAACTACGACAATGCAAAATGTTGTCTGGCCAGACCATTTCAGGTAATGACATGGCACTGGAAGTCATTTTGTGAGTTGTTTAAAAACGTTTTTCTTTTACTTAACAGTTGTAAAGAACTTGGTCTCTGACTCTTTTGAGATTGAAAGTGTTTTACTTTTAAATAACATTGCAAATGTTTTAGTTGTATTGACCTTTTTTGGTGTTTGAGTGTTAGCATGTTATCACTTTTGTATTATTGAAGTTGATTTTACTCATTTAATGTAGATGAAACGTTCTACACAAAGACATTTTCTAATAAAATTTCTATTCTGCTTATTTTAGGTAATTTATCAGGTCAGCATCTGTAAAATAATTTTGAATCTGAAAGTTTTTATGAGTTGGTTGAAGGAGGATTCTATTCTGAAATTGATCCCTTTTCCTGGTATGTGTCTATACCGCCTATCTTAAATCACATTGCAAAACATTCCCAGCTAATGCTGTTATGGCTCATGTCATTCATTCGGTGCCAAGAATGCTTGGGGAAGCCAACTTGGCTCAGTCTCAAACAAAAGTACAGCTGGGATGTGTTAAATATTCGGCAGACTGGGGCATTGGAAATGAGTTAAATATAGCACTCTTGACTTCCTTAACTAAGGCAGAAAAAGGTAACACTCAGGTTAATGACCGTGGGAAAGTGTTTCTGTTTTCTGTGCCTTCCCAACTTGGTTATTTCGTATACTCTTCACTTACTGACTTAATTTTTTTGTACTATTGGCCCTGATATCAATACTAGCTACTAGCGTTTCAGTAGATTTACACCAATTATAAAGAGCCTGAAAACAAAAAGGAGGTTTTAAATGAAAGCTATGGATTGTGTTAGCACATTAAACAATTATGTTCACTCATCTCCGGTATATATTTTTTTATTTTTATTTTTATTTATTTTTATTTATTTTTTTACATCCTCACTCTTGTTTGTTGTTAGGGTTTTTACATTTTTTTAGGACTTGAGATATGTCGAACTGCTTTGCCCAAAAAGGTTTATCTGAATGTGTCAAACCAAAATGATGCAGACTAATAAAATTTGGATTTCTCTTAATTTTTTATCTATTTGCATATTTGATTTCAGACAAAAATTTCACTTACATGTCAATATTCAATTAAAATTTGTTTGTGTAGTGCTATAGATGTAAAATATATAGAAACATATAAATTCAGGGTATAAATTAAGTGTACAGGTTTATCCCTAATGTCCTAATGCCAGAGGTGATGTTGGCAAGGAAAAACTCAGACACAACACGAAGAAACCTTCAGAGGAACCAGACTCAAATGGGAGCCCATCCTCATCTGGGTGACAACGCAATCCACATTATGGTTGGCACATTGGTGCAGTTTCTGCTTCACAGCTCCAGTCACTTGGTTTGATCCTGAGTTGTGTGGCGTTTTACACGATCTTCCTCTGACTGTGCTGGTTTCCTCCAGGTTCTCCACTTTCCTTCCACTTTCAAAAATATACCGGTAGATGAATAAGCTATGCTAAAAATGCTAGTTGTGAAACACGCCCAGTGTTCCTGTGATATGATCTGGATTCGCCACTTCCCTGACCAGGATAAATCGCTAACTGAGGACAAATGAAAGAACAAGCTATTGAATATCTTGCTGCACACCTTATGTAGAAAAAATGCCTTCAGGTATACATTTTTGCCACGTTGCCTATCTCAGTTGGAATTCAGTATTGAGATTTAGTGGCTGACTAGAAGCCTTTGACCTACAGTTTATTTCTGTGGAAGTAGTTCTTGGTTCTAGCTATATTTGTTGAAGGTGGTTAGCTCAGTAAACATTCGCCTTGTGCTTCCTTTTTGAATGGAGGATCCTGAAAAGAGAGAGAGAGAGAGGGATTGTATTCTAGAGCTGAGACGGACAGCCCTTTCATAATGTGGTACTTAAAATTTAATTGCTGTTTCTTACTGATTTGTCTTCTACGTTCGTAATGGTTCTAATTACATATGGCTGCATTCGATATTGGATAGGAACTGACAGTCTTATTAAAAGCTATATGCCATAATTTAGTTGATGGGTTAAAGCAAAATGGCCATATTGCTTGTCACACTTTTTGAGTTTTCTCTTTATATTATAAACCCTAATTCTTGATTCTGTCTTGAAAACACTGTTTCATTAAGTGAAATGTATGCAGTACATGCTCCAACCACATTCTATACTGGTTCCACAGACTCCGGGTTCGATGGATCAGATGGGGAAGATGCGAAGCCAGCCATATGGAGCGGGAAGCCCATATACCCAGCAGCCCCACCAAGGACCTCCAGGGAGCCAGCAGGGTCCTGCGTATCCAGGCCAGGGTTATGGGCCGCCTGGTCCTCAGAGATACCCAATGGCCATGCAGGGTCGCATGCAGTATGGCCAACCGGTCAGTGATTCCTAATACATAATGAAATTTGTGCAATCATTTGTGCTCTATCCATCATTGCAGATTTTATGGGAAATAAGTGTTTTAATAAGTAATTTTACAAATTCATCAAGCCTGCTTTGTATCTAATGAGTGTGGTGCTGCTCATTTGTGTAGATGGCATACGGACAGCAGGGACCAGGTGGTTATGGGCAGCAGGGGCAGCAGCCTTATTACAGTCAGCAGGGCCCAGGCACTCACCCGGGTCAGCAACAGTCACCGTACCCTCACCCTACCCAGCCATCTGCACCTCACGGACAGGGTGGCCATCCCTACCCACAGCCTCATATGTCTCAGCAGTCCCAGGGGCCATTGAGTGTGCCCCCACCAGGGCCATCTCAATCCCAAACTTCATACTCTCAGCCCCCTACACCACAGTCCACTCAGTCCCCATATCCTCAGCAACAGACGCCCCAGTCCCAGCCTCCTCCACAGGGAGCCGCTCAAGCTCCTCCAGCATCACAGGCCCAATCTAACTATACTCACAGCCAAGGAGCCCAACAACCATCATCACAACAGACCCCGCAAGCACCTACGCCAGCCCCACAGCAGCCCACAGTGCAGGGGCAGCCATCCTCATATTCCCAGAATCCTTCGCAGCAGCAGCAGTCTTCTTATCAGCGTTTTCCTCCCCCTCCTCAGGTAATATGGAAGTTTACAATCCTTCATGCTGGAAGATGCATTTTCTCTTGCCAGCTGCATTCCTTCTAGAAAGGTAGTCCCTTGCAGGTTTAGTAATGGAGCCATGTGGCCCTTGAAAGATTGTGAGAATTGTCCTAAATGTTTTGAGCATTTAGATGGGGAAAAAAAGGCTAAACAAGTATATAGGAGTATTTGTTTTATAAGTGAACCTTTTCGTAAGCGCCATTTCAATGTTGCATGCAGGTCCACTGGATGTCCGAATGTGTTCAATAATGATTTTTATAAAAACAATTGTACTGCAAGAATGGGAAGTTATAACGTCAATGAAATTTCTTGTAAGTCGTAAAGAAACGTTCTCATTATTCTGACTTAGTTGAAATACTGATCGTGTGTCAGAGGTGCTTTTTAAAGACTGATTTGTTCCTCGAGTGTATGAACATGATTCAGCATTCATATAATGTCCACTAGGGGATAGAATACAAACAATGAACCGAATGTTTCCCTATAAATCAAATAGCTAGAAGAGGCATTAATTAGTGTTTCGTGCTCATGCTGACGAGTGGAGCAGTGTGCTTGGACTCTCTCTCTCTGTGTCTGTGCATGGACTTGAAGTTAGTTTTCTACAGCATTTTCCAGATGCTTTATGCTCATTATAGCAGCGCATTGGAGCGATGCCAGCTTTAAGAGTTGGATTAAAAAATTTCATTGAAAGCAAGAGTGGACAAATTATAAGTTTATTAGGTAGCAAAATAAAAGCTCCAATATTCTTGCCCATTCCCATGATTTGGTTGCTCGTGTTCATCGTTTCCTCATACTCGTGTTCCTGATTCGGAAGACAGTCTGTCATTATGTCAGTACTTGCACGTACTTAATAAAAAATAATTTACCTTTTATCCGATGTCCAGATACCCAAAGTGGTGTTTACATCTATTTGGCTTTCCTGGCGATTGAAGTAATCCGTATGTTTGCTTTTGTTCTCACTATCCAGGAGATTTCCCAGGAATCCTTTAGCTCACAGTCCAGTGCTACTGCCTCCAGTCAGCCTGTGGCCTCCACTAAGAGTTCCTCCGAGGACATGCAGGGACGACCCTCCAGTCTACCTGTAAGCCTTCTTTCTTTTCTTGTCCTCACAACGGTACACAAGTGCATTCATGTCTCATGGTACTCAGAGTTTGCAGCATGATTTAAGTATGCAGTGTGAAATCTGTCAAATTTCCACCTGTGAGGCGAGTTCTGTTTAAACTGCTAGAAACTGAGGGATCGTTTAAGGGACATCCTCATTAGCTGCTGTATCAGCTTGGGGGATTCCTAATGGCTCTGAGGGGGGAAGTATATCTTTCTTTTCTTGCGTTAATAATGTTGATTGTTCCGTTGTATTAGAAACCTGAGGCATATCTCAGTGCAGAATGGGATCTCTATTGATTTCTGTCTTTTCTTAATGAAATTGATTTGAATGTTGAAGGCTAGAGACAGACAACAGATGTTTTGACCACTGAGGCTTAGACAGATGGAGTGAACTTGTCTGTGCTGATTCAGCATATCTGCACTTTACCACTGTAGCCATGGCAACCTTGGAATGGTTTTTTTTTTTTATGGGGGGGGTCGTCATCTTCCCCACCCCCCACCTTCAAGTTGAGATAAATAAAGCCAGCGGCATGGTTGTGCTTGCTGTTTGTGGCTCAGCAGAAGTAGTCTGTGTGGGAATATGTCATTAAGAAATAATATACATGTTTGTTTGTTGTTTGTTTTTGTCCATATTTGGTGATTGAGGTTGCAGGCTTCCTCTACATTTTTTGTTTTAGAGCCAAAGATTTGAAAACAAAAACTTAAACTCGTTATAACAGTAGCTGGTAAAGTATAATGCAGTGAGAAAAAAAAATTGTATTTAAAACATAACGTGCTTACAAATTTTGATTGTGTTGTGCTATGAATGTAATGGTCTTAGAAGACCAGAAGATCTACTGTAGGTGTAACGTATAAAAGTAATAAACAAATGTTTGTTTGTTTGTTTGTTTGTTTTCGTTTAGACTGAATGTTGTAATATATATTTTGTTCTGTGAAAATCCGACATCTTCTGTCCTTACTATATCGTCACCAAATCCTTCCTATTTTTCGTTTGTTTACTGGCTTTTGTTTGTATTTAAGCACATACCTGCCTTTCTGACCTTTTATCTCTCATTATTATTATTATTAGGTTTTTCCCTCCCCCATCAAATTATATTCTTCAAATATTACAACTTTATCCTTAGGGCATTTTTACATGTAAATTATGTGCTTATGGTTTTTAAATGGAGGTGTGCTCTTGAGGCTTAGACATGCTCGGTTGCATTCATCAGTTAACCTCAGATGAATGCTCTTTTCAATGATAAGTCCATGTTTTGTGAATTTTATTGGTTTTACATAGCTTGGTAGAGAATAAAGTTTAGATTTGAAGCACAATCCTCATAACAAAACTAAGAACCAAACTTTCTTGAGAAACACAAATTGCCTGATTATGAAATGAGGTATATTTCGTGCTGACATTAGGGGAGGCCATCTAGATTGGTTATTTGGTAAAGGATTTTTGGCCAAAAACCGGCTAGCTGTCGGCGTGTGGGGACCAGTCACTTTAAAGCAATGGTCATACTGGATGCAAACAAATTCCGCCTGGTGAAAAAGCTCGGTCTCCTGAATGAAAGAGGATGTGGTTTGTGAAAGAGATTCCCTTCCGGCTGTTGTTAATTTCGCATCCACCTCTTCCGATTTCACTTTGCACTTTGAGTTCTTCTGTATGAATTTTAATTCTGCAAATCTTGGAAGATTTGCAGAAGATTTGGCCAATAGTTTAACTAAATGGAAGATTTGGCCAATAGTTTAACTAATGCGGTTGTGGCGCAGTTGGTAGAGCGGGTTGCTCACTAATCGTAGGGTTGGCGGTTCGATTCCCTGCCCGGGTGACTCCACATGCCGAAGTGTCCTTGGGCGAGACACTGAACCCCAAGTGGCTCCCGATGGCAAGCTAGCGCCCTGCATGGCAGCTCTGCTACCATTGGTGTGTGTGTGAATGGGTGAATAAGACACATACAGCACTTTTATCCAAAGCGTTTTACTAAGTGCACATTTACCATTTACCATAATGCAGGGTTGGTGTCACGTGTTATACTCAACATGGATGAACTGCTTATTTTTCAGCCTGTTTTGTACAACCGTAGTACATACATGCATGAACATTTTATTAACAGTTCTTTAGCGTAAGTTAACAAGCTATCATGTGTGTGCTAAGTGAATCTGCTAATAATCTTTTTAACATACAATGCAATTATTAGTCAACAGAATGTCCCTGTAGCTCACAAACAAACAACTAGCTTGCTGGCCAAGTGGTTCACTGAACCAGTAGTTTTCCTCAGGAAACAAACACAGGCACATCTCAAAAAATTCAAATATCGTGGAAAAGATAATTTTTTCCCGTAATGTAATTCAAAAAGTAGAACTTTTCATGTATTTAATTAAATATTTCAAGCCTTTTTTTGTTTTAATCTTGATTATGACTTGCAGTCCTTGGAAATCAAAAATCCAGTATCACAAAATATTAGAATAAAGAATGTATAATACAGAACTGTCTACCTTCTGAAAGGTATGTTAATTTATGCACTGAATACTTGTCCTGGACTCCTTCTGCATGAATTACTGCATCAGTGCAGCGTGATATGGAGGCGATCAGCCTGTGTCCCTGCTGAGGTGTTCTGGAAGACCAGGTTGCTTTGATAGCGGTCTGTATTGTTGGGTCTGCTGTCTCTCCTAGATTCTCTATGGGGTTCAGGTGTGTTGGCTGGCCAATTAAGGACCGTAATACCACAGCCAGCAAACCAGTTACTAGTATTTTTGGTACTATGGGCAGGTGACAAGTCCTGCTGGAAAAGGAAATCAGCATCTTCATAAAGCTTTTCAGCAGATGGAAGCATAAAGTGCTCTAAAATATCCTGGTAGATGCTGTATTGACTCTCAACTTGAGAAAACACAGTGGAACACCAGCATATGACATGGCACCCCAAATCATCACTGACTGTTGAAACGTCACACTGGACTTCAAGCAACTTGGATTCTGTTCCTCTCCACTCTTCTTCCAGACTCTGAGACCTTGATTTCCAAATGAAATGCACAGTTTACTTTCATCTTCCCCATGATTGTGGTTTTGAGTACTGAACCAGTCTGAGGGATTAAAGACTCAGGAAACTTTTGCAAGTGTTTTGAGTTAATTAGCTGATTAGAGCTCTTCTTATGTGGACATTTCTGCATTATAAATTTTTATTCTAATATTTTGATATACTGGATTTTTGATTTCAGTGAGCTGTAATCAAGATTTTAAAAAAATCACTTTGTGTAATGAATAGAGTATGAGAGTTCCACTTTTTGCATTAAATTGCAGGGGGGAACTTTTCCATGATATTCTAATTTTCTGAGCTGCACCTGTGTGTGTGTGTGTGTGTGTGTGTGTGTGTGTGTGTGTGTGTGTGTGTGTGTGTGTGTGTGTGTGTGTGTGTATAAGCACCTGATTTAGCTTCAACCTGGTGAAGAAATTCACAAGTTATTATTAAATTATCCAGTGTGATACTCTCAAGGATGTTTTTTTATACTGTATTCAGAAATGAATCTGAGGATCAGTTTCTCCAGTTTTTAAGTTATTATAAATGTTTCTTTTTTCCACATCTGGTGCAAAGCGTTTTTGAGCAGCAGCAGCAGCTATGAATGATTGCTCGACAGCCCACAGGCTTACTGCAAAATCATGGCCTAAGTGTTGAGGAATATTTAACTAGAAGATGGAGAATACACAAAGACTGTTCTTGTAGACTGGAATATTCTTCCTTCTACACAAGCATTTCAAAGTAAACTAGCACTTCAGTGTGTCTGTTAACTAGTAAGGGTATTGCTTGCCAGGTTTCCATTTAGCTGGCGATAGATAGGTAGTAGCCTGTAGGCCTGTATTTGTGGCTAATAAATGAGGTTCTAACTGTATTCCCTATAGCATGCTTTAATGGTCTGGCTAAACCAGTTCACATAGTCTTTCTTTAATTTATTGTTTTATGTCAGAATTTTTTCAAATCAAAACATTTTTTAAAATTTGATGTCTATACGTTGATAACCTGTGTCTTATTTTATGTGTACAGGATCTGTCAGGCTCTATTGATGACCTTCCCACTGGTACAGAGGGAGCGCTCAGTCCTGGCGTTAGTACATCTGGAGTGTCTAGCAGTCAGGGCGAACAGAGCAACCCAGCACAGTCTCCGTTTTCCCCTCACACTTCCCCTCATTTACCGGGCATTCGTGGACCTTCGCCCTCCCCTGTTGGCTCACCTGCTAGTGCCACAGCATCCCGTTCTGGACCCCTCTCTCCAGCAGCAATGCCAGGTAAGAGAGCAGAAGAATACTATCAGGGTGGGCAGATGAAGAGGCTTCCACATGTCCATTTTACATTTATTCACTTTGTTTGCATTTTGCTCATAGGAAGCTTTAGTTTGCAGTAATTTGTATAGTAATTGTTTGTTTGTTTATTTATTTATTTTTCGTTGCAGGAAATCAGATGCCTCCACGGCCCCCTAGTGGTCAGTCTGATGGTATTTTGCACCCTGGTATGAATCAGCCTGGCATGGGCCAAGACAGAGGTAAAGCCTAGTCTTGAGAAACAGTATATAATGCTATTATTCCTCTTGCTTCATTATTTACCTTTTTTCTTTGTTTTTCTAAACCAGGATTCATGCAAAGGAACCAAATGCCACCTTATGGCTCTCCTCAGTCTGGCTCTGCATTGTCACCTCGGCAATCGTCTGGAGGTCAGATGCATGGTGGAATGGGACCTTTTCAGCAGAATAACTCAATGGGGAGCTATGGGCCTCAGGGTGGCCAATATGGCCCACAAGGTGAGCAGTTCAAAGCTAAAGTCAGTATCTGAAGTCGGTATCTGAAGCCTTGGCAGTTCAGAACAAAAACCCAATGGATGTGTTTCATTGTTGTAAATAAAAGAAAACAAGTTGAGCCCATGACATGTTGAAGCTTAAAGCACACGTACAATAAAGCTTTCAGAATCCTCTAAACAGACGTGTCAATGAATGGGATTTTAAATCAGGGCAAAATAGAGCACCATCTTCCACTATTTTATATTATGCATCTTCAAACATTTGAATATTGCATAAATTTTTGCTAACATATTACATCCTTGGAACACCTGACCATATCTTGTTTAGTTTTGATCTTGGATATTTTCCAACCATATAAATGTATAGATAATATATTTCAAGAAAGATATTAGGCTCTGGTGCTTCTGCAAAACGAGAACTGCAGCTGAATTTTATGTAACAGTACAAATTTGTGTTTGTGTTCATTACTATTCTCATCATAGTGTTGAACTCTGGAACACCTGATATTTATTTATTAGTCCGTATTTTTTGCCCAGGTCATGCTTTCCTTTCATTAATGTTTCATCAATTATACTACTGACCACCTATTTGACCGAACCGAAGCAAATTTTACATTTACTTTTCTCATGCCTAATATTTGGTTGGTTAATTGTCAGAACTTGGTTTAACTTGACTTTAAGAGTCAATTTGACTGGTTTAAAAATTATTTAATATTTAATTACTTTGGTGAACTTTGAGCTAAATTTTAAATCTAAAAGTGTAGGTGTAAGAAGTTGGGACATGAAGAACTCATTTTTTGGGACTTAAGCTTGCTCTTGCGCTTTCTCCGTCTTGCTCTTTGAGAGCCCAGTAGATCACAGTGTGACTATTTTTAGCCTGGGTGAAAAGAGGCAGCTGACGTAGCACAGCCCACGTCAGTTGAGCTGCCACTATGACTAGGTGCTACAGCAACGCTCCAGCCTGCTAGTATACTGAAGGCCCTGTAAGCCACTAGTGGGACATGGTGTGTAATTATGCAAATTTTCTGAAACGAAAACACAATTAAGAAATCATTTATGAAACTGAGTCATAACCCTTAATTGTTTCTGTTTGTTATGAATATAGTTTTATTGTTACTTTTGGGAATTTATTTTTCTGCCAAATGCAGGGCACTAAAGCACAATAGCTTTGTCAGGCACTATCATGATTATCATAGCAGATGAAATTAAGGGGTGTGCAGGTAGTGCTACTTCAGATATAGCTGCAGGAGGTGGTCATGGCCAGTTTGTGTATGTTAATTAAAGTACACTGCATTTACTATTGTAGTACAATATATTAAAGAGACCAATCCTTCCTGTTTCTGCAGGTTACCAAAGACAACCAGGTTATGGTAACATGCCCAATGCCAACTACCCAGGCCCTGGCATGGGGGGATCTATGAATCCTATGTCTGGACAGGGGGGAGGCCCACCTTTTACTGGAATGCCACCAAGTAGGATGCCACATGCACAGATGGGTGGACGACCATATGGTCCTAACATGGGGCCCAACATGGGTCCTAACATGGGCCCCAATATGGGCAATATACCACCACAGGTTGGTTCTGCGATGTGCCCTCCACCAGGCCTCAACAGGAAGCCACAAGAAGCAGCAGCTGCCATGCAGCATGGATCTACCAATTCTATACACAACAGGTATGTTGATCAAAGTTCAGTCAAAGGACCAATATGCTTCATAAAGTTTACCATGGAGTAGTACCAGCAGGCAGTATCCACTGCAGTTTTGTAGTGTTGAACCACTGGGTATAGTTAAAGTGTCCCATGGCCCCTTCTTGGATTGAGACCTTGTTGTAGTTAAGGGTCTTGTGTGCTTCTGTAAACCTCAAGTCTATATCGCACCCAGTTGACCCACTTTTTCTGAAGGGACAGGTCAGACAAAAATTTATCCTAATAGCTACCATGAAATGTACAAAAAGGACCAAGTTTATCCTTCATGGATTACGGTTACCAGGACCCAACCCTAGTGCCTGGAGTGTGTCTGGTCACTGGGCCACCTGTGGTCTGATGGGCTCTGCCTGAATTGGCAACATGGAGCCATCTTGTGGACTCACCACCATCAAGATAAATAGTTTGGGGGGGGGTCACATGAGGATTTGTCAGTCTCACACTGGGGTGGGGGAAAGCCAGAATTCCCCAAATTTGACTATTTAGCATTACGTTTTGTCTTGCAGGATGCCTGGTTATCCCAGCATGTCTCCTGGTATGATGGGCTCAGGACCTCCATATGGGCCCTCCATAAACAATATTCCAGGAATGATGAACACCCAGGGACCACCCTTCCCCATGGGTGGAAACATGCCAAACAACAGCAGTGGTGAGCAGTCAAGTGCTAAATATAGTTTTCTGTATCTTTTGTTTAATAAAAAATATATATATTTCTTTTGTTAAGGTGATAATCCCATGACTTTGTTGTCTCTTTGTTTGGGGGGGGGTGGGGGGGGGGGGGGGAGGAAGGGGAAAGCGGAAAAAAAAAAAAGAAAAAAAGAAAAAGAAAAAGAAGAAAGAAAAAAAAAAAAAAAAAAAAAAGAAAAAAAAGAAAAATATTTTTATAGGGTGTGAAGAAAAAAAAAAACAAAAAAAAAAAAAAAAAAAAAAAAAAAACAAAGAAGAAGAGGAGGGTGGGGCTTAGTGGATGTTTTTTTTTTATTTTTAATTTTTTTCTTTTTTTCAGCAAAAAAAAAAAAAAAAAAAAAAAAAAAAAAAAAAAAAATTAATTTTTCCTGGGAAGAAGAGAAGAGAAAATAAAAAAAAAAAATAAAAAGGGCAATGGTTAGGTAAGAAGGACCAGGGGGGGCTTTTTTTTTGGGTTGGGTTTGGGTGCGGAAGAGGAAAGGGACAAAAAAAAATGGGGGGGGGAGAGAAGGCAAAAGGGGGGGGGAAAAAAGAGGGTTTTGGGGGGGGCTTGTGGGAACAGGAAAAAAAGGAGCGGGGAAAAAAAAAAAATTTGTTTATTTTGGGATATGGGCAGAATTTATTTGTTGATGTGAGTTGCTATACTGGCCCATGAGGCACAAATGTTTGTGATTTCTGCATGCATGTATCCAAGATTTGTTTACCTTTTTTCATTGCTGAATTTCTGACCAATGAATGAACCTTAAATACCCCTCAGCCAATGATTCTTTGCTTTTTGGTTTGTTAAATTATGTGCAGTGTGAAACCAAACCGCAAATGAACGAAGGTATTTCACTCTGATTCAGACTTGGTTAGTAGGTGTGAAAGCGTGCTAAACACAAACATGAGCCGCCACCTTCCGATTTCCTTGTGTAATTCCTCTACAAACTCTACTTATTTTTAGAAGTCAAGCTCCTCCACCACAACCAATGAGAAGATCACTCGTCTGTACGAGCTTGGTTCTGAGCCGGAACGGAAGATGTGGGTGGACCGTTACCTAGCATTCATTGAGGAGAAAGCAATGGGCATGAGCAACCTGCCAGCCGTAGGCCGCAAGCCCCTCGATCTCTTCCGCCTTTACATGTCTGTTAAGGAAATTGGAGGTCTCACACAGGTGAGGACACAAGCAGCTAGTGAGGTTGCATCCGTCCTCATGTATATTTGAGCAGACATGATGAAGAATGAGAAACGTTTTCTCTAACTAATAATTAAATTTTTCATGTGGCTGCTTACAGGTCAACAAGAATAAAAAGTGGCGAGAACTTGCCACCAGTCTCAATGTTGGCACATCCAGCAGTGCAGCTAGCTCGCTAAAGAAGCAGTACATCCAGTGTCTGTATGCTTTTGAATGCAAGATTGAGCGTGGAGAAGATCCACCACCTGACATAATGTCTGCAGAGGGCAAAAAGAACCAAGCTAAGGTCCAGCCACCCTCCCCAGGTATGGGCATATTTTCAAAAGTAATTTATTTCATTGAGTTTTATTTATTTATTTTTTTACACTATCTTCCTTCATTGCATATCTGATTTTCCCCCTCTTTGTCATGGTCCAGCTGGATCTGGTTCCCTGCAGGGACCTCAGACCCCCCAGTCCACAAGCAGCTCTATGGCTGAGAGTGGGGATTTGAAGCCTCCAACACCTGCTTCTACACCACATAGCCAGATGCCCTCAATGCAAAGTGGCAGGTGAGTTCGTGCTATTTGTTATGGCAGTCTTGTCAGTTCATCTTATTTGACTGCGAACAGCTACTTATCTGGTGTGTTTCATAGGAGCAGTGTGAACCTTCAGGATCCATTTGCTGATGGCAGTGACCCAGCATTCTCCAGGAGAAACACCATGACTCCCAACTCGGGCTACCAGTCTGGCATGAGTACTCCGGAGATGCCTGGCCGCATGGGCCCTTATGAGCCCAACAAGGACCCATTTAGTGGCATGCGTAAAGGTAAGAACTTTCAATTTGACTTTTTTTGTTTTGTTTTTTTGTAAATGGCTGCATATGGTTTACCCTTAGAAGTGTTAAAACATTTTAAAAATAATAATACGTTTGATTTGTATACCACAGAGTGAACAAAGTTTACCACAGACAAGAAAAGTGTTTTGGCAAGATTAAACCCAATTATATGACTTTTGTGTACTTTTTTTTGCCAAATGTTAGCCACTCATGGTAAGCCAGATGATTGATTGATTGATTGATTTGATTTAAGAATCTGCGTATGATTTTTATATGATTTGTAGTTGGGGAGCCTTTCATGGCTGGTGCACAGGGTCCCAACAGCAACCTTGGAGAGCAGTTTAACCGTGGATCAGGAGGTCCAATTGGCAATATGCCCATGGGACAGAGGCAGCAGTATCCATATGGAACAGGCTATGAGAGAAGGTAAAGTCAAAGAAGACCTCAACATCAGGAAAATTATTAAATGTGTTGGTGTCTTTTGAGAGAAGAGTGTAGCTTTAGATTCAGATGCTGGTTTTGTATAGGATATTTTATAAATATCTTGTGTTTTCTGTCTAATTTTATAGGCCAGAATCAGGGATGGGCACAGAAAATAATATGGGACCTGGAGTACCACAGCCAAACATGATGCCTTCCAACACTGACACTGGGATGTACTCGCCGAATCGCTACCCATCGCAGCAGCAGCGGTCAGTTGCCTTTTTTTAGGAGCAAAACTGTGACGTTTCTGAAGAAAGTGTTTGACCAGACAGCTGCTTTATGCTGAAATTTGATTTTAACACATGATGTCCTTTGCAGGCACGATTCCTATGGTAATCAGTTTCCTGGCCAGGGTGCGCCTCCTGGTGGCTCGTACCCAAGTCAGCAACCAGGAATGTTTCCACAGCAACAGACTGTAAGTGATTATATTAACTTGGCTGTCTCATTTGTAGTGTTTTTTAATATATATATATATATATATATATATATATATATATATATATATATATATATATATATATATATATATATATATATATATATATAATAATTTATTTATTTTTAAATATACTAGATGTTAAATAATGAAAGCAAATTACTTCATAACCACACTGAAACCAAAAATGGCTTTAATATAAGAAACTAGTTTTCTAATAGGAAGAGGGTGCATATCCTGATAGCTGTGTATAAAACATGAAAAGACCAAAAACCAACCTCAAACATCCCAGCTGTGCCTTTTAATTTAATTGGTACTTTAATGTTATTTGTCTCCAACCAGAACTATAAGAGACCAGGGGAGGGAGGTTACCCTCCAGCAAAGCGCCATCATGATGGTGAAATGTATGGCGGGCCATTCGGTGGTCAGCAGCCACAGCAGCAGCCTCAGGCTCCTCCTACTGCTCCTTCATCGGCTCAGCCAGAAATGTACAACCAGTTCGGCAGCTCTTACCCTGGACCAGAGCGGCGGCCTCCTGGACCACAAAACCAGTTCCCTTTCCCTTTTGGAAGGGATCGCATGCAGCCTGGCTCAGGCCCCAACTCTCAAGCATCCATGCCACCTCAGATGATGGGCAGCTCCATGCAGTCAGGTCCTGATGGTCCCCAGGCTGCTATGTGGCAGGGCAGAAACGAGATGGGCTACCCCAACTATCCAAACAGACAAGGACCCCTTGGTGGACCTGCGCAGGGCCCAGGATATCACGGCATGAACCGATCCGAAGAGATGATGTCATCTGAGCAGCGTATAAACCATGAAGGACAGTGGCCAGGGCCAAGGCAGCCTGCGTACGGCCCAGCGGGGGCTGGGCCACCCATGAGCCGCCCCCTGCAGTCCAACTACCAGTCTCCCCAAGCCATGCAGAACCACATTCCACAGGTGTCCAGCCCCACTCCCATGCCCCGGCCGATGGAGAGCAGGACATCCCCAAGTAAATCTCCCTACATGCCCAGCAACATCAAAATGCAGAAGGCAGGTCCTCCCGTTCCTGCGTCTCATATCATCCCTTCACCTGTACAGCCTCCAATGATGAGGAGAGATCCTCCGTTCCCTCCAGGGTCTGTAGAGGCCACACAGCCTGTTCTCAAGCCACGCAGGCGACTGACCATGAAAGAAATTGGTACGTGTGTACCCTTAGTAGTATCAACAATGTGGTTTAAAGCGCAACAGATGTATTTGTAATGCACTACAACTGCTGACTTTGGATGGCAGGATATTTATTAGGGCCTGGCCGTTATGAAGATTGTCAGTGATGCTGAGCTATAAATTTTAGTCAATGATATGTTGAATGATATACTTTTAGCTGGTCATAAAACGTTAAAACTGCCAGTATACTTCAAATCACAATACTGCAATACAATCCAACTTTTACCAGGCACATACTAATTTTGAACTGCTGCCACAAGGGATTTTGCATGCCACCTTGTTAAATTGTATTGCTTGGCTTAGGTTAAATGATACCACAGTATTGTTAAACTCTGTTTATAGCTGCCTTAACTGGAACGAACTTGATTCACAGACATGCGTTGTAACTTTAAATATAACTATAAACAATGAAGTAAGTTCTTTGTTTAATAATTTTTAAAAAATGGTGGCAAATTGCTTTGTTATAAAAGGAAAAGGGTCTGAAAGCTTATGGAGCATGCCTCCCAAGATGATAATTTTACAGGGCTTTACTAGACAATTTCCAATTTCATTAGTACGTCTAGTCTTCACATTGTTGACTTCTACATAGAGCTTTCAGATTGAAAAGAAAAAAAAAGATAAAACCAATAGTAATTTAGTATATTTCCAATTTAGCCTTACCCACCACACTTTTACATTTACTGAACACGGGTCTTTGTGCTACAGTAACGTGGCAGATTGAGACTAAATCACTATACAGAAATATTTTTGTTTTTGAGCATTTAGATATTTTTCCTAACATGTCTCTGTTTTCCAGTAAGCCTTAGTTCTTGTTCACAATGATGTTATTCAGTGCCCTATAGTGTATTTGACTGTGGTTCCAAAATGACCTTGTATTCATGATACAACAGTTTTCCAACACAACATGTAAAGACAAATTCTTGATAATTTGGTGAAATATTAGTTTTATGATCAAAAATACATTTATAACATTCAACAATTTTTCAACACACTGTTTTGAATTAGTGCAGCTGTAACACAATATTGGGAGCAATGTACTGATCTGAATGTCAAACATTGCACTTCTCAGGCACACCAGAGGCATGGCGGGTCATGATGTCTCTAAAATCGGGTCTGTTAGCAGAGAGCACGTGGGCTTTAGACACCATTAACATCCTGCTGTATGATGACAACAGTATCTCCAATTTCAACCTCATTCAGGTGAGTTTTCTCCCAAAAAGTTTAAATGAGGTTTTCTCAACCACAACCTTGTTATCCTCATCAAATATCCTCGTCTTCTTCACAGCTCCCTGGTTTCCTGGAACTAATAGTGGAGTATTTTAGGCGTTGCCTCATTGAGATCTTTGGCATTCTGAGGGAATATGAAGTTGGTGATCCAGGACAGAGAACCCTGCTAGACCCCAATGCTCTCAAAGAAGGAGAGAATGTGGAGGATGAAGAGGAGCCAGTTGTAATGGGTATGGAGGAAGACGGTGAAACCGAGGAGGAGGGTGAAGGGGACGAAAACTCATCACAGCAGCGTGTGGAACGTGCCTCAGCAGTGCAGCCTCAGATAAAGACGGAGAAGAAGGCGGGTGACTCAAAGAAAGATGAAGACGGCAAAGTGATGGAAAACCTTTTGCCTACAGAACTGAAATCAACAGAAGCACCCCCTCTAGATCTTTGTGTGACTCAGGAGAGGCCAAAACAGGCCAGCAAGTTTGACAAACTTCCCTTGAAAGTGGTGAAAAAGAAGGATCCATTTGTGGTAGACTGCTCCAGCAAGCTCGGACGGCTTCAGGAGTTTGACAGTGGTCTGGTGCACTGGAGTATTGGTGGAGGTGACACTACAGAGCATATTCAGACCCATTTTGAGAGCAAGACAGATTTATTGCAGTCAGGGAACAGGACACAGCCTATCCAAACGTGTAGAAGGAAAAAAGCATCAGAGAAGATTGAGAGTGAGGCACCCGTAGTACCCTCATGTAGTGTGGAGCGAAGGAAAGAGGCGGAGCAGACACAGCCACAGCAATCTTCTACCAGACAGTTGACCGATAGCGTTTCAGAAGAAAAGGAGGAGAAACCTGTCAATGTCCCTGAGACTTCAATGGAACCAGTATCGCAGAAAGAGGAAGAAGAACCAGAAGGATCAAACCAGGAAACCAGCAAGCTGACTCTCCTCAACATCAGTACTTCCTCAAAGAGTCAGCATTCTGTCACTGTTCTAGAGGATGAACCTCACAGCAAGGACGAAGCCCCACTAATCACGCTTTCAGACTGGCAGGACTCGCTCGCCCGCCGCTGTGTCTGTGTCTCCAACATAGTCCGCAGTCTTTCGTTTGTCCCTGGCAATGACTTGGAGATGTCCAAGCATCCAGGGCTGCTGCTGCTTTTGGGCCGCCTTGTGCTCCTTCATCATCGTCATCCTGAGCGTAAACAGGCCCCTTTAACGTATGAGAAGGAGGAAGAGGCAGACAAGGACATTGGCGAGAAGGACGAATGGTGGTGGGACTGTTTGGAGCTGCTGCGAGAGAACTGCCTGGTCACGCTGGCTAACATTTCAGGTCAGCTTGACTTTTCCATCTACTCCGAGAGCATCTGCTTGCCTCTGCTTGATGGCTTGCTCCACTGGGCTGTGTGTCCTTCTGCAGAAGCCCAGGATCCCTTCCCTACTTTGGGGCTTAATGCAGCTTTATCTCCTCAGAGACTGGTCCTGGAAACTCTCAGCAAACTCAGTATCCAAGACAATAACGTGGACCTTATTCTGGCAACTCCTCCGTTCAGTCGACTAGAGAAGCTTTTTGGGAACCTTGTACGTCTGGTTGGGGACCGAAAGGTTCCTGTATGCCGGGAGATGGCAGTTGTGCTTTTGGCCAACCTTGCCCAGGGTGACAGCCTTGCAGCCCGTGCCATTGCAGTACAAAAAAGCAGTATAGGGAACCTTTTGGGCTTCCTTGAGGACAGTTTAGCAGCCACACAGTTCCAACAGAGCCAAGGGTCCCTGCTGCACATGCAGGGGGCGCACTTTGAACCTACAAGTGTGGACATGATGCGCCGGGCTGCTCGGGCTCTACATGCCCTTGCTAAGGTGGAGGAGAACCACTCGGAGTTTACACTCTATGAGTCGCGGCTACTGGACCTCTCTGTCTCCCCTCTTATGAACTCCTCAGTGTCCCATGTCATCTGTGATGTACTGTTTCTGATTGGCCAGTCATGACAGCTGTGGGGAGCGGTGGCTCCACCTTCTCTGGTTTTTGTTCTCTCCTCTCCTCCTGTGTCCTTGGTGTGCAGGGAATGAAAAGCAGAGAAATATGACCCCCCTTTTTTTTTTATTTTTATTTATGCAAGGATTTCACCCTTTGGTCCTTTTTTGCTGTGTCTCACTTTGGGGAGGTTATCACAAATTAGATGTGGATCATGAACCAGAGCCTCAAGAAATAAAAAAAATGACACAAACTGTAAACTCTGCCAACTAACTGATACGGCCAGGGACCCCAGGTTTTATGTGCTGCCCAGTGGGGGAAGGGTGGGTTACTTTTTTTTTTATATCAAAATAAATAAATGAATACAATAAATAGCAGAGAACCTTTTGACCAAAGTTGCTGTCTCGTTTACAGTGAGTTTGGGGTTAACTGTGCCCTTGCTCTCCACTAAAGGGCGAATTGAGTACACATCTCTGGTATTTAAGTCTGATTAGACGAGTGAACACTTTGTTGGTGTTGTAGGTGTTGTGATGCTGCACGTTCAACCCCGAAGGAGCCACTTCTCAGCCTTGAGCAGGATACTCTTACAATGGAAGCCTGTGCAGTAGATTGTAGACATTTTCTGTACAGCTCTGTAACCCTTTTCCTTATGACTGTAAACACTGCAGCACTGTTTCATGTGGAGAAATCTTGGCTCAGCAGCTCCACTCTTGTTTTTAAAGTTTTTAAACTTTAGTTTGATGGTAAAGAGAGAAAGGCTTTCTCCCCAAAGTATTGAGAACCTTGGACACCCTTACAGCCTCTCTTTAACCCCTTGATTGTATGACATGACCCTTATCAAGAAATCGCCTCCTAGGACTGATTTTGAACTAAGATACAGCCCATGCTATGATGTATATAAGATGTTGTACATTACACGTTTTTCCCCTCTGTCTCTCTTTCTCACCCTGTCTTTCACTCTTATGCTTCTCACTTGTCTATGAAGAATGAAAGCGGACACTCAAGTTGGATTCATAGCATAAAATCTTTAGATATATAAACAGAACCACCTTTTGGCCTCCCCACAGTTTCTCCATAGTACAGCAAACAAATATTTTAATTTCTTCTCCTGGTACAAAATAAACTCTAGATGAAGAAACACAGTTGAGATTTTTTTCTTCTCCAGTGACATGAACTCTTCATATTTGTATTTCAGACTATGTAGCTAAAGCGTAATGTAAATTCCTCCTTTTCCCCCTTTTTGGCTCAATGAATATCATTTATTCAGTATGAAATCTTTATACTATATGTTCCATGTGGTAAGAATAAATGTACATTAAATCTTCGTAAGATGTTTGTGATTGTTTTATTCATTTGGATGGCCAGTGACCGAGCATCAGTTGAAAATTCTGGTAATCCAAAAGTCCTTTGGATTCAAAGTCCCTGTTACTGTCAAATCTCTGAATGCCAGCAGTTGTTTGTACCCTAGTCATGTAGTGTATAACAGTTAATAAGTAACTGGGGAGTATTGCATTTTTGTTGTTTTAGCATCGCACTCCAGCACATTGGTGTGTAACTGTGACTATAAGCACTATTCTGCTGCATGTTCAGAAAACAATAACTGCATCAAAGTGGAACGAGTGAACGCTGAGTTCAAGTGTTAGTTCATTTTTTTTTCTACCAACATAAGAGATGACTGGAACAGTCACGTTGAGACGATAGTAAAAAATTACTTCTCGCGAATATATTTTTAAGTTAAACGGAATTAACATTGAATAAAATTATAATAGTCACAGCAAAAATTATTGACCAGGACTGTGAAGAATTGAAGTTACAAGATAACTGACCTAAATCCCCATTTGTCTCTCTCCACTTGTGTTAAAGTTTCTGTACCCACTGCTTCCACATGTCCTATCTGATATTCAACAACTCCTACCCAAGGCTATTCATTGGGGAACTCTGCTTTCCTGCTTGAAGCAGAAATCACTGTTTTCACTGACTGTTTAAAAAAAAATGAAAAAAAGAAAATACTATTGTAAGGATGATCACAATACACTGGAAAGGTTCCCACTCCATATGATTAGAAAACGTAAGTATTGTCTTTGTGCTGGTGAGGCGTTTAGAAACAATACAAACATTCTGACAGCACAGTCCAGCAACAATGAGTTGTTGTTTATTTTTCATAATTTTTGTGTATGGCGTCATGTTGTGAAATGTGGTTAGCAGCAGGCAATGAACAGTGCTGCTGGCTCCTGTTGGCAACAGTCTAATGCAAGTAACCGAAGCATACATCCAAGTGGATTTATATCATGGCATAAGTTCCAGGTAAAAAGGTCCTAATGAGATTAAAGCTTTTTATACAAAAATTAAAAGCTTTTTTTTTCAATATGAAAATCGACAGTATGTGCTTTGTGATTTTCAGGCTCATCATATCTGCTTTGTTATATATGAATGAAAAGATGACCGCAAGAGTAACAGACTCCTCATGCAAATAACACAAATAGAGGCAGGGTCATTTTCTCAAATAACTTTGATGTAGTAAGTTGCATTAAAAAAAAGTGAATGTTTGAACCTTTAATTTTTTTTTGAAAGGATATGTTTGATGCATAAAAACATAATGGCCCATTTTTGTAAAAAAAAAAAAAAATTGTTTGATTATAGAATCCAAAATTTACATGCAATTGTATTTCACATAACTGTAATAAGTGCAACTTCATACAGTATGATTAATTCAATTATGACAATTATGCGCTCTTCTTAAGGTACACAATTTAAGTTTGATTTATATATACAAAATTAATTAGTTTTACAAATTAACTAAAATTGCAAAGTGTATGAAATCCTTCTATATATTCCAAATGAGAGGTATTTTTTTTGGTGAGAGGATTGTTTATGTATCTTTTTATGTATGCAAATCGTGTTTGCATTTTCATTTACACGAACGTGCATTGTCTGCCAAATTTAAAATGGAACGCAAAGTTTATTTGCAATTGCATTTCCCGTGTGTTATGCGTTATGACAGCTAGACATGTACATTTCCTGAAGAAAATGTGAGTAGTGCTTGTCATGGTAAAACTCAGCATTGGGCAGTCGCTACCATGATGCAAGTGACTGCAAGAGAGCCAAACCATAAGTCTGTACAATGTTCTAGTCTAAAATGTGGTTAATTCATGCTGTTATACGGTTGCTATACGGTCGCTGAGGTGTTGCCACGCGGTTGCTAGGTGATTCGCTAGGGTGTTGCTAGACAGCATCCCAATATTTTTAGGCTTCAGGCCGCGTGCACTCAGGTGTGTGTGTGTGTGTGTGTGTGTGTGCGTTTGTGTCATGATAGTTGGAGCCAGGCTCGGAACATTCCCTCAGTGTAAGTGAATGGGGTTTTTAGGAATTTGTGTCTTAATAATAATAATAATAATAATAATAATAATAATAAAGCAAGTAGTTCTTATTGCTACTTTTTTTCTGCAATAATGTTTATATAACAATTGTTTGTGTAATCACATTAAAATGTCTATCATTAATAATTATTAATAAAATATATGCTATAAAAATAACTAAATACTGTATCCATACTGTATCATAATACTGCAATACGTTAGATAGCCTGTGAAGTAGATGACTAGAATCTTACGCAGATGCCCAGGTCATGCACTTTTTAGACGATGCCTTACTGACTTTATTACTATAAAGCGCTGGTGAGCTGTGTGTCTGCGAGATTCGCTTCAGGGGATTTAACGGGAGAAAAAAATGTAAATATATTCAGTTGTTCTGGGTTGTCGCTTCACTCCAGAGTAAGACAATACACATTTTGTCCTTTGTGTGTTTATTGTTTGAGGAATATAAGAGTGGACATCCGGTAACCGCGAACCAGTCTGAAATGCGATCGACTGCGAGTGACGTCACTTCCCAGCCCAAACACTGGGTGGCAGGTTTTTGTGTAAGGGATGTGGACATGCAAATACCAACGCAGACATTTGCGATTCCGTTTGAATATTCGCAGGCTCCATACGCCACACTGAGGAAATGAAATCGCAAACAGGGTCATTTCTATTGTTATCTCAATATGACAGGGTCATAACGTCTAACACGGGAAATGCAATTGCAAATAAACTGCGTTTCCATTTAAAATTTGGCAGACAATGCACGTTCCTACACAAACAATACAAGATTTGCATTTTCATTTGAATTATGTCACAATTTATGCGCTCACACATGGGAAATGCAATTGCAAATGCAGTTTGAATATTAACCGTAAAATGCTTCCATATTTATGTACGTTTGTTAGCTACACCCAGAATGAGGCTGGGACACTTTCTTGCTACAATTGAATTCCTCCCATGGAAATGACGTCACGTCCTCAAAATAACAAGATTTCATCCATCCATCCGATTAAAGTATTGAAAGTAAGAGTTGACGACAGGGACATGCCTAATGTTAATATTTTATATTGAATAATAAGCAAAAATGATTTATGCTGTCTATTACGAAACAACCAGCACAGGTAAATGTTACACAATAACTTGAACTTTTTCATTATTTATGGAGATATTTTCCCAAATAGAGTTTAGAGGAACATCACTGAAAAATTCAAAACATAACTCTGTCTGTGTGTGTGTATGTGTTTATATATATATATATATATAAATTTGAAAATGTCTCAGCTCGTAAAACAACTTTATTGCAGTGCATATTTTCACAGACATATCACAGAATGTATCAGACATTTTATATTAATGATAATAATGTTCAATAAGTATATCGATGTTTGCTGCAGGCACTGATTTGAGATAATGCCTCGTCTGCGCTAGTCGTTTTGTTCGCCGTATCGCACTGTAGTTAAATAAAGTAACTAATATGTGAGGGCTGTGTGTCAATACTGTCAGATATTCTGCTGACAGAAGCTGAAGGAACAGCGCTTTTATTTTGACAGCGTGGTTCTCTAATGCTCCGGAAGTACAGCCAATTCAATCCAGGACTTTTTCTCGTTTGTATTTTTTATTTTATTTATATATATATATATATAAAGATTTTGCTTAAGACATATGTTTTACGCTCACTTATATTTATGTGACATTAACCGCGTTGTTAAACTGTCGGACTATTTTGATCTACTAATACGAAACGCTCATGGGGCGCAAATATAACTAGAGCTTAACTACCCGCTGTAGATACTCGGTGTGTAGTAATGAGCTGCTGAATACTGAACAGGATTTCTGCACTATGCTGATTTCAGGCATTCATGCGAAAAAAGACGTGCAAATAATTGTGCGGTTTGCTGCTGTCACGCGAGTATTCGCGCTTATTTTACAGGTAGGACGAGCACCGAGAGAGCGGTACTGACGTCAGTGTTCAGTGTGTTTATGAGCTGATTGAGTCCATTAGAAGATGGAGATATAGGGTCACTTGTCGCACTGAAGCCAACGGAGGTTTCTGGGAAAGGTGTTGGCTAGAGGTGTGATGTATAGACGCCAAATGAAAATAGTATAATTTTTTCTTTATAGTAATAATAAAAAAATCTCCTAAACCAAAATAAAGTTATACATCCACTTATGCTGCGTTGTTTGATGAAGCTTGACAGGGCTTAATGGAGCAGCAAAACTTATTATAAGGAAAAGACTTGCCATGAGATGATGTGTTGTGTTTAGTTTACTGTCTACCAGACAGGAGTTTTGATCAGTAAGGTGTGTGAGAAATTTACTTGGTTCTTATTTTGGTGTATTAAAGCCACATTAAGCACTTTAGGATGGTAATACCTACAGTATGTATTTAGTGATTAATTTATTTTAAAATCCTGTAGTTTTTAGACATTTTATGTTGTTTTTGGTGTAAAGTCAGAACACTATGGCATTTGTCAACAGAAAACACCTCGTTTACTGTACTCGTGCTTGCATGTGAGCTCCAGAGGCGTATACAAATGAGAAAACATTCATATTATTTCTCTTCCTCTCATATAGGCTGTGCTAAATGCCCTAATCCCTGATCATGAAGCGGATGCCTTCAGTCCTCCGCGGGCAGAGGAACCGCTCATCTTGGACCCCACCATCGAGATGTTCTTTAGTGGATTGGGCCGCTGGGACGCTGAACATTTTCTGTTCATAGCAGAGCATGGCTACTTGTTTGAGCACAACTTTGCTTTCTTCCCACTCTTTCCACTGGTCCTGCGTTCAGTAGCAACCCTCTTGCTGTGGCCTCTGAGTCCCTTTCTGACAGTACACGGACGTTTACTCGTGATGGTGGCCATAGCTAATAGCACGCTCTTTGTGATGAGCGCAGTGGCACTTTATGGACTAAGCCGCCTGGCTTTACAGGACCGAAAGCTTGCCCTGATCTCAAGCCTTATCTACTGCCTCACACCGGCCAATGTTTTTATGTTAGCAGGCTATTCAGAAAGTCTTTTTGCACTTCTCACCTTTGGTGGTTTGTACTTATTGGAGAGGGGGTTTACAGTTGGAGCATGCTTCCTTCTAAGTCTCGCCACTGCTGCACGCGCTAATGGACTTGTGACTGCTGGCTTTCTCTTATACCTGCCCCTGCAGCGGAGTCTCACTCAGGTGTTTAACAAAGGATCCGGATGGCACTACAGCTGGGCAGCTCTGAAGTTTTTGCTTTCATCACCACTTTATGTTGCAGTCATTGTGCTACCATTTTGCCTCTTCCAACTTTATGGCTACTACACATTCTGTCTGCCGTCTCTGACTGAGGAGCAGATTTCTCCTGCTTTCCTCAACCTGGCCAGGGAGAAAGGATACAGAGTTCCTGATGCAGCAGCACCTACACCGAGCTGGTGCATGAAACCTGTTCCAGTGCTCTACTCCTACATTCAGGATGTGTACTGGGATGTTGGTTTCCTCCGATATTTCCAGTTAAAGCAGATACCCAACTTCCTCTTGGCACTTCCAGTTGCTACACTGAGTGCCCTGGCTTCATACATGTATATAATGGCTAATCCACGATTTTGTTTGCATCTCGGGCTGGGGGACATTGGGAAGAAAAAGAAAGAAGGAAAAACAACAACTGGCCTCTACTGCCCAAAGGTGTTTGTGTACATTGTTCACTGCTCTGTGTTGCTAACATTTGGCATATTCTGTATGCATGTCCAGGTAAGTTTCTCCTAAACAGACATATAAAGATTGTCTTATATAGCTTAAAAATGCTATCTTGATAGTGTTCCCACTGTAATAATCTTAATCATTAATTCATTATTACTGGCCAAAGATTATATCTGCATCATAATATTTTAAAGTAGCTATTTAATATTATGATGTTTGTACTGTACCATCTACCTCATTAGTAAAAAAATAAGCATAATGCAGTACACTTTTGTACCATAACATTGCGTTTAAATGTGTCCACTAGGTGCTTACACGTTTTCTAGCCTCGTCTACGCCTGTCATCTATTGGATCAGTGGTCACTTTCTTCTTTCCTGTGAACCCTTATTAAAAGAAGATAAAAACTTGGCTTATGGCCAACG
>CM022757.1:22453702-22548702 GCA_012411365.1 Ameiurus melas
ATGTTTCAACACATCTAGTTCTGAAGAGAACTTGGTGCTAATCAGCCATCCAGACAAGGCAGAGAGAAGTATGGTGTGGTGTAGGTAGGACCGGAGTAGATGTATGTGCAGGCTGACAGGTTAAGGCCAACATCTGTAAGTCCTTTATATCTTCAACAGGGGCTCCCCACAAACCTGCAATAAAAATAATACAATTCAAAAACATTCATATCCATTACACAGTATCTCATCTTGTCACAGGAACATTCCAATCACTGTAACTCTTATGGTACCTATAAACTCCAACAAAGGTTCTGGATATTCCTTTAACATGGCATTTTGTGAGAAGTCCATTGACCTCGTCATGTAATTTACATAAAAATAAAAGCAGTATTTTAAAGAAAAAATATATATTTATTTGGTCTGTGCGTGTGACATTTTTATTCAAACAGTAGGTTAATTCATATGCATCAGTAAGTGCACAGGCAACATTTGTCTTACTTCCCCTGACACATGTTTTGAGGGTGTTATTCTGCACCATGTATGTTTCATCCATGCATTTACAAATCCCGTCTGGTTAGATACAAAATCTTACAGGTGGAAAACTTGAATCAGTGTTAAAGCCTTTACCATTCATTGCTGTGCTGTAATGTGGTTGTTGAGGAGTTCCTCCCTGAAAGTTAAACAAACAGACAAATACAAAACATCAATTACACAGTTGTGTCCCACTTGTTGGTGATTCTTCACAAAAAATAAAAATTTTATATCTTTATGTTTGAAGCCTGAAATGTGGCAAAAGGTTGAAAAGTTAAAGGGGGCCGAATACTTTCGCAAGACACTGTATATCCTTCCTGCCAGCTCAAACAAACCTGGCCATTTTCCTCTGACCTTTCATATCAACAAGGCGTTTCCACCCTTAGAACTGTCGCAAACTCAGTGTTTTTTGTTTTTCCACCGAATTCTATGTAAACCCTAGAGACGTGTATGAAAAATCCAGGACATCAGTTGTTTCTGAACTAATTAAACCAGCCCATCTAGTACCAAGAACCACACCACAATCAAAGTCACACCTTTTCCCCATTCTGATGATCGTCAACATTATCTGAAGCTCTGGACCTGTGACTGCATGATTTTATGCATTGTGCTGCTGCCAGATGATTGGCTGATTAGATAACTGCATGAATGTGCAGGTTTACATGTGTTCCTAAAAGTGTATTCCTAAGTATTTATCAACATTAACTTACAATTATCAAAGAAGACTTCTCTTTTTGCTCACGTCTTCCCTCTGGTAGATTGTCAGTAGGCCAGTGTATGTCACGCCAATATCTGGCAGGGCGTTGGGATCGTAAATATTAATCACGTTATGCATTCGCACGAATTAATTTGCTGAAATCAAAACGCAAACAGTGAGCGCTAGCCAATGGGATTGCCGCTTGCGCATTAGTTCCATCAACTGCCGAAGCAACCAGCTGGCAGGTGCTTCTGCTTGGTCTTAAAGCCTTCGTTTTACTCGAATGGTTACATTAATAATAAAAACTTATTAAAATGTAATTATTTCTCTAAACGTGAGCGGGGCATGCCTCCCTGCAGTTATAAAGGCTGCTACGCTCCTGGCCATACACCATCTCGCAGCCTTGCATGGGATTCATGGAGGTTTTGAGAAAGGCATTAACAGAGTTTTGTGGATCATTTCCACTCGAAATGACCTTACTATCTTAAAGTTTAGAAAATAATAAAGCTAAAAAGTCATAAATGTTACGTCTGTGGTGTTGAAGGTGCCAATTTAAATCATTAAAACGGTTCCAAAACTTACCTCAGACTTACCCGCTGCTTTCGCTCTCAGCGATACATTTTAAAATTATGAAGCACGAACGTTATAAAAGCTTAAAAATATAAAACATTATGACTGTAAAATTATATTTAACATTAAATGGGCTAACCACTATATTAAAGCGACGAACAAAACATACATTTTTGCTTACCTTTGCCTCTGTGTGAAGTGTAGCGATGGGAAGTTCGGATCATTTTACTGACTCGGATCTTTGAATCTCGTTCAGCAAAATGAACAAGTCATTTAGTTCATTTCAGCAGAATATAATTAAAATGTTACATGTTAAAGTTCCCAACACATTTAGTAGTTAATAAACTATAAAATAAACTATAAGCTAATGCAACTATGGCATATTTATAAGAAACAGAAATGATTAATTAATTCCTTAGCATTAGGTCTTCAGATGATGCAGACTGTTAGTTCACCTCACCTCCTGATCCAAGTCATTATTTCTTTTGTCACCTCACATTTGTCACATCTGTTCCCCGGAAACAGAAATTATTAGTTCATCTCTCGAGTCTTCGGGTTCGAGTCGTTCGTTCAACCCGTTTCCAGTACTGCATGGTGCATTACCTTTTGTGGGGCGGTCACTGGATGAATGACCGACTCGAACCTGAAGACTCTTCCGGCACAGAACCTATGGGGATATTGTAGCGCATGCGCCGTGGTCCAAAATGAACAAATCACTCTCTGAGACAACTCGTTGTTCCCGAGTCATATTAAAGGCACAGTCTTTGTGTTTTTGTTACAAAAGGCACAGTTAGTGTTGTACATGTTCTTATAATCTTCATCATATTACATTTATTAGCGATAATAATGATATTCTGTAGCCTAGATAAAAAGAATTTGCCAGCTGGTCAGTTGTGACTTTCTGGCACCATCTGGTCATTTTTGAAAATTTAACACTTTGGAAAGCCATTTATTACTCAGTGTCAATCTGCAGCATAGACCTTATGTACAGACAGGTCACAAATTAAGTTAATGTCTGTGTAGATTTTCTCCATGTTCACCAATTTCCTCCTTCATTGCAAAAACATGCCTTAGGTAAATTGGCCAGACTAAATTGCCCCCAGGTTTGAATGTGTTATGTATGTATGTGCATGGTGCATCAAGGGTGTACCCTACTTCCAATGTTCCAAGCATATTCTCCAGTGAGCCTTACCAGGATGAAGTGGTTACTGTATATGAATGAATAAACATCCTACTATGTTCTGTGGCATGTATACAAATGCCAACCAGGCACAAGTGACAGTGATTTTTGGATAAAAATGGAAAAATCTAAATAACTTTGACAGAATGTTCGTTATTGTTGCATTGATGGCAGGACCTTCAGTCACAAAGAGTGTTCAACTGTCTAATGTTTCAGTAAGACGTGACTAAAACGACAACTGCATTTAGATATGTTCTGGCCCAACAGCTTACCGAGACACTTTGTCCTCCTTCAGGTAAATGGTAACCAGTCTACAATACACGAATCTGTTTCTTGAAGCCGATTCTCTTTTTTATGTGCATTGTTACAGAAGTTCTTCCACATCTTTCATTTGGTAGACACTCGTTTTATTAGTTAGGCCTGCGATGTGGCGCCATCTGATGGTAATAAACTGAGGCCTGTTTCACGAAGCGAGTTTGAATAAACTCGGAGTTGCAGAGTAAGCTTTGAGTTGACAAAACCCAAACATATCTAATTAGTGAAGTTTTATAGGTTTCATGACGCTGGTTATCGGTCTTTCTCAGTCAAGCCAGGTTTTAACCCTGAATCAAGATTTCCTCAGCGTGAGCGTGCACATAAAAGCCAGACGTTTGCAGAAAACAGGTGTGCATACTTCCGGTTGAAGAGGTGTAAGAAATGATTATGCGGAAACATGAGGAACCTACATTAACCGCAAAAAGCAAGATCACTGCGGCTGCCAAAGCTCGGGAAAACTGCCGATTCTGTAAATGTTTACTTTTACAGGCTCACAATAAGAATAAACTGATTGAACATTTACAACCGACATATTTCATGTAATTTAATTTAATAAGTCAATTATTTTAATTGCATATTAATAAAAATAAATATCAGTGTGTAGAACTATATGTAGGACAGGAATAATGCCGCCGCATGCACATATGTACCACTCGCAAAGACCCGCAAAGCCGCACGTAGAGTTTGCGGTACAGGAAGAGCGCGTGGCAAATTTTTAACGTGCGGCTCAACATCAACTATAACATCTGCTGAAAATCCATCTCTCTCCAACAGATGTGCATCGGGAAAAGACAGGGGACTGCGCCTGTCCCTAAAAGTTATTTCCCTTGGAAGTGCCTTTATTATCTGCGCTCCGAGCTCCACAATCGGTGAAGCAACCTCTACATTCACTAAAGGGTTAACTTTGATACGTCAGTTCTCTCACTTTGCTCGCAGCTGATTGGTCAAATTGGTTTGAGTTTTCTTACCCAGAATAAAAACTGTTCCGGAGCAGGTTAGTCATGTGATGTAAATTACCATGGCGATGAAACTCGTTTAGAACCTAATCCAGCTTGCTGAGACCGAAAAACCAGAGTTTACTCAGACTAAACTTACCTGCTAGCCACCGAAACCGGCTTCGTGAAACAGGTCTCTGACATTTTTAAAAACTGCACATACTCAAGCTGTGCATACTGGCATCGTTGCTTGTTTTATAATGAACACAAAGTTATCACAGTTCAATGATTATACATTTATATATATATATATATATATATATATATATATATATATATATATATATATATATATATATATATATATATATATATATATAAATGTATAATCATTGAACTGTGATAACTTGTAGTATATATATATATATATATATATATATATATATATAAATGTATAATCATTGAACTGTGATAACTTGTATATATATATATATATATATATATATATATGAGAGAGAGAGAGAGGAATATAAATAAAGAGATATAGATAGATAGCATTTAATTACGTGTACACTAGTTGTACACGTACAATGTACAATAGTTAAGCATTAAACCAGAAGTGTAATGCTAAATGTAATGCCAAATAAACCTTATTATTTCTTAAATAGTATGTTAGTTTTTTTTCTATCGGTTTTTGAGTGAATTTAAGCGGTAGAAGGTGGATAGATGAATTGAAAGTGCATTGTGGTACTGCCCACTTGTGACGATGATGTATGCCGTCATCTCATTGGTCAGACATGCGAAGGCGGGTTTTATTTTTGGACTCCTGGCCAATCACAAGCCTCGCTCGGAAGTTAACCAAGCTTTGTAAAACAAACCGTTGTTTTTCCACACATTAATGTACACCGTAAACCGTAACAGTGTCCTTACAGACCGAGCACCTGTACCGCACTGGCTCGTTATCGGATTTCCAAACGCGTTCATCGCCTTTTGGCAGCGTCGGAATGGGATCGGGCTGTCAGACACCAGGGCTTAGCCTTGCATGGATTCAGCTAATTAGCTAGCTTCTTAACTGGATCCCGTCTGGTATTCTTGTAACAATAAACGTAGCTTGTCTTTAATCCTAACAGGTAATGTGAGGTGTCCGAAATGAATTAGCGTGGCTTAGCTTTAGCGTTAAATTCCGTCACACAGACGTGTAATGTCTTAACATGATCGTTGTACTGGATAACCAGCTAGACAGCCTTTTAGTGTTTACTAGCCGATGGACTTGATGGTCTTTTGTTAAATGATATCTCAGTGTGCTGTGGTCCCGCGTTAGTTAACTTAAATTGTGTATAAACGCCGAATTCCCGTATCAGTTCAATAAAACACAGGGAGGATTTTGGGTTCGCTGTATTTCTCGCATCCCGGGCAGTGAAGGTGAGGGTTATGTTAGCCAGCCAGCGAGCTCATGTTCAGGGTGTTGTGGAGAATCTCTTCACTGGGTCTCGGTGGTGTTTTTGAGAGTTGTGGGCTTACACTACAGCTATGTTGCTTTATTAAGTAATGAAGTAGAATCCATAGGCTGGGGGAAAAAAAACAACCGGTTTGGGTTGTTAAGATCGTTCGTGGGCGACTGCGTGGTTCAATTTGACCTCGTTTCAATTCACTGGTCCCAATCGCTTACAATGAAAAACTGTGAATACCAACAAATTGATCCCAGAGCCCTCGGAACCGCAGCGTCCACCCCAGCTTCCACTCTACCCCATCCGAGAAAAGAGCTTCCTCATCCGAGGAGGAAATGGGAAGTGTTTCCGGGAAAAAACCGCTTTTACTGTAATGGACGCATCATCGTGGCGCGTCAGTGCGGTGTTCTGCCTCTGACCCTCAGCCTTATTGTCCTCAACACTACCTTGTTCTTTATCTTCGAGTGAGTACTGCAGTCCTGTCGCTTTCTCATACAGCTCACAATTTACTGCTATTTGTACCAATACTACTGTATTATCACTGCTTCATCTCTAATGCCGCTTTGAAGTAAACGTTTGCAGGGTTTTTGTGTAGAAAAAGAAGAAAAGTATGAACTCAAAAACAAAACAAAACGCACAAACAAGCAAAAACATGCTTATTGTATGGCCAGTGAAGTGTAGACAAAAGATCCTTTAATCTACATTTTCCTGGTCAGGATTGAAAGCGTTGGATCCCAAGCCTATCCCTGGTGAACCAGGCCTGAGGCAGGAATACAGTGTCTGTCACAGTGCTCCATGCTTACACACATTCACACCGAGGGGCAATTTAGCATAACCAGTCTACCAGCAGACATGTTTTTGGTAGATGAGAGGAACCCACAGGAAACCCATGCAGGGGAAAACCTGCACAGAAACTTTATACAAGGGAATAACCCGAGCGCAGGATCGGGACCACGGAGCTGGGGGCAGAAAAGCTACCTGTCACACCACCCGAAACATTTTTTAGAATTGATCACATTTCATTATACAGTTGAAATCATCAAGAAAAAGAACATGGAAAGTCTGTTAAGTCAAAAAAAAAAAACAATCCAGGGAAGAGCTGTTTTTTTTTATAAACAAAATGAAGCAAGACTGCCTTGCAAGATTAAACATACAGTATATTTACAAGGCTAATCGTGTATGGTGCTTGTCCGAAAATAATCATATAGTTACGTGTCTCCCTTAAGCAGTTCAGCATCCCTTCAGGAAAATGTTATACTGTGATTTGAATTGCAAGTTACGTTTAATCAAGTAACTGCTCTCTATCACTATCATATAAAGTCCCCTCCAAGACTACTGGAACAGCAATTCCAGTTCTTTTGTTTTTTTTATACACTGAATATTTGGGTTTCAATTCAATTTTATTTGTGTAGCGCTTTTAACAACGGACATTGTCTCAAAGCAGCTTTACCGAAACATATAAACGTAGGATACAGATTTTAAGTGTGGGAATTTATCCTTGCGAGCAAAGCCGATGGTGGCAAGGAAAAACTCCCTAAGATGATCTGAGGAAGAAACATTGAGAGGAACCAGACTTAGAAGGGAACCTGTCCTCATCTGATTAACAACGGATAGTGTGAAAGTAAAAGAAAGTTCATTATGGTTTTTACATGAAGTCTGTTTTGTGGAACTAATCCAGTGTTCACTAAAGGGTTTGAAATCAAAAGGTGAGTACTTCGAACACTGCACCTTTGGTGGCAGACCACACAATTTTTAGGTGAGAAATCGTATAGGAACTGATGGTCTTAAAATAAATAACACTTAATATTTGGCTACATATCATAGCCGGTGAGCCACTGATCTCACCAAACTGCTGCAATACTTTTTGAGGGCACTGTATATGATTCACTATTGCTGTGAGAACTTTACGACATGCGGTTTGTTTATTTCATTGTTATTATTTCATTGTAAGTTAGTAGCAGCGTATCATATACAACTTCAGAATAACTGTCAACAGTCTTCAAGGATCCCCCCAAAAAAACCAAAAAACAAAACTGAATTTAATGTAATTGTGGATGCTGTATATGCATCTCGGGATTAATGATTTGCTTCGTGTGACTGACACTATTCAGCAAGAAAAGCCTGAGAAAGAAACTGATTTTGCCATGATGCTCTCATGGTAAATATATCCAGCTGGTTGTTGAGCAACTGTGCAATTTCTTTCCCTACAGTTGCCCCTTTCTGTTGGCTCACCTCACCATCTGCATCCCAGTGATTGCTGGAGTGCTTTTTCTTTTTGTGATTATCACCCTTCTTCGCACCAGTTTTACAGACCCAGGGATCTTACCCAGGGCTTTACCAGAGGAGGCTGCTGACATTGAGCGCCAAATAGGTAAAGCAGATGTGTACGAGTTTTAAATGTAAAACGGGTTGATCTTAAGGTTTTTAATTTTCTGTTCTGTGTTCCTGTAATATGCTGTTTGTATTCTTAGATAATTGCGGCTCAGCTACATATCGACCCCCACCTCGAACTAAAGAGATCCTTGTAAACGGACAGCTGGTCAAACTCAAATACTGTTTCACCTGCAAGATGTTCCGTCCACCCCGAACATCACACTGTAGTCTGTGTGACAACTGTGTAGGTGAGGCTGTCATTTTAATTCTGTAATTTTATTAGTGGTGACCGAAAGATACATAATATTTTTTTTACTATGAACTTTTAATGCAACATTTAAGTGTGTAATAAAACAAGCAGAACAATTACCTAATATTGTATGTATATATGACTGGTTTTAATTGTACTCCAATAACTTGTGCTTATGTTCCCCATACAGAGCGCTTTGACCACCACTGCCCATGGGTAGGGAATTGTGTTGGAAAGCGCAACTACCGCTTTTTCTATACTTTCATAGTTTCATTGTCCTTCCTTACCTCCTTCATATTTGGCTGTGTGATCACACACCTCAC
Source organism: Ameiurus melas (assembly GCA_012411365.1). Classification (NCBI taxonomy): domain Eukaryota; kingdom Metazoa; phylum Chordata; class Actinopteri; order Siluriformes; family Ictaluridae; genus Ameiurus; species Ameiurus melas. The sequence goes on from CM022757.1 coordinate 22,462,307, forward strand.
TTTACGTAAGTCAATATTATATTTATAATGAACATTTTCTTCTGTATGTTTTTTTTTTGTTTGTTTTTGTTTGTTTGTTTTTTGTCTTCAATGTGAATATTGCTTGAGTTGATTGCTTGAATAATTTTTTATCATCACCAGGATCACAAGGTGGGAAAGGCTTCGTGCATGCCTTACAGGAGAGTCCAGCTAGATATCCTTTTTGTTTCAATGCCACGTATAGGGACATGGGTGATTCACATGGCCCCAGGACCATGGCCTGCTGCTTTGTCTTCTGATCATAAACCCCTTTCATCCCTAGTTGCTTCTGTAATTTCTCCGGGCTGTACAGTTAATAAACAGCTTCCTCCTGACTACCACTGTCCAGGCATCATAGCATAACTGTTTAATGGTTTGTTTGTGTTGCTGCATAATTTATGCTTAGATAATCAGGGATACAACATTAATTTGTATTGGGAGTGAATGTCTTATATCAGTGTTAAACCTTAACTCCTCTGGTAATGTTGTGGAACTGGTTGTTTGTTTCTTCTCCATCTGGTCTATCCTGGGTCTTTCAGGCTTCCATACCTACTTGGTGGCTTCCAACCTCACAACTAATGAAGATGTAAGTGTTCGTTAAAAAAAATCCAATGCTGTGCAATATTTGGTACAAAAGCTCACTTTATACTGGAGTGTTTATGAAGTAAGAAGCATGCAGGTTAACAAATGTCCCTGTATTTATATTGACAATCATTCACAGATTAAGGGCTCTTGGTCAAGTAAAAGAGCTGTGGAAGAATCCGGGAACCCTTACAGTTATAACAGCATCTTCACTAACTGCTGTGTGGTGCTGTGTGGGCCAATGCCTCCCAGGTCAGTATAGCACTAGAACAGTGGTGTCAAACTCATTTTAGTTCAGGGGCCACATACAGCCTAATTAGATGTCAAGTGGGCCAGGCCAGTAAAATCATAGTGTAATCACCTATAAATAACAAGAAGTCCATGTTTTTACCTTTGTTTTCATGTAAAGACATTTATATTTAATTAAATATCCTTTTATAAAATATATCATGAGCAACCTCAGATTTCTTAAGACAAACATGTGCAATTTGCTTCTGATTATCATTCACATATATGTGCATTACAACTGCTCAGTGTTTGTACAAATGCAAAAAAAAATAAATTCACAGGTATTTGGAACTGAAAAATATAGTATTTCACTTTCAAATTTATGGCATTGCATGAACAATAGGATTCCACCAAACCGAACTCTTTTGTACTGAAGCTTTTGACTAACATTAAATTGCACTTTTTTTTTAACTATTACCCATTCATTTCTGTGAATAAATAGGAAGCGGTCCATTTTTCATGGAAAACTCTACACTCTGTATCTACTTTTCTGCTCTTTGGCAGACATTTAAGGCCAATGTGGGTGTGGGGACGAGTAGAAAATAGAGTAGACTACTCCTTGATAACAAACAGCAGACGTTGCATTGCTGCCATCTGCTGTTCAGTCCCAGATATGTGCCGCGTCTTTTACCCCCTAGCGGATAATTTAGGAATAGCATTTTATTAAAAATGACAAATTCGTGTCTTTTATGCATTTTTTTTTTCACTTTCAAAATTCGTCCTGCGGGCCGGATTGAACCCTCTACTGGGCCGGTTTTGGCCCGCGGGCCGTACGTTTGACACCCATGCACTAGAATAAGAGTCTTAATTCACATAATGTACCAGATGTTATGTTATGTTGCTGTCACAAACCACCAATATTTTCCCATTAGCATTAATACAGCATGTTATCAGTTCATATCATTTCTTACAGTCATATGCTAACATTAGTGTGATGCTGTATTTCAGCTTGATTGACAGAAGAGGGTTTTTACCTCCTGATGTCATCCCTCAAACGGTCACATCTGAAACGGAGATCCATCCTTTTATGAAGAAGAATGACACCAACATGGTAAGAGTGCCATCTAGTGGCAATACCTCAGACTTGCATGTGAGACTTACATCCTTGCATGTGAGACTTCTAAATGCAAATGCCTAATAATGAGTGATGTGTACATTGAGAATTACTTGACTAAAGAGGTCATCAGTAAAGTATTTGAATTATCTAATACAGGTTTAGGGGAAAACAACCCATAATATATTATGTTATGGCTATTATTCAAATGTCAACTCTTTAACCGTTCACAGTATCATATGAAATCACACCCCTATCATATATGGTGCTTGTCAGAACCTAAATAATCATATAGTTACACGTCTCCCTTCAGTAAACGATTATGTTGTGATTTACATAGGAAGTTGTGTAATCAAGTAACTGTGCCTGTGACTTAATAGCAGCTTGTCATAGGCACCGTTAGAACAATTGTCCACTAACATTAAGGAACCCCCCCGAATGAGCCACATGTTTTGGCTCATGTGACTGACAGTGTTGAGAAAAGTTTAATTTCCTTTTGTGCAAAGTAAATAACTTTTACACCCTTCAGGACAATTATGTCCTCTTTAATTTTAGATTTTATTTATGCAGTTCGGTTTAAGACCTCATTGTTGTGGTTTCCATTTAATATCTTTACAGCTCCACCAAATTACATGTCTGTATTGTCGTTTTAAAATGGGTACTTTTTGTTTTTGGACCTCTTTGTGCTACTTGTACATTTACCACAGTACCAAAAACATGCCTTTCAGTTGTGGGATTTCTTGATTTGGTTTTATGCGCTTCAGTTTGTGATGTAATGAGCTGATTTCAACAGGAAGGGAACTGTCAGGAATTTGCTGTCTCATGCACTGCCTGATGGCTGGCAGGTCTGAGTTTGGATGGTAAGATTGTGTTATGAGCATTTCTGCATGCAGCTGTCACCATCTTCTTCTCTCTTGACCTAACCATCCTTTCCAATGTATGAAAGTCATTTCAGCATCCACTCCCTTCACTTCATGTTTAGCTGTCTGTGCACTAACTCTGAATCTCCATCTTTAACTTGTAATGTTTTTGTTTCGTAATACTTCTTATTGCTTCTGTCAAAATGATTTATTTTGAGGAACTAAATGTATTTCATATGGCTTAAGCTTACCTGAAAGTGACACTGCTAACAGGATCATCCAACAGGGCCAGGCTTGTGTGGTGTTCTGTTCTATGTCTACACTCCTACCCATGCTTTTTACTTCATCTGATACTCTCACAGGCACACCCAGTTTTATAATACTTTTTTTCCTGCAAGTACTTTGATTCTGTAACTTTGCTCAGTGTTCTCTCTCTCTTTTTATTGGCAGGGCCACTTGGGTTTCACAGCTTGAAGCTCACTTTCATATACTTGTTTTTTTCCTTCATCCCCTCATATGTTGGTTGCTTCTGCTGATGTAAACTAGGTCATCTTTTCATCCCTTAGTGACCCTAGGAAACTTCGTTCTGCAAAGATTTACCCTTTCTTTCTGTGCTCGAGTGAAACTAAGTCGCTATAATACTTAATCATTACCATGGTGTCTTCTCCAGTATTTAGTGTGCATGTTTTGTTGTGGTCATTAAACAATATTAAAAAAATGACAAATCTTTTTCTTTTTCTTTTTTTTTGTTCTCCCTCTCTCTTCCACTCTTCTTTAATGTGTGCAGTGCACACAAGGTGCCAAGGAGCTTTTGGAGTCAGTATCTTGCTCCTCTGTGGTCAAGAGCAGCTGCAGCTCAGCCACACGCAAGACCACTCAAGTGACCCAGGAGAATCTGCTAACTACTACTGTATCAAGCACTTTCAAGTCACAATCTGGTAGGCCTTCTACCAGCCGTTTTGAAAGACAGAAACCCCATCCGATGGACAAGGCCTGCCCTCAGCATATGAGCAAAAAAGCCACACTGGATGCTCAGGCACTTAGCGTCCATCTTTCACTCAATTGTATTAGCCACGGTTCTCTCATTCTCAGTGATGCTTCTGACATGGGATTTCTCCCTCTGACCTGAGTACAGATGCACCAGCCCCAGTAGACAAGGCATAGCACCTGACCCCCATTCACTCACTGCACTGGAATATACATGCCCTGTTTGAAAGTGAGAAATGTTTAACAGATGGCATTTCACTCAGGAAGTTCTCAGGGGTCACGCTGTCTCTAAACAGTGTGTGGGGGGAATGCCTGTTGGACCTAAGATTTATTTGATGAATTTGTAAACAGAAGATTGATTTAGTGTAAATGCTGGTTCTCTTTTTCGTCTGCGGAGTGGGAATAGTGGGAAGCACAATACACGTTTCACAAGAAAGGGCTGTTTCCTGTTCTCTCCACATTGCACACAGCTGTGTTTGGTGTTCCGCTAAGACTTATTTGACTGAGCCATATTTAAGACTGAGCCATATTTAAGATTTGCACATTGCCTTGCATTCATAGCAGTAACCTTTGTTTAAAGATCAGAGTTGTGTAAGTTAAGTCTCCTGACATGTGCAGTCCAAATAGGCCTCAAATACGGTATATATCCATTATGATCTGTGAAATGCAGAAAGAGATAAATAATGAAATTTAATTTGTACATGATTACTTCGAGTGAATGAGTGTTCAAGTATGTATCATGAGAGTGGTAAAGGCTACTTATTTGTGTATTCACAATAATTTGTTGGTCAGTTATTTAAGCTCTGGAATTGATCTGTAAATGACTAGTAAGTTGTCCTCAAACCTTTAACTTCAGCATTGGAGTAGTTAAATAAACGGATGTGAGCTCCTCCAATATTATCATCAGTAAGAGAAAATGGGATGGGAAAAATTATTGTACCTCTATTTAGAAACGTATATCAATGAAGCAAAACTTTGCAACATTTGTTTGGGTTAAAGCACCAAGCTGAGGAAGTGACATTTACTTTGCAAACAGTGTTCTTGGTCCTGGACTTAATATCTTTCAAAAAACAAAAAATCCAGAGAGTGGAGTATTTTTGTTTTGTGCTGCACAGTACAGTGCATTGATTGTACAACGGTGTAGTGAAACTCTCCTAGAAAACTTGGACTTCATATAAAAGCAAAATGAATTTTATAAATTATACCGGAAATATTCGTGTTTGCTAATGTTTTACTGTACTATTCATTCTACTTGTAAACAAAAATATTCATTAAATGTTCAGCTAAGTGTACTCTGAAGATATGCAGACAAGTTTGAGCCCCATTGTCTAAAGATTGTTTTTTGGTGGTTGACATGAGTTGTGTATATATATTTTTATTTTTTTTAATGTTGGTTAGTAGATATTTTGTTGTACCTAAACCAGCAGTATTAAAGTCATGGATAGGTTTGCAAGAAGAATGCAAATAACGATGTGAGTTAGAAAAAGGCAGACAAATAATCTGACAAAAAGGCGATGTATGGGCTTCAGAAATGAGTTGAGATGTACATTGAGCAGCACAAGTAGGATGAGTAACATCAAAGAAAGAAAATAATTTCCATAAATACCTGTATAATAGAAGTTGAGAGAACTATTAACTTTAAAACAGTTTTACAGCAACTTTGCTGGAATTCACTACATTATATTGAGGGAATTACTGTAGGAGAGACTGACAATGATGAACAGAAGCTGGCTCGTGGTTTGAATATTTTCACAGAAGTGAAACTTCTGTGAGCATGTTCAAATTACACAACATACCATTACTGTAGGTTTTGAGAAACGTAACACTTAACTGAAAATGGGGCTGTGAGAATGTGTGTTCTATTATATTTTTAGGCTGGTCTCATAATTTTATTTTGCGTTAATACTTCAGTTTAGAAGTAACTATGCAAGTGTGCATAGCCAATACTGTAAACGTGATTGTTCCATTACTATATACAGTACTGTGCAAAAATCTTAGGCACATGCAAAGAAATGTTAAGTAGCGAGACCATCAGGCCAAAAGTAAAGAAATGAAACATTACTACATTTAAAAAACAAAAAATACTATAAAGGACAGTAATAAAGTAAATAAAGTTAATATTTGTTGTGACAGCCCTGTGGTTTAAAAAACAAACAAACAAAAAAAAAAACCCCAATGTTCTCTGGGTACAATATGTGCAGTTTTATAAGGAATTTGATGTTCATCAGACCCCACTTGTGGCACTCTGATTGATTCCTGAAAACTGGTTGTCAACACTAGATGGCATATTTATTCTTCACTATAAACAAATGCCCTGATTGGCCAAGGCAAGGCAGTCCAGAATCTCAGGCCTAATGTGCTCATGTCCTGCACTGCTGAGTGATTTCCATGCTCCAGTGAACATCTCATTAATTATTTGATGAAGTGATGTGTGAAAGAGCAACAGAAACAAGCTGTGCCGGTTGTTTTTTTTTTGTTGTTTTTTTTTGAGTGAATCTAGTTTTATTAAAGTTACAGGTTCTTCTACTTGAGCCTAAGGCAAACAGTGCTGGTTCTTTGCCATGTATTTATTCTTAGTTCTGTCTTTTGTCTATGTATGTGTTTTTACTTTTTAATAAAAACAAATGTAGCAAAGATGGAGAGAAGTCATTAGTTGTGTATATGATTGAAGCAGGATGGGTATAATTTAAGCTTCGAGTGGCTAGGTAAGTTGCTCCAATGCAATTTGACAATAAGGAGGAGGATATTTTTAAAAACGCTTTAATAATATACTCATGTTATAAACCCAAAAGTTACATTGCTGATGCATTCACTTGGCTCATAGGTCCAGGAGTACTCCCTGTCCTAAACATGCTAGTGTTTTCTCTGCTCCAAACATATTTTGGTCATCTAGTCAGTTAATTAATTGCCCTTCATGTGATGAACTGATTGAGATAAAGCAGGGAAAACACTAAAATATGCATGTCAGTATTGGGAACTTGTTCTGAAGGTCCAGACAATTTGACTAAGATTATTATTGATTCTTAAAACTTTGGCTAGCTTTTACTTTTTTTTTTTTTTTTTTTTTTTTTTAAATAATAATTATGACTATATGGTAGTTCTAGTTCTGTGCCTTCTGTTACTGTAAGACAAAATGTCTTATCTTTTGTTATTCTTACATTCCACAGCAGGTTTAACAAGTATCCACTTAACACAACACAGCAGCAATGATTGCTAGGTCTGGCACAAAAAATCATTAAAATTATAATCGTCATCATCATCAATACAATAGCCACTTCTGTGATAGAAATGTTGCCCTCAATCCTGCAAACAGTATGTTCTAAGCAATATTTGAAGCAGGATGTGGGATAAACTTCAAACGTAGTGCAGAGGGCTTTGCAGGTTATAGTCTTGCCTGTTCTAAATGGCTCTTCATTTGTAATTGGATCTGAAGCCTGGCAGGCATTGGATTAGATTAGCTAAAGGTAAGAGTTATCTTGTCTTCACTCCATGCACAGATCTGTGTGTTACAAGTAGTAGTCATTATACAAAAGTTCAGTTATGCCAAATAAATGGTAGAGATCTTTAACAATTTCCAGCTTACAAATTCCCAAGATCTGATGGACTTTGTAAGGTGCTGGTAACATGCACAGTAACCCAGAGCACTGGAAAGATTCATTCATCAAATTTTGTATTTGTACATTCCTTTCTGTTTGTGTGCACAGACAATTTCACCACCGGCACAGAAGTGATTGTTTCACCAAGAATTTCACACATTATTGTTGTATACCAGTCTGAAAATAAGAAATGGCATATACACTTATTGTAATTAGCGATCATTCATTTGTCTTTTTGTTTGTTTTTTTGATCATGTCTTTGTGTTTTGGAGGCCATAGACCCAGATTTTTTGAATGATCTTCCAGTAAGTTCAGGTCTGTAAAGAACACCCACACATTCTGCAACATACCGTCCAAAGGTGAAGGTTTCAGTCTTGTTTTAAGGCAAATAATTATTCAGGCACTAATTATTGGCTAAACTTTAAGCTTTTTTTTGTGCAGTTGAACAACTTTTTTAATACACCAGGAGCTGTCTCTTCACATCTTTGGTTTCCTTTTCCAAATTCACATATATGTTCCATAACAATATTATTTAAACATGTTTTCTGGATGGACTGTAAAGTGATACCTTATATTTATATGATACCTAAATCTTAATGATACTTGAATATTAAATATGCACAGGTGGATACATGTGTAAAGATCCAGATAATAGTTAACATATGTAGAGAAAAATATAGCAGTGGAGAGACAAATACATAGCAAAGGTAATTTTTTTTTTGTCTTTAAAAAGGTATTTCTAGCCAATGGAATCACCTATATATTTGAGTAGCCCCACACAACTTGTAGGCAACCATAACAACATGTGCAATACTTCTATTTTATTGCCATCAATGCAATAATAATAATAAAAAAGAAGAATCTGTGATAAGAATTAGTAGATGTAAAGGTGTGACACTGCACAAACCATAGCACATTGCTATACTCTTCTCTGTTTTAATAAGATGGTCATGGGACGTCAAAGATCTTTTCTCTAGAAACTCCAAAATTTTTGACACCTGTAATTAAAATTAGCAAAAGATTATGATAAATGCATTGTACAATGAATACAATAACCTTTACTATATATATATATATATATATATATATATATATATATATATATATATATATATATATATATATATATATATATATATATGTATATGTATATATATATATATATTATTTATTTATTTATTTATTTATTTATTTAATTGGGATGCTGTTAAGTTTCATTTCAACCAAAAGGGTTCTAACAGCAACAGTTCATGAATAGTGCATTAACTTCTGCAAAGCACTGGTTTAAAAATTATTGGCACTTCTACAATTAATAGTGAAGGCTTCATGAGTCGCTTGTTTGTCTTGAGCAGTTAAACTGCCCACTATTCTTCAGAAAAATCATAATTGACCTGCATAATTGACCTGTTTCCAACAGTGGCTGTATGATATTGATATCCATCTTTTTCACACTGAGGACAACTGAGGGACTTGCATACAACTATTAAAAAAGGTACAAACATTCACTGATGCCCAAGAAGGTAACATGATTACAAAAGGTAATCTTTATAACAACACAGTATAAATAATCAACCGTATGTAAACTTTTGAACTGGCTCATTTGTGTAAATTCTGTTATTACTGTGTATTGTGAACTGTATGTAAACATGTTATATGGAATAGCTTACAGTGAGGGGGAAAAAAGTATTTGATCCCCTGCTGATTTTGTATGTTTGCCCACTAACAAAGAAATGATCAGTCTATAATTTTAATGGTAGGTTTATTTGAACAGTGAGAGACAGAATAACAACAAAAAAATCCAGAAAAACGCATGTCAAAAATGTTATAAATTGATTTGCATTTTAATGAGGGAAATATGTATTTGACCCCTCTGCAAAACACGACTTAGTACTTGGTAATGACTTAGTAATTACTTTTAATTTTCAATGCCCTGGCTGAGGGAAGGAGGTTCTCACCCAAGATTTGACGGTACATGGCCCCATCCATCGTCCCTTTAATGCGGTGAAGTTGTCCTGTCCCCTTAGCAGAAAAACACCCCCCAAAGCATAATGTTTCCACCTCCATGTTTGACGGTGGGGATGGTGTTTTGGGGTCATGGCAGCATTCCTCCTCCTCCAAACACGGCGAGTTGAGTTGATTCCAAAGAGCTCCATTTTGGTCTCATCTGACCACAACACTTTCACCCAGTTGTCCTCTGGTGGTCAGATGAGACCAAATTGGAGCTCAATTTACCTGGACGGGTGCCCATGCATTACCTAAGCTTGAGGAAACACTGTACATGCATGCTTTTAGAAGGCATATTTCAATATCAGACATAATTGCCATAAGATAGACACCCTTGGCTCTCTGAAAATTTCTTACCCAACAGCAGAGGAGCACAAACCTAAGAAGCATATGCCATTTACATTTAGCCACCAGAGGACAACTGGGTGAAAGTGTTGTGGTCAGATGAGACCAAAATGGAGCTCTTTGGCACAAAATCAGCAGGGGATCAAATACTTTTTTCCCTCACTGTATTCAGGGCAGAACTAAATAAAAAACAAATTTTTTATGATCCCGCTTAAAAAAAAAAAAAAAAAGATCATTATTATTAACATTTTGAGGGGGCACCGTGGCTTAGTGTTTAGCGTGTTTACATTTACATTTACATTTATTCACTTAGCAGATGCTTTTATCCAAAGCGACTTACAAATAAGCAATGCGATATATCAAGCAGGGAACAATACAAGTAGTGCTACTATACAAGATCCATTAATTGAATACCAGAGGAAGCAAAGTGTACAGAGTAGAGGCGTAAGTGCATTGTGTGTGTGTGGGTTTTTTTTTTTTTCTCTCTCTCTTCCTTCTTCTCTAGGAGTTGGTTAGGTGTTCACGGAAAAGGTGGGTCTTTAGCTGTTTTTTGAAGATAGTGAGAGATTCTGCAGTCCGGATTGAGATCGGAAGAGCATTCCACCACTGGGGAACGGTATGCGTGAAGGTTCTGGAAAGGGACCTTGCGCCACGCTGAGTGGGAACTACTAAACGTCGGTCGCTAGTCGATCGCAGATTGCGAGAGGGAATGTATGCCTTCAGGAGAGAGTTGAGGTAGGAGGGTGCTGTTCCTGACAAGGTCTTGTAGGTGAGAATCAAGGCCTTGAACTTGATGCGGGCAGCTACAGGAAGCCAGTGGAGAGAGATGAAGAGGGGTGTGACATGAGTAGTCTTGGGCTGGTTGAAAACAAGGCGTGCTGCAGTATTCTGAATCATTTGAAGGGGTTTGATGGAGCTGGCTGGGAGGCCTGAAAGCAGTGAGTTGCAGTAGTCCAGTTTAGAGATGACAAGAGCCTGGACTAGTATCTGTGGAGCCTGTTTGGTGAGGAATGGTCGGATTTTCTTGATGTTGTACAGGATGAACCTACAATACCTTGCAGTTGCTTCATCAAGAATCACCCCAAGGTTCCTGGCCGTCTTGGTTGGCATGAGTGTAAGTGAGCTGAGCTGTACAGTGAAGTTCTGGTTGATAGGGGACGCTTGCCTCCAGGGTTGAGGGTTTGATTCCTGCCGTGGCCCAGTGTGTGCGGAGTTCGTACGTTTCCGCCGGGTACTCCGGTTTCCTCCCCCATTCCAAAGACATGCGCTGTAGGTTGATTGGCATATCCAAAAGTGTCCATATTGTATGAATGTGTGTGATTGGCACCCTGTCCAGGGTGTCCCCTGCCTTGTGCTCCATGCCCCCTGGGATAGGCTCCAGGTTCCCCATCACCCAGTAAGGATGAGCAGTACAGAAAATGGATGGATTAACATATTGCAGATTCTGCCAGGTGTATGTAAACTTATGACCTCAACTGTATTTCTGGCTTGTTCATATCGACCTACTTCAATGCATTTTCAAGTTTTCAAAAAGTGATATACATGACTTACAGCTCCAGGGTCCTGGGTTCAATCCTGAGTCAGATTACTGTCTGTGTTTCACATATGCTTCCTGTGGGGTTTCTCTGGGTTTGTCCCACCTCACAAAAACCAGTAGGTGGTTTGGCAATCTAAGGCTGCATTTATTGCATGGTTCAAGTGATCCATTTCAGATTTTTTTTCGGATATTACCCATGAACGTGTAAGCAAGAAACAAGCACATGGATATTCTCAGATCCATTTCAGGCCTTATTCATACATGGAAATAAATCTGATATGAATTGGATACGTCCGTTTGCGTCTGCCATGTAAGTGGACAGATCGGACATTCCCCTGTCAATGCGAGTCGTATGTCATTGAAAAAGTGATAGTGGCGAATAACATCAACTCATGTGGACACGAACCACGTAAACATGTAAATGCAGCCTAAATAGCCTCTAGATGTGAATGAGTGTGTGAATGTATGTATCTTTGCTAGCCCTGTGATGGACTGGCGTTTCGGCCTTGCCTTCAGTGTTCCTGGAATAGGCTTTGGAATAGGCCACTGTGACCTAAAGATGAATGACTGAAGATACTATTTATTTCTGTTTTGATTTGGATATATGTTTGGAATCATTATTTTATTGAAAGCTCTTTGTATAGCAAAGTCGTAACTTCCTGCCAGAAACAAAAGGCTAAACAGCAGCAGTAATGTTTTATTTGAATAATAATTTAACTAGAAATATATTTTTTTGTCATTATCATTAAGGGTGTCCATCATTTTGGAGCGCTACTGTAGTTTATGGTCAGATTCCATACATTTAAGAAACCCTGAGAATTTAATAAATTATTAATGAAAGCCATGTTCAAAAGTACCTTTATAACTGTCATGGTTGAAAGTTCATTGCACACGAATGTTACTCTTATGTGTGCTTTTTGGGGGACTGTGCTTACTCAATCTTGCTACATAATTTTGTCTAACTGTGCACAGACAAAAGAAAATCTTCTAAATACATCTTATTTACAGGTACAGTAGCTAAATTCAGTACACAGTAGAAAAACATGTTATGCTGTTACAGCATAGATAAGTTGTTGATAATGCAGTCTTTTGTGCAACCACAATAAAAAAATAAAATAAGTAAAAAAGCCTGATAAGATTGTGGCCATAAACATTCCTCATACCTTCGGACCTGAAATTGTTTGGGGGGGGGGGTTCCGCATGCTATGTGATTAGAGGATGTGTAACTTGTAAACAAAGTTAGGGGATCACCAACAGAATCAAACAGCAGGTAAAAATGCTTGACTATAAATGAATCACATGAAAATTAATCATATGTAAATGAATCATGAAAATGAATAAAAAAAATGCTTGACTTAAGGCCTAGAGAAACATGTAATACTACATAAGATTGGAACACAGGAGCTTATACTAGTACTGTTAATTCTCTCACACATGTACATGGTGTATACCCACAGTCTTGATATGTCTGTAGTATTAAAGTATTTGTAGTGTAATATATAAACACTGCTCAGCTGAAGTTGAAGTCACCACAAGGTGACACGGGGAAGCTTTTGAAGTGTACTTAAAAAAAAAAAAATGAATAATAAAAAAATAAATAAATAAACACCATGTGCCTCACTGTCTCCAGAGTGAAGTGTGTGCTGACAACAAATGGAAACCTTTTATTGTCTGCAGAGCAAGCTTCAGTAACTCCCTAAGTTTCAATGTATTCCTTTCAGCTTCCTGAGCTGTACTTCTGAAAATATATGCTGGCACACAAGGAAGTGTGTGTCAAACCTACACATTTTGTTTAATGGTTGTTTCTTCACCTACCATGGGCTCTGTGCTTTGAAATGTGATATAGCTTCACATATTTTTTTCTCTAATACCATATTCTCACAAAAGTGGTTGGTAAAAATGGGTCACAGTGATGACTGTATGACTCTGCTACAATGCTCTTTTTGCAGGATTTTATTACCTTACTCAACTGCAACCCTTTTCATGCCTGGAAGCCTATTTTATTTATTTATTTATTTAATTTTTTTTTACTGATCTCTTTTCTGGTAGTAAACCACTTGGATATCTAGAAGCAGAAAGTTCTTCCTTTCAACATGTATCTAAATTTAAATGCCTGTGTTCCACACACACATCAAAAGCTTTACATTGATATGTAAAGTCATGAAAATATATGATGTACATAATTGTGAGCATACCATAAGTTTTGCTAATAAGATTAGTCAAAGGCAAATATCTTCTTGTTTCTGGCATTTTGTGATCACCCTAATGAGACAGACAGATATAGAAGCAATTTATTGTACTGGATTGGTGGTTGCTATGTAAATCAGAAGGTCTCTTTTAAGGGTTTTAAGGTATTTAAACAGACACCATTATTTGTCTTCGTGTTTTCATGTTCTCTATCTGGATTATGATGTAGCAGAAAAACTCATTACAACTGGTTTACAAACTGTAATAGAAACAAACAACCCCCCAGGTTCTTTGTTCAAATAAATTGTCATGTAAAATTTTGTTAATCTGAACATTTACATAGATTACAAGGAATAAAATAGATTATCAGATAATCAATTAATTACATTACTATATATATATATATATATATATATATATATATATATATATATATATATATATATTTTTTTTTTTTTTTTTAAATTTTGAATTCAGTCTTAGAGATCAGTTTCATATAAAGAAAAATAATTGAGTGTTTCCATGCTTTATAATTATTTTTACTTCATTATTTCAGCATCATAATGTAAAAATACAATTCTTTTACAGTCTTTTCTTTTTATAGTGCCAACACTTAAACAACACTGACCTAAAAGTGACATTTGCAATGATGATAACTTCTAATCATTTATACTTTTACGGCCCTCCACTTGTACATGCTATCTGGTTGTAATGTTAGATTAAAGGCACATAGTATGGCCTATTTGACACACCCTGTTGTCTGTGACAGAGGGCAAAAACAAGGGGTAAGAGAGAGAATAGTATAAGCCCTCTGGTTTGTTTGGAGAATTATTAAGGGCCAGGCATTTTTTTTGTATTGTGTCGAGTATGTTTTATATTTTTGTTTGTGAACAATGAACTTTGCATGAGTGCGAGCAGGGACTCCGGCAAGACTAGCTATGACAGCATAACTAAAAGGCAGAAGCCAGAAGGCAGTACAGATATGAATGAAAGTGGGGAGGTGCCAGCATCCAAACATCCCTGTTCACCACAACACTTTATGCCTGTGAGCCCTCTAGATCTGTTCCTTTACCTAAGAAAAAAAATACTATTTAAAAAAAAAACTTGAGTAAACTAATATGTTTTCAGCCTGGACTTTAACACAGAGACTGTGCCTGAGTCCTGAACACTAATTGAAAGGCTGTTCCATAACTGTGGGGCTTTGTAAGAGAAAGCTCTTCTCCCACTATAGCCTTCACTAATCGAGGTACCAACAAATAGCCGTCACCTTTTGATCGAAGTAGGTGTGGCAGATCGTAAAAGACCAAAAATTTGCTCAAGTAATGTGGCATGAGTCCATTCAGTGCTTTATAGGTAAATAGTAGTATTTTATAATCAATGCGACACCAATGCAGTGTGGATAAGATAGGGGTGATGTGATCTATCTTCTGGTTCTAGTAAGGACTCTAGCAGCTGAATTCTGGACTAACTGGAGTCTGTTTATGCTCCTACTGGAACATCCAAACAGTAAGGCATTACAGTAATCCAGTCTAGAGGTGACAAAAGCATGAACTAATTTTTCTGCATTGTGTAGTATTTCAGTCTTGTCAGAATTAAGTAAGAGGAAGTTAATAAGCGTCCATTGTCTAATGTCCTTTACACATTCTTCAATTTTATTAAGCTGGTCTCTGCAATCTGTCTTTGCTGAAACATACAGCTGTGTGTCATCAACATAAAGGTGGAATCTAATTCCATGTTTACAAATAATTTGACCCAGAGGTAGCATATATAAAGAAAAAACAGAACCTTGTGGAATACCATATTTTACCTCAGTATGCACAGAAAAATGTCCAATTACACTTACAAACATCTACAAAAGGGCCGTTCCCTTAATGCCAATAACATTTTCTAGTCTATCAAGGAGAATAGTATGATCAATTTGATCAAAAGCTGCACTAAGATCAAGCAACAAATAGAGACACAACCCTGATCAGTGGCAAGTAGTAGGTCATTTACCACTTTAACCAGCGCTGTCTCTGTGCTATGATGAGGCCTAAATCCAGACTGATATATTTCATGAATGTTATACTTATGTAGGTACGAGCATAGCTGATGTGCTACAACTTTTCTAAGATCTTGGAGATAAAGGGGAGATTTGATATAGGCCTATAGCTGGACAATTGACAGGGGTCTAGGTCAGGTTTTTTAATCAGTGGTTTGATAACCACTAGTTTAAATGATTTTGGTACATAGCCAGTGCTAAGAGAAGAACTGATTTTTAGAAGGTGTTTGATTACTTCTGGAATAATCTGTTTGTAGAAACATGTAGATAAGGGATCTAGTATACAAGGTGATGATTTTGATGAAGAAATTAATTAATTTAGTTCGGTCTCTCGAAGGGGAGTAAAACATTATAATCATTGATCTGATATTGCTATATTATTATCTAGAGGGTTAGTTATAAAATTGTCTGGTTTTAAATTAATAGTCTGAATTTTTGTCTAATATTTTCAATGATGCCAATGAAAATAAATCATGCAATCGTCACTGCTATATAATAATTGTGTGCAAGTTTCTGTGGTGGTTATAGTCCTAGTTAATTTTGCTACAGTATTGAATTCAAATCTAGGATTATTTTTGTTATCTTCAATTAAGATGGAGAAATAGACTGATCTAACAGCACTAAGAGATTTTCTATAGTTCAGGAGGCTCTCCTTCCATGCTGTTTGAAATACTACCAATTTGGTTTGATGCCATTTACGTTCTAATTGTCGAGTGGTCTGTTTTAAGGTACGTGTTTGATCGTTATACCAGGGTGCTAGCTTTTCCTCTCTAATTATTTTTCTTTGTGGAGCCACCTTATCTTGCATCTAGTGGAGCACTGACACTAAGCATTCAGTCACCTGATCAAGTTCTTTGGGATCCGACAGTGATTCAGTCAAAGTTGATATCATTGGGAGCTTATTGGTATAACTCTGTGCAGTAGCTGATGTGAATGGATGTTTGATGTGGTAGCTTGGCAAGGTGCATATATTTTGATCAATAAGCAATTTAAACAAGATGAGATAATGATCTGAGATAGCTTCAGACTATGAAAATGTGAATATATTTTCTATGTTTAATCCGTATGTTAGTATAAGGTCAAAAGTGTGACCACCATTATGAGTGGGTCCTATTACATTCTGATTGACCCCTGTTGAAGCTAGAATAGACATAACCGCTGTACTCAGTGGATCTTCTGTGTTAAAATGAATATTACAGTTGCCAACAAATAATGATTTGTCTAGAGAAACAACCAGGGTCAAAATAAAATCTGCAAATTCACCAAGGAATTCAGAAAATGGCCATGGGGGTTTATAGATAATAATTAGTGGAATCGACTTGGTAGAATTGTTTTGTGGCTACATATGTTATACTACTATGAAGAATTTCAAGAGTGGAATTTATGACTTGGTTTTTGTGTGACACCTAGATTATCATTATAAATGAGTGTGACACCTCCTCCTCTGCCAGAGGCTGATGTATATGACTGTATCCAGGAGGGCTAGCTTCATTTAGTGCTATATAGTAATTTGATTTAATCCATATTTCTGTTAAACATGTTATGTTAAACTCCTGATCAGTAATGTTTCATTAACAATAAGTGCTTTAGATGTAAGAGATTTAATACTTAACAGTCCTAGTTTCAGATCAAAGGTGAGGGCTGTGCATTCAGAATGATCTAATTTTATGTTCATTTTTAGGTTAATAGATTACTAAAATAAACTTTCTGAACATTTCTACATTTTTGTTTATCTCAGGGAAGAGACACAGTCTTGAAATTGTGGAAGCTAGGTGATGACTTAGTACAGCTAGCAGATGGTCTGTTTAGCGTGTTTGTCTGCTCCCTGGACTTGCCTATGGATTGTCAACGATTAACTAGGCCTGTTCTGAGACTATGTACTATACTGCAAGAAATGAGAGCAGCACCTTCCTGACTGGGATGGATACCATCCCGTCCTAACAGCTCAACCTTGCCCTCAAAATTACTCCAATTATCTATTTATCCAGTTATCACCAGGACATCCAGCAGTTCAACGACCATAACCTTTTGTAAGCAACATTGCCATGCCGCATTGGAATGGAGCCAGAGCATACTACTGCATCAAACATCACCTTCGCTAATTTACACCCCTTTATAACGTTATTCTTGTAACCTGTGAATGATGAAGGTATATGTCATTAGCTTCTACATGAATAACTATCTTTGAAAACCTGTGGTTGCCTAAGACCCTAAGATTACCAGCTATGTCCGGCACCCTGGCTCCCAATATACACCTAACTAAAGCTGCGGGAGCCCCTAAAGACCTAGCTAATTTCACATGTCTTAAGATAGAGTCTCCTATAAAAAGAGCTCTTTCAGGTTTCTCAGTGGGTGCTTCACTGAGGAGAGCAAACCTTTTCATTGTTTGCCTGCTGCTGTAAGGCTTCTCAGTGAACAGGCACTGAGGACTTTGTGTACTTGCGTCAGAGTTAGGGCTCAGTTTATATACAACTGTTCCAAAGATTGAGCTGCCTCAGTCAGACAGCAAATAAGTTCTTGCATCTTATCAGATGCTAACCAGAACGGGTAGACTGTATGCACTTCAGTAAGGAAAATCCTTCTGCATTGACGTCATCCAAACAATGGTGTTCCCATAGAAATTTCTATGCCTGTTTTTTATTATTAAGGTTTATTAATATTCGGCCCTACTTTTATTTTTCTTTAAACTTAATTTTATTCAAATATAAATATATATCTGAATACAACAATGTATGACACAATTGTCAGTTTTATAAACTATATTAAGAGGTGTGTTTTAAATTGTGTGACTTTAAAGAAACAAGATGCTCCAGAGCCAAAGCACACACTAATGTGTAGAACAAATGAGCTTTACTGAAGCCCAAAGTGCAATGATATATGAAACCATGACAAAAGCATAGGTGTGAATTATAACACAACTGTATTTAGCAAACGTGTGACAAGAAACAAGTGTACATTCAACATATTCTCATTCAAGGCAGTATACAACTAATATTGACAGAATACAACTAAAATATTTGAGCATGCATAATATCTGTACAAAGCACAGCAAATCTTAAGACCTAAAATAAGCTACACACAGCTTATCTTGTACATACTGCTACTGTTTACAGCAGGGCTGTCTTGACTTATGAGATTATTCCCACATTTTGGTGAACTTTATTTTGAAATGAAAGAAGTAATAAATAATTCAATGGTTTTGTTTTGAACAGCTCTATTTTGTGTACCCTGCTATGAAGTCCCATTCTTGTGAGTTCACTAAATCAAAGAAGAGAATCACACTTTTAACCCTCTACATTGCTGTAAACAACACTGATTAGTAATTCATGAGAATAATATTGTGTTGTATTGTAATGTATTGTAAATTAGTTTATTCAGTAACCTAGTACATCAAAGTGTTCCAATTAAACCACAAAACCTGCATGTGACTATAGATCCACCCAGGGTTTAAGATTATGTAAAAAACAACAACAACAACAAAAAACAAAACAGTTCAATAACTCATAGGTATCTTTTCAGGGATTACTCAGGAATGAAAGAGTGGTAAATTAACACCTAAGACACTACTATGTACTACTAATAAATTTTAGGTAATTACTCAGTACATAATAATAATAATAATAAAGTAATGGTTTGGTAGTTCACTATGAACAGGCAATAATTATCAAATTAAATCATCTCCTGCAGTACCATCTTACCTACCTATTGAAGGACTTCTGATACAAACTAGCCTACTCTAACAGGTCATTAAGTCAATTATAAATGTTTCTTAATCCTTGGATATTATAAACATGAAAAGTGCTCAGAGGAGGCAGAAATGAACAGACACTGTTTTCACTGTTTATTCAACACTGTCCATTCTGAGCACTCTTTGAAGATTTATATGTGTTAAACGTATTTAAAAAATGCTTACAGATAATAAAACACTAAAACATTAATGTCTAGTAGCATATATACTATCTTACCTCACAACATTCTTTTATGCAGAAGTAAGTCTGTCCGTGTTCCTTCTGAATAATCACAAATCAGAATCACATAACTCTGCATATATGTCTTACTTCCACAGTCTTTGAGATATTGTTTCCAAATGTTAAGGAATAAGTACATAATTTGGATATTAGATAATGACTGAAGTGTTACTGCATAATTCCTTAGGAGTTAATGATGTTAATGTTTGAAAGGTTGCTGTGTCCTTCCCTAGGAATGATGATTTGGAACAGTATTGTTAAGTGGCTCACATGATAACACATTACTAATGACTAGTTAGCTAGTAGTTCTCCAGAAGTTATATAAGACATATCATGCTGAATTACCAAACTATTACTTCATTATTAATATACTGTAATTATCAGTAAATCTCTAGTATTCATTAGTAGTTAATGTTAGTGACAGAAGTGTTAGCATAGTACTAGTCATTCATTCCTGCTTAGTCATGGTATACAGTAGTTACTTATAAGTTATTGACATACTGAAGGATTTTTAGAGGAAATTGGGCCTCCGTGTATGTAGTTGGTATTATTACAGTATTGTAAAGTTGTTTTTTTAAATAAAACATTACAAAATGTAATTTTACTTAAAAAAGAAATGCACGTATGCCACACATTTGAGTGTGTCACAAACTAATGAGCCTCTGCCATAAACTATGCATGCACAACTTAGTCTAGTTAAGTCAGTACTTTTCCTTTTTCCAGTCTCATGGAAGAAATCGTTTCCTGAGTCATCACACCATCATAACTGGTAAAAATTATTTAAACATCACAATAATGAAGGACTTTGTCTGTTCTAAGTCATATTGCACAACACGCTAACCTCATGTTCTATTTTAATCGCACTTGGAGATGAGTTTGAAGCAGAGCACTTTTATTAAATCCAGCTCTGTTTAGTCATTGCTATTTCCATTTTATTTGGCACCATGATATCAATCATCAGACATTTTCCCACTTCAAAGCTATGAGTTCTTTCCAGTTGTCTAAACCACCTGATAGGTAATTACAATAAAGTGCAGTCAAATAAAGTAATCAATAATGTGTTTCACTGCATACCAATTTATTGAAATAGTAGCTTTATAAATCATTGTATCAACATTTTGTAATAATATCTGTTCATCTGATAAGGTTGGTGGTTTCGTGGATTAGAGGATTAGGAAATGGATTACTGTAAAATTTAAGTAAGAATGTTTTTGTCACTTCAAGCTATAATCTTTGAATGCTTTGTTAGCTTTGAATAAGTCATGATCAAATAATGGTGAATCTATACCCACCCACTAGACTCACAAAGCAAGATAACCTGAGATAACCTTTTGTTTATTTCAAATGTAAGCATGTTGTTTTGTTTACTTGCATGCGAATCCATTCTGATAAAAATGCTTCTTACTGGCTGGATAGAACATATTTTAAGATTAAATACCACAGTTGTGCGCATTCAGTCCAGCTACTAATAATTTTTATGAAGAGTACTTTATGATGGGGTTGAAAATGCCAAGTGTGTCCTTTTTGTTGTCTTTCATATGTACTCTAGCTAAGCCCAGTCCATGGGTTGTTCTCTCACACTGGTTGCTTGCCACATGGCAGTTTTTTTTTTTATAGATCTGTGACGAAGGTGCTGCGTATCTCCAGCTGTACAGGCGACTGATGAGGGCTGCTTATTCCACACTGCCTGGCAACCAAAGGATGCTGTTACCAGCTGAAATTGGTTAACACCATGGTGTGTGAAGACAATCTGCCCTAGATTAAACATTTATTAAAACAGCTTGTTTGCCAATTATCTGTTTAATCTCTCCATTCACTAATAACTCTTCAAATAGTATTTTATTTAACCTTAATAAGTAACCGTTTTAAGTAACAGGCAAGTATGTCCTTATTATCCACTACACAAAAAAAGACATTTTAACAAGAATACTCATAGTTAAACACACTAGTGCATAATCAATACAATTATAAACAATCTAAAATAATCCAGGGCAGCTTCTGAAATGCTTGCTGGGATTTTCAGTCGGAACACTATACAGTAGGAAGCCACTGTATGTAGATATAACACATTCAGCTGCACTAAGTTGTATTGAGGACATTTAATAATATGGGGGTCCTTCAAATTATATCCTGTTATTATTTATATATTTAGGTTATCATTGGAACAGCAGACTCAGCTGTAGTTTATATAAGTCTGCTTTTGCCTCTATGAAGCACGTTCCCCTGACATGAAAATGCATCCTGTAACGTGTTACAGAGGTAATTCAATCATTATGCAGTGCTTTTGTTCTGAAGGCTAAATGAACTTTCCCTAACCCAATGAAACCTTGAAAGAAAAAACATTAACATTAATATAAAATAAAATATGTACTCCAGTATAAGGTCATGTTGACTTAAAGGATAATATCGCTTCTATTATCATTTGGTAGCCAGTAACCCCCTTGCACTGATAATATACACTCGGTACTGTGGATGTGGATTTAACAATTGTTTTGCTATTTAAAGGAAGAATAAAAACTTTGACCAAAAGAGCCAGTGCACACAAGAAAATTCACAATGGAAACATACACATGAGAATTATCTTGAGTGGAAAAAGCCATGTCTTTCCACCCATGGCTTATCACTCTCTGTAAAACTTAATCAAGTCAAACTGACTTAAAGACAACACACTCAAGTACATGTACTTGAAAAATTGGCCATCTCTTCAAGTTCAGAACTTTCCAACCAACTGCAGGAGCAATCAAAGATTGCAATTAAAGATTGGTATACACACACACACACACACACACACACACACACACACACACACACACACACACAGGCAAACGTAAAGGGGAATGATGGTGTAAATTATTGTATCATTTGAAAACAGTAGAAAAGACAGACATTGCTAAATGTTACTTTGTCTATCAGTAATTACTAATCGTAATGAAGTAATATTTTATCTATTAATTTAGGCAGAGTTATTAGGCAGAGTTATTGTTGCTGCTGTTGTTATTATTATTAGACACATAAGGTTATAAAACATGCACCCAGTAATTCTGTCTTTTCCTTCTTGATCATTTTCATTCACAACATTCTAAAAAGCATTGGAGCTGTATTTGACAGAAAGACACGTTAACAACGCCGCATTATACACAATAAAAAAAAAAAAAAAAAAAAAAATAGTTGTTTTGATGTAACTCCAGAGGTGAAGTCTCTCTAATGCTTTAAACCCCGCTCCAAGTGACAGTGGGCGTGTCCACACACACCGAACAACTCCAAAAGAGATTTCCGTAACAAAGAATAGATAATGAATTATTTATGAGTCATCGTCCAATCAGCAAATTTATGCAAATACAAAGACTATAAATGGTTCAGACGGAGCGCACAGAGGTTCAGACAAGTCACGAATTAGTGCAGTAAATTGATATCTAACGAAAAACTAAACGAGCTGAAGACGTCGAAACTTTTACAAGCAACCAATACAAATTTTTGAGTTTAAGAAATATCAAAGTTAATTAGTTTTTACTTGAAGACTTTAGGTTAACTGTAAGTGAACTGTTTTTTGCTGTGTCCTGTTCAGCGCTTGGAAGACGCTGACATCTTTTAGGGAGCTGAGTATTTTTCCCCCGGCTGTTTACTTCTGTCTCTCATGGCCATGTCAGTCGGTGACACGTCGGAGCAAACTCGGCGATTCTGTGTCTTGTCTTGGGAGCAGGTGCAGCGTTTGGACTCTATTCTTGGTGAACCGGTCCCTATTCACGGACGTGGAAACTTCCCGACACTTTCTGTTCAACCCCGGCAAATCGTCCAGGTAAAACCACAGACCTTTATGCTCTTGATGTTATAATGTTATATTGGTTAGTGATCTCTCTCTCTCTCTCTCTCTCTCTCTCTCTCTCTCTCTCTCTCTCTCTCTCTCTCTCTCTCTCTCTCTGTGTGTGTTTTACTACAAAACCTACAAGTAGACTAAATGTAAATCGTTGTGATTTGCTTGTAGTCCAAAGTGCGAATGCTTTTTCATTTCCGTTTCTTAATCAGGCCTCCAACCACTAACACGTTTTTTATAGTGTAGAACAAATGTTTTATTTGCCATTTTATATTACATATCCAGTGCATAGGCCTACACAGAGGCCTAATTTAATACATTTGAGGGAAAAATAGGGATTGATCACTAACTTCCACTAAAGTATAGGTTGTCTTATGTGTGTGTGTGTGTGTAAAGTCTTAACGTTTCAAGTATTGGATAAGCAAAACATTTTTAGCCTTTGCCCCTTGAGTATTGCTTAGCTGATTAAACTGCTGTATTAATGACTCAGGTGTTTCTTTAAATGCCCACCCACCCCCCCACCTGGCCCCTTGGGAAATCAGTCTGGCATGGTTTCCCCAAGTCCCTCACAGAGAATCTTTGTCAGTCAGGGGAATCCTGCCTTTTCCAAAGTCCTTCTGAAATTTAGGAGACCCTTGTTTCTATCTGTATCTAATTTGTGTATAAGCAAAACATATTTTGATGTAAAAACAGTTTACATGTACCCTATGTCGGTTCTGGGATTATAATCAAATTTCTTTCCAATTAATAACCCTAACCACTTAATGAAAGTGACTGGCTTGTAGACTGATTTAAACTAGACTGTTAAGAATATAGTGAACGTTCTTGTGATGTGGTGTTCTATAAAGGCACCATCCACTTGAAGCCATTGCAGACCCACATATTCGTGCCATATTAATACAGGTCAGTCAAGCTTTGCTTGAACCTTTCAACTCAGGATAGCTTTCAAAATATCAAGAATGATACAAGGAAGCTTACTCTAACTAGTTCTCGTAAGCTCCTCCTCCACCTAGGAAATGAAACATGAAACTTAAAGAATGATCAGCTTGGACAACACAGACACATGCTCACAATTGTAATGCTTTGGGCTTACTTTTTTTACTGGGTAGGTGTCTTCTTAATGATAGCTTTTATGTAATTATCCAGTTACATTTGACAGAAATGTATCTGTGTGTTAAGGACTAAAAAATATACTATGTAATTATGTGATTGTGGCTTTACTTCAATAATTATACTTATGTCCTGAAGCAGAGGTGTTCTTGGTAGAATTGCCAGATGTCTTGCGACTCAGCTTGAGTTACTGAGAATGTATGGCATTTTCACCCAGACTATGTACTGTTCAAAAACCCTGATATTCATATTTTCAAAAAGGAAATGCTATATTTGTATTGAATATTCCAGACTCACATTGTTCTGAAATGTATAAGAGATGCTTAGTCTATTCATTTTTCCTGAAAGATGTACAGGTACATCAAAAAAAAATTGAATATCATGGAAAAGTTAATTTCTTTCCATAATTGAATTAAAGAAGTGTAACTTTTTTCTATATTCTAGATTCATTACACAAGATTCAAGCCTTTTTTGTTTTAATCTTGATGATTACTGCTTATAGCTTACAGAAAAAAAAAATCCAGTATCTCAAAATATTAGAATAAAGAATTTATAATGCAGAAATGTCCACATGAGAAGAGCTCTAATCAGCTAATTAACTCAAAACACTTGCAAAAGTTTCCTGAGTCTTTAATCCCTCAGACTGGTTTAGTACTCAAAACCACAATCATGGGGAAGATGAAAGTAAACTGTGCATTTCATTTGGAAATCAAGGTCTCAGAGTCTGGAAGAAGAGTGGAGAGGAACAGAATCCAAGTTGCTTGAAGTCCAGTGTGAAGTTTCAACAGTCAGTGATGATTTGGGGTACCATGTCATCTGCTGGTGTTCCACTGTGTATTCTCAAGTCGAGAGTCAATGCAGTGTCTACCAGGAGATTTTAGAACACTTCATGCTTCCATCTGCTGACAAGCTTTATGGCGATGCTGATTTACTTTTCCAATAGGACTTGGCATCTGCAAACAGTGTCAAAACTACTAGTAACTGGTTTGCTGACTGTGGCATTACTGTGCTTGATTGGCCAGCCAACTCACCTGAACCCCATAGAGAATCTATGAGAGACAGCAGACCCAACAATACAGACGAGCCGAAGGCCACTATCAAATCATCCTGGGCTTCCAGAACACCTTAGCAGTGCCACAGCCTGGTCGATGCCACGCAGTAATTGATGCAGTAATTCATGCAAAAGTATTCAGTGCATAAATTAACATACCTTTCAGAAGGTCGACATTTCTGTATTATAAATTCTTTATTTTAATACTTTGAGATACTGGATATTTGTGAGCTGTAAGCCATAATCATCAAAATTAAAACAAAAAAAGACTTGAAATATTTCACTTTATGTGTAATGAATCTAGAATATATGAAAGTTCCACTTTTTTTTTTTTAATTAAATTACAGAAATAATAAACTCTTCCATGATATTCAAATTTTGTGAGATGCACCTGTATGGTCCTGGATTTTAGAGTTGCAGTTTCTCAGTTTTTATGTAACATTACACACTGTGACTGTAGAAGTATACAAGATAAAGTATTCAGGATAAAAGTTTAAGTGTGTCTACTAGGTTCTGCACTACTGTGCTCTTGATTATCAATATATAATGGTTTCATATTAGCTTTCCTTATTTGTTTAAATTGTAACATTTCGAATTGCAAATTTCCATCAGGCCCATTTGCTAAAATTTGCAATGATTTTGTAGCGTCCCAAACAGTAATAAATTAATAATACCTAAACTGACTTAGACTGATATTGCGATGTTAAAGGAAACACAAAGTCATAGTAGAGCTGAGCAAGAGGCTGAGATATGTAAAAAGCCATGTACAGACCTTCCAGACACTACTGAGCTCCAAAAGCCTCATATTTATAAATAGTAGAGTAATGATCTGACTGAGTGGAGTTAGTGGTTTTATTTTTTTTTGTTTTTTTTTTACTTAACTAATGCTAATCCATCAGAGTAGTTACACAGGTTCACACTTTACTTTTCACCCACATAGTGTTTCCACAAAGAATGCTAACTCTTATTTAAACAAGCCTGGCAAATAACCAGCAAGTTTAGTTCCACAAAAGGAAGCTAATCTTAAGCCATGGTTGCTTGGTTACTATGACAACAGGGGTATTTGGACAAACACACTCTGTGTTAGGTAAATAGTGAAGCTTAGCAGCTTGATCACTTCTACTGGACAAGCCACATGATGTCAAACATAGATATAAGAAACAATAGATATGTTATACATATTCTCAGATCATGAGACAGTTTTTAATACTTACATATGGATAAGATATTAAAGCTACTGATTGCATACAGGTTGTCTAATTGATGATGACAAAATGATCTGCTTCTGACTAACTTTACCATGGTAAAATGCAGGTTGTAAAAACAGTGGACTGTAGTAAAGCTTATTGCAAGATCATCCAAATTGTGTCCATGGATTGAAAATCCAGTGGATGAGGGAGTGTGTAAAGCATTCAGGACATCACTTTCTATATCATTTCAGGATAGGGGAGATCCTCTAGTATTTCCAGTGGAGATTTTGTGATTGCTGGGATTGTACAATTACTGAAACCAAGTGTATGATGTAGAAGTACAAATTACTCCCAGATGCTCACTTTGCACTCAAGCGTGGCCTTAAAAATGCCTTCATAAATTATTATATTTAATTACTAATCTTGCTTCTTAGTTCCTCTTATTTCTGGCCTGGTCATACCTTACTGACTAAAGTGCAAGCGCATATACAGTAAGTGCATGTAAAGGTTTTCTTAAGTGTTCTGCCGCTGATTTTTGTCCTATGAAATTTCTATGCCACTATTAAATCGGGGGATTTTTGTTTTGTGTAATTAGGTGTTCTAATATTTAATCTCAGCTTGACAAAAAAGGTGCTCTTTCTTTGCAGTGTTTAACAGATATTTAGCTGTTTCTGAAATAGACTGTTAGGGCTGCTCCAACTTAGCGTGTGCACATATTAGCCTCAATTACTACAGTTTTGCTTGAATTGTTCGTGGAACACACTGAGTGTGGAGTGGCCGTGACTAATTTAAGTAAGGCTATTTCAAATAAGTCTGGGTTTTATGACTCGCTTTGTTTAATACCACTCAAGTCACAGGTAGGCTATTTTGATACAGTTGAGTCAACTGCAGGTCAGGGTGTATACCTTTTATGTAAAACTTTTGGCCCCCACAGTTTCTTCCCTGCTCTCCACTCTCTTCCACACTCATGTTAAATCAGCCTATCTGTGGGAACATTTCAATTGACTACATAAAGGCCATATCATCAGTCATGGCTTGGTTCCCTTATGGAAATTGAATAAATAGTATTATATTGTACATATACTGCATTTCAAAATGAAAATGTAATGTGTTGTAATTTTACACGCAGTAAATTAGATTTTGTGGAGGAACGGAATGCAGACTACTTGTTGCAGACTACCTTAAACACACTCGAGGTCATAGACAGGTTTAGCTCATTAACCTATGACTCTATAAATAGTATCTCGCAGCGTTTCAACATTTACAAAGGCTTCCCATTCATTCACATTACAATATCATATAAATTAATAAGAACAAACAGTAGCAAATAATTTCACTAATCAGAAACTGCTTGCTCAAACTATTTTGAGAAATGTTTGCTTTCTTGCTAAAGATAAACTAAAATATTATCTAATTCAGTGGGTATATTTGCAAGTTTAGTAAGTAAACCTGATATCTAGGGTAACATTTACCTTACAGTTACCTCTCTCATATGACGTCTGATTCAGCGACTTCAGGAAATGTTCACAATCAGTAAGAGTGGCAGTCAAGGTTGCAAAAAAAAGTGGACCAAATAATAGGGTTGTTTTATATGATAGCATTGAGATGATTGCTAAATTGCCAGAACCAGTCTGTATTAAATGGGGTTTCAGGTTGGATAGTTAAGTTCACCAAGAACACATTTTTCAAAATTTGTCTTTGTGTTTCTAGGTTGTGCGAACACAGCTTGAGGAGCGTGGCATCACTGTGCGGGATGTGAGACTGAACGGTTCTGCTGCCAGTCACATTCTGCACCAGGACACAGGACTTGGATACAAGGACTTAGACCTAATTTTTGGCATATCACTGTCTGATGACCAGGCATTCCATCTAGTTAAAGATGTGGTTCTGGACTGCCTGCTTGACTTCTTGCCTGAGGGCGTCAGCAAAGAGCGCATCAATGCACTCACTCTGAAAGAGGCCTACGTGCAGAAGTTGGTGAAGGTGTGCAACGATTCAGACCGCTGGAGTCTTATATCTCTGTCCAACAACACAGGCAAGAATGTGGAACTCAAGTTTGTGGATTCTCTGAGGCGCCAGTTTGAGTTCAGCGTGGACTCGTTTCAGATTGGCCTGGACTCGCTGCTGCTCTTCGATCGCTGCTCCGAGACGCCAATGTCCGAGAGCTTCCACCCCACTGTGTTGGGGGAAAGCATGTACGGTGACTTTCAGGAAGCTCTTGGCCACCTTCATAATAAAATCATTGCTACACGCAGCCCAGAGGAGATCCGGGGTGGTGGACTTTTAAAGTACTGTCACCTCCTGGTGCGGGGTTTCCAGCCCAAGTCCGAGGCTGAGATGAAATCACTCCAGCGCTACATGTGCTCTCGGTTCTTCATTGACTTTCCAGACATCGGAGAGCAGCAAAGGAAGCTGGAGGCGTACCTGCAGAACCACTTTGTGGGCATGGAGCACAAGCGCTACAGCTGCCTCACCACACTCTACCATGTGGTTAACGAGAGTACTGTGTGCCTGATGGGCCATGAGAGACGTCAGACGTTGAACCTTATCTCCATGTTGGCACTGCGGGTGCTTGCCGAACAGAATGCCATACCCACTGTCACCACGTGTTACTACCAGCCTGCTCCTTATGTACGGGATATAAACTTCAGTAACTACTACATAGCTCATGTGCAGCCGCTGGTTCACCCCTGCACTAACTCTTACCAGACTTGGTTGCCCTGCAAATGACCCAAAGAATTTGAAAAGAGAGAGAACCATTTAAAAAAAACAACAACAACAACAACAACAAAAAACCTTGAACTGGATAGCTGTCCCACCCAACTTCTGGTGGCGTGATATGGGTGCACAGTAAATTCCCTTCTTGTTTGAATCTCCTCAATGGAAATGAGATTATAAGCAATGGCATCCTGAAATTATTTTTCAGTAAAATGAGTGAAGTAGACTGATAATTTACTGCTGTATGTCTGACATGAGCCAATCCTATTGCATATTCTTTTGCACTCACAGAAATTCATTTTGCTGACAGGATACAGGACAATTGGTCTTTTTCAAATGTAGCAATTATGTCTTGGATCTGCAGCACTTTTTCTTGACCTATGGGATAAAACGCTGCATTTTTTTTTTGAGGTGATGTTAAAAAGTTAACTTTTTACTTTTGCCTGGCTGTGGTTCAATCAATCTGTTATCTTCTGTTTAAAGGACCAAAGGCATTTTATTTTTTTTTTAAGAAGGGAATGTTTAAAGCAATTCCAAGTGCCTAAAACAAAATCCATGTACGAAAAGATGAGAACTTTGTGCTCTCATGATTTCTTGTATCCTATATTTTCAGGGATAGAAGCATGTATTTTCATGTGATTAAAAAATATAACTACCGAAATCCATCCTAAAGTGTCCTTGATATGGTTGGTTTTTCAAACTAAAGCAATGTAACATTTCTCAACAACTGCAACTTGTAGTCACATAAGCTATGTATACTGAACTGAAAGTTATGGGCTGAATATGTGGCATGTTTTAGCTCAGGTGATGGATCCGTTACACTTCCGGCGCATGAAACATAAGGATCCTTTCTAAAGCACAATGACTTCTCTTTCTAGTCTGACACTAAACCTACCTACAATGGCCTTTTTGTTCCTCTACCCATGTTGCTGCTGGAATCTGAATCAAATTACCTGAAAATTGATGCTATACTTATGTTTGCTATGTTTGTCTCCTTGAGGGGGTTACTGAATTGAGACTGATAATATAACAGATGATTGACTTGCTAAATCTAGCTAGAAAATTGGTAGTACTTATGACTGATATTTTGAGGTAAGAATGGATGAATAGATTTCCAGCTTACAGGCATATAGGCAATGGGGCTATTGACCTGTAATATGCACATCTATTTACTGGTTATTGTGTAATTATGAATATGATATAAAAAATATTTTAGTTGCCTACCTGTATACAGTGAAGTTTCTGGAAAACTATTAAGAGAATTTGAATATGGACAATATAGTTGGCTTACATGTTAAAACATCCCTCTGTACATTCTTTCTGATCTTTTCCTTTAAAGGGCAGAGCTGCAACTCTTCTTGTCAGCATGTCTGGCATTATGCAAAGACATACAGGCCATTTAATCTCTTTTCCTTTAGCATACTATGATCACGCATGTAATCTCTGTTTAGCAAACTCAAGATGGAATTTCATAGTCAGGAATTAAAAAAAAAAAAAAAGTAGATTACTGACTCCATGTCTGGAATAGATCCTTTATACATAAAGTATTCCTATTGTCACTGTTTGCAGATAGTCAGGTTTATTCTTTTGAGCTTGTGCATGATTGAACACACACATTTATAATAACTTCTTGTGTAACAAAAAGGGGATTCTTGTGTTTAGCTTAACTGGATTTTGGAATAGAACCTCTTGTTACTCTTAGGTTACATTTGGTCAATATATGACCAGCCAGTAAAATGTAAATTCATACATTAAACAATAAAATGTCAAACATAAGATTTATATTACACTTATGTTTATAAAGTCATTTATGTGCCTTATATTCGAACTGATCAACTATTTCCAACTAAGTCTTGTTTGGACAGACAGGCACAGCATACCACAGCAATGTTTCAGGAGTTCCACATTAAATCGAATTATGTTTAAATGTGTGCTTTTAACAGGCAAAGAAGTCTTTCAATGACTCACTGAGCTTCTGGCAAAATGCTAGTCTGGGGCAGTGGTCATTCCACTGAGTTATAAAACCTGCAGCAGTTAAAATCAGCAGTGGAATATATGATCTCTTCTGTTGGCAATAAGCCTAGGAAAAGCAATAGATGTGCCACTGACTCAGACCATGTCTTTTGACATTATGGCAATACAGTTATAAGATTAAAATGCATCTCTGTCTTAGACACACAGTACTTGTTCATGTGCTTGGGGATTCCCTTGATGGCACGTACATTCACTGAGTACTTTATTAGGATGACTATACTAATACTGGGTATGGCCTACATTTTCTCTTAAAACAGTTTAAATTCTTCATGGCATGGATTCCACAACATGGTGGAAACATTCCTTTGAGATTCTTGCCCATGTTGACATGATCACATCACACAATTCCTGCTGATTTTTCATGTGCACTTTCATGCTGTGAATCACGCGCTCCATCACATCCCAAAGGTGTGCTACTGGATTCAGATCCGGTGACTGGGACGTCACTGAAAAACACTGAAAAACCCTGAACTCATTCATTTTCATCAAACCAGTTTTTCCAGTTATTTCCATACGAATGTGCTTTTAAAAATTTGTGAAAACAATTAAGTTTTAATGGTTTAATCTTGAAATTGCACTCTTTGTTCTTTGCTCTTATACATTGCAATAATAAATACCTGAAAGCTGATAGGGATTTCAATTATTTCAATTAGGGCATCCAATGTGACTGCAAGGCCCACTAGGAATGAAAAAGTCAAGCCTCTGTGGTGCAATTAAAGGATGAAGAGTAGCCAACAGACAGTTCAGCTGCTCAGGCTTGTGTAGTGGAAAGAATGAGCAATGTTACTGCATTGGAACAGAGTAGAAGTGCTATAGTGGGCATGGGCCAAATACAAGAGCTGATAGTGAAGTGCATAGCTTGGTAGAGGTTAGTACAGCTGTCTAGCATGTAGAGACATACCCTGATGCCCTTTCAATGACTGCCTCTCATTCTCAAAGCTTGGAAGAGACTGCTGATAGCCTACTAACAGTACACTTTTAAGGTCAGAGTGTAACCCCAGAACACGGCACACAGCATCAAGGGTGCCTTGGCCAAACTACAGCTTTATCCTCCACCTAAGGCAGTGGATCAAATGTCTGATACATTTTGTGGTATATCAGCCCAATCATGTGGCTTAACTATTACACAGTGTACTATTTTAATAAAAGAACTCTTAGACAGTGCAGGGAATCTGTGACCTAGTATGAGTGCATGTATAATGGCTGATGTGGAAAACATAAGGCTAAAATCATTGGCCTCACTAGTGGCATGAAGCACTTTGTGGTGCAAATCTCTGTAGCAAGTCCTAGTGGTCTTATCCTCTGTGCTAATACCAGCTGGCTTATACCACAGAGCATTTGCTATTGGTCCTCAAGGAGATAATTCCCACATGGCAGATTCAGTGTTTTCCTAAAGGCAAAGACATATGACAGTGCTCCAAGCCATGGACAGTGCTCATAGCCACGTGCATGGGAAATCAATGGGTCTATTGGCACAAACAAGATTGACTCAAATGCCATTACTAGAGGCTGGTAAAAACAACAGACAACTCTTTGGCTGACAGGCACACGGGTTCAGGAGGCACTGGATGATCATCTCTCCTTAGTTGAAAAATGAACTAAATATTTGGTACAGTTGGCTACGATTGGGTGCCCTGAACCATGCTCATGTTATTTTCATAGAAGTGAGTTTCAAAGTCTGCAACTGGGGATGGAAGGAGTTAAGCAGGATTCAACATGCACCACATTGGTACTATGGCAGTGGATCAGAACACAAAAGAAGGTTCATGTCAGGACAAGGATGGACTAAACTGCCAAAATATGATTCACCATAACCACACATTCAATAGTGGGGTAGTTTAACCCTCTGCGATTAAAGTTTTGGAGGTCCAAAACATCAGGTCAATGTGGTTACAGAGCCTACTGTCAACAGGCTATAATTTCAGTTTTGCTGTCGACCACCAGCAAACACTGGGGTCTACCTACAGAGGTGCAAGATCAAAGTCAATTTGGCTTGATTGACTGTGGACGTGAAGTCACAGTCTAGAGAAACAGGTAATAGAAATTACCTGAGTACCAAGCCAGAGTGCCCGTCCAGATATTTTCTGATTCCTAAAAAAGGAGGCTAAGTCTACCCCATTCTTGATTTGAGTGGCACAAATGTATTATTAAAATAGTTCCCATTCTTTATGTTGTACATACCAATGCAGGTGATGCAAGTGGTGAAACACGAGCTACACTTGAGGTCATGGTTCTGAGGGGAAAATATTGCAATTAGTACTTGGCTATGAAACAACACATGGGAAAACTGCAATAGTTCCGGATGGAAACCACTCTGGCAGTCCTTCACTTAGTCGTAGACCAATGGCTACATACATGACCTACCATTTTGTGTTTTATTTTTGGCCCATGTGGTAGTCCATGGAGGTGTATTTGAGGGTCAAGAAGGAAGCAGCTGCTGTCAGATGGTTGAGATGGAGGAGGTGCACTTGGCCATTCGTTCTCTGGTGTTCGGTGTCTTGTTACTAGATAAGTAACTAAATATACTCACCCATTTAGCAGACTGACTGGAGCCACAGAATACTTAAAAGTACTGTTTCTGCATGACATTTCTGTTATTACTATTAATACACTATGAACACTGATTTTTCCAGCCCAGATTCTTTTGTCTATGTTTATTCAAGTTTAATACATACATCTTAACATATTATTCTGACCACGGCAGTCTTTCACTAGGGTAAAAAACAAAATGGAATCTAACGGCATATAAGCCATAACAATTTGCTCAAAGTTTACAGTAAGGTACATAAGTATTTGGACATTGAAACAATAAATTTGAAATGAATCAATCAAGATGTAATTGAAGTGTAGACTTTCAGATTTAATTCAAGGGGTTTAACAATAATTGCATTAATCGTTTAAGAATTACAGACATTTTTACAGAGTCCCTCCATTTTCACAGTCTCAAAAGTAATTGGACAACTGACTGATAAGCAGTATCATGACCAAATGTGGCTTGTTTCATCATTATTTTATGACAAACTAAGGAGAAAAAAGATCTGGAGTTGATTCCAAGTGTTTAATTTGCATTTGGTAGTTGTTCATGGGAACTCCCAATATGCATGCAAGTGATGAAGCCATCATTAGACTGAAAAAAAACAGACCTATCAGAGAGATAACAGAAACTTTAGGAGTGACCAAATCAGTAATTTTGTAGATTATTAAAAAGGAGGATTGCATTGGCCAGCTCAGAATCACCAAAATGCCTGGAAAACCATGGAAGACAACTGAAGTGGATGATCGCAGAATTTTTTTCATTGTTGAAAAAAACCCCACTTGACAATCTCAAAAGTCAAGAACTCTAGGAGATAGGTGTACCATTGCTGAAGTGTAAATACAGACAGTATAAATCAAGATACAATCCACTGGTAATAGATTAGACAAGCTAAAAATCTAAAAAAAATAAAAAAAAATAAATGAAATAAAATAAAAAAAGCCTGAGCAGTTCTGATGCAAGATTAACTTGTAGCAGAATGGTGGGAAGAGTATGGAAAATGAAAGGAAGGGCTTAAGATCCAAAGCATACCACATCAACTTGTGGAGGCAGTGTATTGGCACAGGCATATACAGCTGGCAGTGGAACTGGGTCACTGGTGTTCACTGATGATGTGACTGCTAAAAGAAGTAGTGAATAGAACTATACCTTCTGCTCAGATTGTCAATTTCTCCAAAACTGATCGGACAACTCTTCACAGTAAAGATGGATAATGACCCAAAACATACTGTGAAAGCAACCAAAGAGCTTTTTAAGGCAAAATAATAAATTTTCTTAAATGACTGATGACCTCAACCCAATTGAGCATGCTTTCCACTTACTGAAAACAAAAGTGAAGGCAGAAAATGGCCATTTTAAATGGCAGGGGCCCAAGATAGGACACCTTCCATCCCCAAACCCACACACCAATGCACACCATGATCACTGCAAAGCAGTTGTAATGAATGCTTCCATAACAGTTCGTTAAATATCCAGGGTGACTAGTCCTGCATCTAGTGCTCATAGCCTAAGCCACCTTAATTCACTAGCTATTCTTGGGGCAAGAGAATAAACCAGTTGTGTTTTTAATTAAAGTTTGTTTGGGTGATCACATGACTTTTATGAGGTGACATCATTCTGAAGGAGCTGAAGGAAAACACATGTCCCTGCTGTACTGAATTAAGGGATGGACCCGGTACAGATACATACTTGATAGCTTGTGACAATGGTTCTTGGCTCTTCTGTGCATCTACCTCGGTCCATGGCTATAGCTATATTTGTATGGTCAGATATAGTGGAGGGATTTTATTTTCATTTATTCTGAACTGGGGTTCCACTTGGTAGTAGTTTGACAATAACATATTTTATAAATGTCATGCTGTGTCTCCATGTCTATCCCATTTCAGCGTTGTCTATGAGCTTTAAGATGTACAGAATGCGTGAACTGTCTGTAAGCTTATGCAGGGTGATATCATTTGGAGTGTTGATGGAGTGCATTAGGAAATGGCAAGTCCAGGCTTTGTGGTGTATATGGAATCATCATGTAGAGAAACAGGGCCTACTAGGGATGTGCTGCAGGGAGCCCAGAATAGCACACCAGGCAGAGATCTGTTATTTCACTTTAGTCACAGCTTCTGTTTCTGTAGATTAACTGACATGGGAAATGGATCATCTTGAACAGAACAGACAATAAAGAGGCGAGAAATGAAAAGTAGTATAAAGTAAAGATGAAAGACAGTGGGGGATACAAAAACAGAGCAAGACACAAAGAGATAGAGAGAGTCAGATAGGCAAAATGTCTCCCTTTTCCATGCTATTTCCCAGAGGAGAACCTGAGCTCTGCATTCCATGCATTGCGACTCGCTGACAAACAATCCCAACTTTATCTACAGCACGTGGAGCAGCTGAATGGGTGCAGTGTCTGAGATGGAGGCTGGAGTTTACCCAATGAGGGGGGCAGAGCCATTGCCTGCTTGGCCAAGCCCCAGTGCCCCTTTGAGCTTATGCACTCCCAACCCAAACACATGCCGGTGTTAGGTAGCGCAGAAGGCCAAAGTGTACAGAGAACGCTCTGGAAGCAGATGGGCCGTCAGGGGCCAAGGGCAAGCATCCAGTGAAATGCAGCAAGTTAGGAACATGAATGAAGAAATAAATCATAAATACTAGCATTGATCACTTTGCTCTAGAAGTGATAGGTTTCCTATTAAGACTGCTAAAATTATGGCCATTTAATTTTTATTAATATGATTCAGTTTTTGGAATAATAGCTGACCCATTTTCTTTTATAAAAAAATTGAATTATTCCATTAATTTGAAGAAGGGCATCTAATTGGATATATCAAATGCTACCATTTGTTGCTGATGTAAGGTGGTTGACAAAACTGGTTCTAGATTAGGGTTGGAAGAAAATAGCAACTTTCAACTGTTGTATTAGTATCATTGTCATTGTTATACCACAAATACAGTATAAAACAACAGTAATAGTAGTAATAGCTACTCTTCTGCTGCAAACGTGGCATACATGTAGAGTGATGAGAGAGAGAGAGAGAGAGAGAGAGAGAGAACAGAGAGCTCTTTCAGTCTGTCTGTATTTACAGTATCTGACGATCCACCCATTTCTCATCCCCCATGCTGCCCAAGGCCAGATGAAAGCTGTGTGCTGTTCTGCCCAAGACCAGATGTTTAGGTGGGGCTTTTGGCCACAGAGGTGCTCTGCTGGTCATTGTAATGCCCCACACATGCTTCGTCCAACGCCTTCTGGGAGAATTAGCTTAGTATGTAATAGCAGCTTGTTGCCCGATTTGTGTGCAAAGTCCGATGAGGGATGTGCAGCGATATGCGGTGGGGCTGTGATCTCAAACGTGGGCTTTTTCCAGTGAAGGGAGCGGAACTTATGGTCCATTATCTTACAGAGTATCCCACAGTCTGCTCAAACAGTGTACCATTGTCTGTACTTAGTGTTTAGTGTCTCTTAGGCCAAGGACTTCATAGGTTTTCTGGAAGCAAAGGTTTTTCCTCACTGAAAAGCAAAATAAACACAACCCAGGAGCACACTTGCATAGCTCCGCTTCTATAAATATCCACCCACTAACCCATATAAAAACTTCCAAAGTGCACAATAATTTAGCATCTGCCTCATTTTGCAATTAAAACCCTTTATGAGGACATTCAGTTCTACACAAAGGTTGCAATTCAATAACATGGATGATACCTATTTGTATGTAAATACATTTACATTTCTCCTTTTATCTTTTCCCAAGTTATTCTTCTTTTATTTGTTTGTTCTCATGTGTTTTTAATAGTATTCCTGAATATGCATGTGTTTTTTTTCCACTTGTGATTCATTTTTTGCCTTCATCTTGCCTCTTTTTGTACTCAGCCTTGTTTTTCTCTCCATTTGATCCATTTTCTCTCATTTTGTTCTTCGGTGTTTTTCCCTTTACTGCTTTGAACTGGATTTATTTGTTTGTTCCATTATTTAAAATGTTTGCCAAAATTTATTTCATGAAAAAGCTCACCAATTATGGGCAATTGTTCCCTAGGAATTTGACCTTTAGTGGACCAATTAGTAGTACTTTATAAATATTATCATTTGCAACAAACATCTTGGTGAAGTATGTATATACATTATATAAGCATGCTCAAACAGCTAAAGAAGGAGACCACACTAATCACCAGTCTGTGTGAGTTCTATAAGAATCCCATTTTCTGGATTCCAAGAAGGCTGCTGGGAAGTGGAGCTGTCAGTCCATGATCAGTGTTGAGAAAATATACAGTTCCTAATGGCATGTATACATCAGGCACACCACCTTCACTTTTATGGAGACATTGCTCTTTTTCATTTCGCAAACTTGTTCTAGGGATACTGATGTAGAAAGCAAAAATGATTCATGAAAGAAGTTTCTGAAATAAGAACAGAATTAGCAACAAAATACCAGGGTAAAGCATTCATTCTTTCTTTGTATACTTTGCGAAAGTAATCATGAATGCTAAGTGTGGCGCCGGTTACAAGGCTGAATTGGGACAATCTGCAGTCTGGATACATTCATCTGTATTAATCTGTAATACACTTTAAAGATAATCTGGTACAAAACAAAATACAGTTTTGCTTATCTAGATATTCCAGAAAAAGCTATAAAAAAAATTGCTTTAAATTTAAATCTCTAAAGAAGACTTGAAGTTCTTTATTACTTCTTTGTGACTCTTACAAACTGCCATTTTTTTAGGAGATGAGAAAGTCAGCATTTGATGTTAATATCGACAGTCCTTTACTGATCAAAACCTGATGTTTTAGCAGATGGAAAGTAGCAGCATATAGGAAAGGAATAAACTACAATCATTCATTACCTCTGTTAGGGTTACTCCTTCATTTATTATCTGTCACTAGCATTCATCTATTCTTTTATTATTATTATGGGAGGAAAGTAACCTTTGGATTCTTTTATTGTCATCATATGGGCATAATTTTCCACATGCTACACTTAATGTTACCTTGATTCATGTTTTTCATGATTGGTTTCGTGTATGATTATCCTATGAAGACTAACACACAGTATTTGGGATAGATAAGTTGTAGTGTTTTCCAGGAAATATGAATTCAGTCATGCAGTGACAAACATAATGGAAATTGAGACTGTAACATATTTCAACCAGATTCACATGCCTATACACCTCTTAGTAAATCTACCAAAAATGTTTTTGTCTTCAGCCAAATGTCCCCACAAGGTTAAAACTTTCATATATTCCCAAATATATAATTTCACATCATTTGTTGATCTTAGAAAGTTTCTAATTCTGGGTTTATGTTTATCATAGCTTTTTAGCCAAAACAGCAGTGAGCTTGTATTATTTAAGATTTTGCACTATATTAGTAAGACAGGAAAAATACAAGGGTCTCTGTAATAATCAAAGATTATTAGATTTGTTCCACTTAAGTTGCTGCTGGCAGGGGATTTCAGGTCTGCAATATTTTCTTTGGCCTTTGGCTGGACTTTTCGTAGATAAAGTTTGAAAGATTCAAAAATTAATTTGGAATACATGATTTACTGATGATTTATTCAGTTAAAAATTTTCAGAATAAAACCCCCACACAAGTTATGAGTAAAACCATCTATGTGTAACGGACTGTTTTGGGGCTGTATGGTTGGAGCTGTTTATTTAATTTACATTCTTTCTGACAGTGAAGGATAGAATGTGATGAGGTTAATAATCTAGCACAGGACTACATTTTTGGACTAGATGCAGACCATTACATATTGCTTGATGCAAAGGCGAAATTGGATTTATTTAATTTTTTTTAATGTATAACTAAATCATTAAGAAGCTAACTGAGATGGGACTCTCTGTGTACCTTTGCCCTGATGACACGAAAGTAATGGAACCTTGTTCTTTGCGCTTATTTTACATGTACAGTATGTGATATAATTATCATGTTGCTGTATACTGTTCACTCTACACATTATGAGAGCAGGGAGTACACATATCTAGTATCAACATACACTGGAAATTAATGCTGTTGAGTGCCTCCGAAAAAGTCAGTTCCTGTTATCACATATGTTGTAGCTGTTGTACAGTCATTCCCTCTCCAGTCTCTCTTTATTTTCTTCCAGCTTATCATAATACCAGAAAGCAGAAACCATAAAGCAGAAATTCCTCTGTCCTTTCCTGTCCTGTCCTGAAAAATCTCCCTTTGCAGAAAACTTACTGACTCTTATGATGTACTAATTCCAGAGACTTCTCCCATAAATGTCAAATAAAATTCTCCTTACAGAAAGCTTCATCCTATCAACATACCATACATACTTCTTTGTTAAATAAAACACATTTTAAATCTGTTTATTATTAGTCTTAGATTCTTATAGTCTTATAATGAGTGCATAAATATAAACCTGTAATGTAATCACTCCAAGAGGGAGAAAAAAAAATTGTCCTATGGTGCAATAAAATGGGAGAGGATAACTTTATATTTCCATGAATAAGTGAATGGACAGATTTTTGATAGTCAGAGAGAAATGTCTGCCTATAACTGTCCATATATTATCATGTTTATTTAATTATTTTTTTTTAATTTATTTGTCACAGAAGGGAATAGAACTTTTCATTAGTGACAAAAATGGCTAAAACCTCTATTTTTAAATTAGGAAGTAGGATTATACAAAACTGTGGAAGAAATATTTACTGTTAAAATATATTAGTATCTACTGACCAGGAGAGATTTTATCTTTTTTGTGTGTGAAGGAACAGAAGCTGAGGGAAAAAGTCTGTTTGGAAGACTTTTCTTGATGGAGAAAATGATTTTACTTTCCACCCAAGTGAATTCAGAAGAGCCAAGGAATATTCCACAGGCTCACTGAAACAAGACATAAGCATCGGAGCCAAGTCTGTCCCTGTTCCACTCGGCTACATTATATTAATACCACTAGTCATTCATTAGAATTTATAAACATTACAATTCCTTAGAATTATAAATATCTAATGTCCTACTTGCCCAAGCTATGATTTATTTTAGAAAGGGCATTTAGTCTGATTGGGAAAACAGTCTCACCACACTTCCTTGTCTCTCTCAAAACCTTGGCAGCCTCATCCTCCCCCTCCTTGGTTTCTGAAAGAGGATGCGTGGTGGACAAAAAAGCATCCCTGAATGGATGAAACCCCAGAATGACTTTGGGGGCCCTGTAGACTGCTTCTCCTCTTATGTGACCTTTTATGAACAGGCCCACTGCTGGTCATGACTTCATCTTCTGTGGGCCTCTCTTTGATGACATCATCACTATAATCTCACTTTACTGGTTATTTCCTTCTGACCTGTCAATGACCTTGAGGCTATCTAAAAAGGCTTTTTCAATTATGGAGATTGTATAAGATTTCTAACTTTCCTTCTGGCTGCTTACATCTTACTTGACTATCTGTAATTCCTCAGAGTGGAAAGACATTTGGAAAATCCTTATGGCTCTGCATTTATTGCTATGACTACCACAGCCAAGCCAGTCTCATAGACTAATGAAAGAAACATTACATTATGACACAATTTATACAGTACAAACTAAAACAAAAGTTTTGATCTTGACAAAATTTGCTAGAGCTTACGCTATGGCTTTAACAATCAGATACAACAGTTGATCTTAGCCGAAAGGCCAAGAAGCGATGTTGCACAACCTAACTCTTGAATAAGTGCTTTATTGCATGTTATTTTATGGATGTGGTATGAGGGCTTAAGTGTGTGTTTAGAGCATGCATGTGTGTGTTGTAGGGTTATGGAAAGTTGAATTCAGCTAATCTGATATCTGAAGAATTTGTCTGTAGAGTCATTAGTAAGTGAAGACATTCTATGATTAGAAAAATTCTTGTTCTCATGTTAAGCTGGACAATTATATTTGAGAACTTGAATAAATGATGCAGAAAATAACAGGTCACATACTGTATCTTTGGTATAATAAGAGTGGAGGAGTCACCACTTCATTTTCCCATGGATGAGTGAAGGGAAGGCTCAAAGGGAAGTGTCTGTCCACAAAGCTGCTCATATATCAGCAAATATGTTATAGTACGTTTCACCATTTCAACTTTATTTCCACAGACTGGAATCTTCTTCATAAGTTGTTTAGGGCCTCTAAGTACATAAATTAGGGTGAGTCAAAGAGATAATTGGAGGATAGTTGAAGTATATTAGTAACTATGACCAAGAGGAAATTCTCCCAGATTACTAAGTATATTAAGTATATTGAATATATTACATTGTGTTATATTACACATTATTCAAGGCTTAATGCTATTAGCTAATTAGTTTCTCCTGATCAGGCTGATTTGGGGACTGGGGGGTTTGGAGGTGGATAAACAAGGAAGTGTGTAGACTGAGTAATGCAATTGAGTTGTTCACACAGATTAGCAGCAGGCAGCTAAGGGAATGAGAGCAAGAGGAGATTTGCACATTACACATTCCCGACATTAAGCTTGCTGTTAAGAAGTGCATCCCTTCAGTAAAAGAGTAACGATTCTATATAATTAACTAGAAAATTGTAATTGTAAAAAATGCAGTCCTTACATGCAGTCAGTTGTCAAGGCAAGTATGCAGCAGTACAATTTACACATGTAAGGTCAAGGTATTCCAACATGTGTAAAGATGTATATATCATTATAAATCAATGTACACCATAGTGTGGTGGCTTTTAATGCTTCATGGGTGGCCTCATTCTCTGCAAATGTCTCTTCCTGCAGTATCGCACTACCCAAATGTGTGTTCTAAACTCCATTAGTCTATGATTCATAAACTAATAGCTGACATGCATGCCATGACAATCTCATTTTTAGTGTTTTATTAGAGACACATGGTGACTAAAATAAAAGTGAAATCATTCATTTTCTAGTCAGATGCTATTTTAATACTTCAACTGCTTGAAATGACGTCTTTGGTCTGTAATTGGGGGAAACACTGCAGGTTTCAAACAACAAACTGTACTTA
Source organism: Ameiurus melas (assembly GCA_012411365.1). Taxonomy (NCBI): domain Eukaryota; kingdom Metazoa; phylum Chordata; class Actinopteri; order Siluriformes; family Ictaluridae; genus Ameiurus; species Ameiurus melas. Next base: position 22,505,156 of record CM022757.1, read on the forward strand.
GGTGCGGGAAACTCTTAAAACCATTATCTTGCCATAAAATATTTAGTGGGAGGTCATCAAAAATGAAAACCAAGCTTAGCTCTGTATTCTGTGGCTTAGAAAACCAGACATATTGGACAAGTTTTACTGGTCTGTCTCCTGCTGTCAAGAGCTGGTTGGAGCTGCTGATTGATGTGGTGTGCTCCCAGTGGGTAATGATAGATCTGTTTCTCCAAACTTAAAACCTACTGTAATTCAGCAATTTTTAAAATGCATGTTGAGACATTTATATAGTTGGCGCTGCAAGTGATGCAAGTGGAGAAACTCTGCAAAGAGGGTATTTAGGGTGAAAGCAGTAATGTAGAAATGCTGAGGATGTAGGATGATATACAGTGGAGAAAGTGGTTTAATGAATGAGACCACTGAAGTCATAGCAGTGGTTTCTTGGAACCTCTTGCCATAAAGAATCTCTCACCATCTTCAAAAAACAGCTAAAGACCCACCTCTTCCGTGAACACCTAACAAATTCATTAAAATAAATAAATAAATAAATAAATAAATCACACTTTCACCTCTACTCTGTGCACTTTGCTTCCTCTGGTATTCAATTAATGGATCTTGTATGGTAGCACTACTTGTATTGTTCTCTGCTTGATATATCACTTTGCTTATTTGTAAGTCACTTTGGATAAAAGCATCTGCCAAGTGAATAAATATAAATAAATGTTAATGTAAAACATCTAATGTTTGGACTTCATTTATCTGAATGAGGAAAGCATATGAAAATTTGTTTCATATTATATTCAAGAAAGTAAAAATACTTTTAAGAACTGTTCAAAAACTGATACCGGCTTTTAAATTTCAACCGTGCTTTCATGTGAACGTGTCCTGAATCTAATCATCAGAGCATATAATGGACCCAGTAGAGTTAGTATTTAGTTTAATTTGTGGTTTCTTTCCGGTTTATGAACTGTAACAAGGAAAACAAAATACCTTCTACTAAATTCACGACTTAAAGCTTGACCTAAAAATTTCACAAATAATATTATGTACAAACACCTAATAGAAGAATAAGTAGACTTACATAGAATTTTTCTCAGATTTATTTATTTTATTATTACTTCATTATTATTACAATTTTCTAAGATGAATTTTTTTATTATTATTATTATTATTATTATTATTATTATTATTATTATTATTATAAAAAATATACATCCCTTGATGCTTTATCTTTAAAATAGCTCAATAGCGCCTCCCTTTGGACAAGGAATGGTTTGAAGACACCAATGCGTCCTACCTAAAGGACTAATTCAGAAATCTCAACAATTTTGTTCATGTAACAATTTTCCACTGTGTTTGGAACTGAGAACTCTTCCAAGCCTTAGTTTCTGCCAGCTCTATCTGATCCCAGGACTATGCCAGTCTCTTGGGTGTGAATTGATTTCAGTGTGTCACAATTATGATGTAAATAATTTGATACTAAATATGTCAATATTACCTATATATAAGTATTAAATATTAATAATTGGTGGTATGTCCTTACAATGTTAAATAAGAATATTAAAATAATAAAATACAAATATTAAATATGAAACTAGTTTGAATGCACCAAATTGTTAATGTGTCACATGAAAATCATGTACACCAGGGCAGATGTGTATCTAACTATTGTATGTAAAGTGATGTAAAGTGAATTTTTAGATTTCAAAGCAAAACCTTGGATTTTGATTATTTTATCTGTATGTGAGTACTGAGAGAGAAAAATAAGACACATTGAATCACTAAAGAAAGGGCAAAGGGAAGTGTATTATGTGTTATTTTTCCTCAAGTGTGAATGTCATAAGCATGCCGATTAGTAGTGTACATTTTACATTACATTACATTTATTCATTTAGCAGACGCTTTTATCCAAAGCGACTTACAAATAAGCAAAGCGATATATCAAGCAGGGAACAATACAAGTAGTGCTACTATACAAGATCCATTAATTGAATACCAGAGGAAGCAAAGTGTACAGAGTAGAGGTGTAAGTGCAATTTTTTTTTTTTTTTTTTTAGGAGATGGTTAGGTGTTCACGGAAAAGGTGGGTCTTTAGCTGTTTTTTTGAAGATAGTGAGAGACTCCGCTCCGGATTGAGATCGGAAGAGCATTCCACCACTGGGGAACAGTATGTGTGAAGGTTCTGGAAAGGGACCTTACCCCGCGCTGAGTGGGAACTACTAAACGTCGGTCGCTAGTCGATCGAAGATTGCGAGAGGGAATGTATGCCTTCAGGAGAGAGTTGAGGTAGGAGGGTGCTGTTCCTGACAAGGTTCGTAGGTGAGCATCAAGGCCTTGAACTTGATGGCGGCCGCTAGCTACAGGAAGCCAGTGGAGGGAGATGAAGAGGGTGTGACATGAGTAGTCTTGGGCTGGTTGAAGACAAGGCGCGCTGCAGCATTCTGAATCATTTGAAGGGGTTTGATGGAGCTGGCTGGGAGGCCTGAAAGCAGTGAGTTGCAGTAGTCCAGTTTAGAGATGACAAGAGCCTGGACAAGTATCTGTGTAGCCTGTTTGGTGAGGAATGGTCGGATTTTCTTTACATTTTACAGTATCTAAATTATTCCTCAATTTAGCATTCTGATAATAATGCAAAATTTAATAACTAGACCTGAATCGAATAAATTGAATTTCTAAATAATTTCTAGTCAAGTGAAACGTTCCTTAAATAAGTGTTGTTTGCATTGTCTACTTTTTTCATAATGTTCTTTGATGTTCCGAAACACTTAAGTGTGACAAACATGCAAAGGAACAGGAAATGAGGAAGGGGGCAAACACTTTTTCACACCACTGTGTATATATATATATATATATATATATATATATATATATATATATGAGAGAAAATCATCCATCCTTCCTCCATTCTCTATACCTTATCCTACTGGGTTGTGGGGAACCTGGAGCCTATCCCAGGGAGCATCGTGCATAAGGCAGGTGCCAATCCTGGACAGGGTGTCAATCCATCACAGGGCACACTCACATATACATTCACACACCCATTCATAAACACCGTAATTGTAAACACCGCTCACAGAGGGCAGCTGTGGGAATCAAACCCCCAACCCTGTGAGGCGAACGTGCTAACCACTAAACCCCGGTGCGGCCCTTGAGTATTGAGAATTTAGTTTAATACGCCTCATGCCCAAGCTGCGTTCAAAATCTAAAACTCCACCATGACAATGAAATACATAAATGTACAGTGCTCTATACATTTATGCAGCACAGTCAGGACTCAGGACATTTATGATATCTAAGTTCGACTGATGTTAGTTATTTGAGATATGAGATTGAGATACGAGAGCCAAAGTCCTACTTTAGTCTTGCAGAGCACTATAGGATGATATTCGACACCACGCTGCCGTCTGCTGGCCGATTTATGAAACGTTCAGCTGTGCTCCAACTCTCCTATTTTTAACAGGACACTACAACTTCACTAGTGTGATTAGTTTGGGATAGATCGCTGGTGTTCCGTTTCACAGGCGGGCAGGACATGAAACTGCAAACTCAGAAGATCAGAAACGAAATGAAATAATTCAACGAAATGCACAGTTGTATTAATTTCAAGGGCTTGTTTGAGTAAACACCTGAGGTGTTCATTCTGCACTATGGATTTTGCAGGACGAGTGAAACTGTACCTCAGAGTTTTACATGTACATTTATTCACTTGGCAGACGCTTTTATCCAAAGCGACTTACAAATAAGCAACGTTTTTAAAAATTCTTTTAAAGTTTTAATTTTCTCTCTCTCTCTCTCTCTCTCTCTCTCTCTCTCTCTCTCTCTCTCTCTCTCTTCCCCCTTAAAATGAATAATTTGCATTCAATATCAGTAGTAAGCTTGTGTCCGACCTTCTTTCTATTCCTGGCAGTTGTCATGTGTCCATGGCATTTGGCTTAGAGGCTCGTGCTGCACAGTCCCGCCCCTCGGCTGAGCGGGACACTACAGGAACAAGCTCCGAGTTCAACTTCTAACATTAATCGCATGTTGTATCTGTATTATTTGTACATGCTTGAAAGCTGATCGACTTCATTTATACTTTTGTACTGTAGAAATAACTCATGCATACACAATGACACGAGAGGAGGACCTGATACGGATTGCGAAAAAGCTAGACAAAATGGTGTCTAGGAATAACACGGTGAGATATTTATTTTGACGCCTGCTTCACGTTGTTGTTCTTAGTTTTGTTTTGTGCTTGTTCATTTCCACGTGGATCTTCTTTGAAGCGCTTCCTGGGCGGCCGTTCTTCGTGCATTTTGTTTACTTTTCCTAGATGCACACTTTGAAGTTTATGGTAGAACTATGGAATAGTAGTGCTTTGAGCGGCCGCGCGGTGGGACACACAAGTGTGAACAGGTGTCCCGTAGAGGACTGTACAGTTACTGTTGCTGCCAGAGTCTTGTTCGTGCAGGAACAAATGGGGAAAATGTTCGTGCATGAACAAATGTAGGCTACAAGTCAATGACTATAGGAGTTTGCTAGTACATTATTTTGTCTTTTAAAAACTTTCTGCAGGTCTCCTGATCGTGTAGGCAGTGTCGTGTGTTTACCCCCCTCCTCCCCTCCTTTTTTTTGTTGCACAAATGTGCTGCATAAATGTTTACTCACTTCATTCGTGTTACTGAGCCCTAACAACAAGATGGAGGAATGAAGTGATTAAATAATAACCACTGACCTTATTTTTTTTTTTATGTCATTAACATTTTGACCGTCAGTTGTAAAAACACTGGTTCATCACTATATTTATTTTTATTTATTTATTTTTCCAGGAAGGTGCACTTGACCTGTTGAGAGAATTGCAAAAATTCAGTATGACTCTTAAGTTGCTTCAGGTAAGCTTAATTACGCTATATATCAGAAAAACAACCTTAGCCAAGCTATATATCAGAAACAATGACGATCAGAAAATAAATATAGTAATGTAAGATTATATTTAGTTATGCTCTGGAAGCGAATTTTATTCTGTTATTATTTCTAACAGAAAGCCTGTATTTCGTATATTGTTCATTTTATTTCAGGACACAAGAATTGGTATGTCTGTCAATGGAATAAGAAAGCACTGCAAAGATGATGATGTCATCTCCCTTGCGAAGATTCTTATCAAAAACTGGAAGAGGCTATTAGGTAGCTATGGTGGTATGGCCTACTGTTTAATCTACGTTTTAAAATGTCCAAAGCATTTAGCAAGTAATATATAGATATATAGAAGTAAAATAATAATAATTATAATACTGCCTGTGTAGAATCTGGCCATTCCCAGAAGGTTGAAAGACCAAATGAGATGAAAAATGGGAGTGGGGCCATTACACAATCACCCAGTGCACCATCTCCAGACACAGAGCCAAGGTAAGTCTTGCATTAAAGCAGTAAATCTGCACTGTTTAAGTGAAAGTGAAACCATACAGTATGTATATTGTATGCAGGCTTTCATGAACTGAAACTAAAGAAAAAGAAGAAGAAGAATATGAATGCACATTCTAATCTAAACTGTTTGTTTTGTCAGCCCAAAATCCAGTTTAAACACTCCCAAGAAACCTGATGATAAGAACAGAAAAGAGAGAACTGAGGCAGTGTTTAAGAAAGAAAGACAAGAAAGTGACCACAAAAAGGAAAAACACGTCAGTAATCACACAAAGGAGAGTGAGAGGTGAGAGCTCACCCTTTTTTGTGTATCTCCTGATTTATTCAGTGATTAAATGGAGTCACATGACTGAAGAGGTCTTTTGTTTGGTTAGGATGAACGTTGTGGATTCAAGTGTATCTTCCTTTGGTTCACCCTTCCATCCTCCCAAGTGTTCATCTATGGAAGTGAAGAAAGACAGGTTACTGCTAGTGTGTGTTCTCAGAGGATGTGCATGGCATTAACATTCAGTTTCTCTTCAATTATGCTAATGATTAAATGCAGAACATTTGAAGCAGATATACAGTATATGTGGTTGATCAACATAGCATCAGATTTTGGTGGTGTGCTTTGAATTGGTGTATGTGTTTGGGTTGTGTAAATAACAGACTTATTTTTATTAAATGAAGTTTTCGTCATAGTTAATCTAGTGTGATTTAGAAATAATCATTAGTTTATGTGAGATTTTTAGTTTCACGTACATTCTAACTATCTAGAATGTAATGTAGTATGAATAATTATACCCCTGCACCCTTTGGTTCTTCAGCGTAGAGTACCACAGGGCTAAAGGTAGTGTGGCTGGAGATAATAAGGCCCTTTTTTCAAGACACAGACACTGGACATTGAGCTCTGTGTTTGGATAACTTTGCTATCTGCAGCACAACAAAGGTTTTATGTTGCTTTGTATTGGTTTAACTCCAGTGCACTATAACATGATTTTGCTCTCTTACTGTGTGAGTGGTTTCAAAATGAATGGTAACACTATCATATTGGAGTGGTGCTTCAGATTTCCCCCTATCTTTTTTCCATATCTTTCCTTACATTAATTCATATTCTGCTCATCCAAATCATCAATTCACATAAATAAAGATGTTAAATCATTTTTGGAAACCCACATGCCAGACAGAGGTATTGTTTGGCTTGTTGCATCAGATACACACTACAGACATTGTCTCAGAAATTAGTCCCATTCTGGGGTTTATTGACTTAAAGTCTTAGCTCATTTTTAGTAATTTGCTTAAAAGCATATTATGCAGTAATATAATGTAATATTACTGAACAATAATAGGCGCTAATAGTATGCAAAAGTTTGAGGGCGATGCTCCAGATGTTATGTTGATTCCTGCTTATCATCATTCACACACTTTAAGGCTTGCATATGAAGAAACAAAAGTGAGCAGTCAAAAGCCGTTTCTTACTAGGCAAGCTGTATACTGTATATGATTTGTATTTTGAGTCTTAAGGGCAACTGATGTTGTGTCTTCTAGTTATTGCTTCAGTTATTGTCTCATTTTGCTGCCATGTGTTTTTGAGGTGCTGAATACAAAATTAATTACACAGGAGAGAGGCTCCCGATCCCCAGAGCTCTTCTCATCTTCATCTTCACCATTCTCTTCCTGCTCATATTCGTAAACACCAACCTGAAGTGAAGAAAGACAGGTCAGCATCATTGGCATAAACAGTGACTAAACTCTGTGAGAACATGTTTAAGAAACAGTGACAAGATGACATAATGCCTTCATTTTTAGAAATTGTATGTATTACTTTCAGGAGAGTGACACCAGAAACTTTGACCTCTCAACATTCTCAGTCTCATCATTCCTCTTTTCATAAAAGGCCATCTCTAGAGGTTCCTAAAGAGAGGTCAGAATGTGGTTCTGCATGCTCTTAATTATAATGTCATTGCTGTCAAGAAAAATGGTCTGCCTTGGAAAAAAAAGTCTACGTTCATTTTCAAAATGTATCGCACACAGTGATTTTTTTTTCTCTGTAAAAAATAACAGAAATACACTGTTTATTTTTACACATAGAAAAAAGACTCCAGATCAAAATGCCCCACTTCCTCCTTTGCCTCTTCATCTACATCCTCCTGCTCAGAAACAATGCGTTTTAGAGATGAAGAAACTGAGGTCAGGGCTTGTTTGGAATGGTGAATTACACTCTAGAAATTATTTGAAATTGTGAACTCATGAAAAACTCACAAAGGCATGACAGTGAAATTTATAATAACCTTCTGATACATAGCATCTGCCTCTATTTGCTTTATTTGAGTGCACAGTATGTTTTGTATAATCAAATCTGTCAATTATCTGTCTTTTCATGAGAATGTAAGCTTCTAACTGCTTTTCTACCATCAATGTATGTAAAGCGAATGTACTCCTACATAGAACTCCCACAAGTTCCTGTTGTTCAGACTGGGTGAAGATTGTAGATGCTTCAGTATTGTAGGATCAGTGACGGTATATATTTCTCATTCTTTATATAGTGTAGAAAGCATTAAAACATGAAAGACTATATGCCAAAGAAATGCAGCAATGCAAATATCACTACTCCTCTGGCAAATAATTGGACTTGGCTATGTGCCAAAGGGTCAAGGATTTGCTTTTAGTTGATAACATCCTGTTTATTTTTTGGTGCCGTTGAGAAACACATAGCATACACAGTAGAGTGTTGGCATTGGCATTTTCAGTATTTTTTTTTTTTCTTTCAAATTTAACTAACATGCATCCATTTCTTGTTAGAGCTTTTTAGTAATTAATAAAGCCAACAAAGTAAGAGGGAAAACCAGATCCAAACTGTAGCAACAATGCAAAGAGTTACTCTACATACTTAAATAGGAAACAGGAAGACCATATAAGACTTTGTAGAGAAACCATATAAGCTGTTTTATAAGATGGTTTCCTAACCATCTTATAGAACCATATAAGACTTTGTAGAGTCTTATCAATCTTTAGTTTTGCTAAACTAGTTTTAACAATGGCAACAAATAATTCTGGAATAGTGATCTCTGATGGCAAAATCTTGCATAGTCAGCTGTGACACAATTCCTTGGACCAGATTTATCTGTTTGGTCGCAGTGGACGTCCTGTATGAGCGAGCAGCTTGAAGACACCCCCTGGAGCTAGCCCATACAACCAGGTCTATTTACCCTGGCACCTGGAGTCCAGGAAAGCTCAGACAGAATAGTTGGACTGTCAGAGAATCAAAGAAGGAGGACCATGAGCTCAATTTATCTGCATGGCAGATTAAACTGGTTTTAGCAGGGGAAACTGGAAAGTCTGGGAAATGTGATAACTAGATGGTAGGTCTGTTAGATTTTGTTTGTCTAAGTATCAGGAAGCAGAACTTTCTTGCAAAACTTCAGCTGCAGATTATGATCTGGTCTTACTGCATTTTCTAATGTCAGATAGCTGGTTGGAGGCAAATAGAGGCAGCAGCCCTTGTCTGTTAGCTTCCCCCCTCCTCTTCATATAGTAACAGGGCATCTCATGGATCCTCAGACCAGGAAAGGGTAGGAATTGATCAATGCACTAAATGCAAAACAAGTACATTTTCTCTGTCAAGTACTAAAGTATAAATCTGCCTATTTCTTGGTTTGGACAGAACCTAACCTGAGGTTAAACAAACTAATTTGCAAAACACTTTTCACAAATTGAATTGTGAAAAAATGTCCTCAGGTAATCTACAATATTGTATTTAGAGAGTGGAAAACAGTATAATTGTTAGTAACTAGGGTAACAGACTGATTATACAGTAAGTAACTAGGGTAACACATCAATATATTTCGCTTGTATCTTTCTCATTTGTAAGTCGCTTTGGATAAAAGCATCTGCTAAGTGAATAAATGTAAATATAAATATTCTGGCAGTGAACTCTTCACCACCCACAACAGTTTTCTAACAGTTTTCTTGCTTCCTTACTTGGCTGGAAATCAAACAGTCAGTGCTTCATTAGTTTATAATTGTATATAATAATATACTGGGATGTGATTAAAGCCCCCAAAAAGAGATTGTCTCTGGCCAAGTTGCACAACAGCAAAGCGTTCACTCTTGTCATTGGGAGATTGTGAGTTAAAGTCCTGATGATACCACAACCATCCAAGTCTGAGAGTCAAGAGAAGAAGACTACATGCAAAAACATGCTTTCTGGGGGTATGGATGGCATACACTCTCCTCTGTCAATCATAGTGACACTAGGAAATGTGGGGCAGCTGTGAGCTTATGTATGTGGAAGAGGGCAGATAACACTTTCCTTAGTCCCTCCAGGATTTTTTACAATCGCAAAATTTAATGCAAAATCAAGGAAACTCAGTAATATTCAGAGGCATTCAACCAAAACCCTCTTCAATTCACATGTGTCGAACATGAGTACAGATAAAAGGTCTCATTTATCAACAAACCTCACAGAGTTTCATGTAGTTTTCCGCAAAAAAGCACAAGTTCAGCAAATTGCATCGCACATTTCGAAGAACAGCCGCAGCAAAATTAAGCATTTTTGGCCGCAATAATCATAAAACAAACTCCTGTACGGACTGTTTCCTCCAAGTGTGTTCAGCAGTTTAACAAGTGTTTCTTCACCTTCCCCAGCTGTTGTGTGATAGGGGAGAATTAGCTGTTAGCTAATAGGTGGGAATTGGAAACAGCAAATTGGGGAGAAAATGATGGAAACGTCCCCGTCCAATAAATATATAATAATAATTAGCTGCTAACAGCACATTCAGTTTAAGATGACGTTTGTGCAATACTAAAAATGGCTTGCAAGTTGTGGTTTTAATGTGATTACTAAAATTAAATTACATAACCATTTTGTATGGCTAGAAGAAGAATATGCCGTATATGTGGCGTCTTGTGATTTATGCTTTTATGAATAATTAATTGTTATTGTTATTAGGAAAGAGACTGTGAATCCTGATGCCCCTCTTCCTCCTCTGCCTCTCCATCTTCATCCCCCTACTCTTACAAAGCATCCTTCATTAGACATGCAGAAAGAAAAAGAAAGCAAAGACAAAGAAAGGTTATGATTGGACTTTTAGCATGCTGGAAACCAGACAGGTTCCATATTTGTTTATTTGAACAGATTGTTGTTTTTTAGATATTTTAAGTGATTGTCTCACAATAGGTTTATTTCTCCCCATAATAAATGTAGAAAAGACATGCCAACACCAAAACGAAGTGCACAGCAGTTGATATCTGAACATAAGAAACACAGGTCTGAAGCTAGTAACTTATTAATTTCTCTTCACAATAGTGGTCCAAAACTAAAAGCTGGATTCTCTCATCCTGCATGTGTCCAATGTGTTGAACTAATTACAAAAATGTGAAATACCTGATCTACATAGAAATGTAGATTTATCAAGAAAGAGAATGCATGTGGTGAAAAAATAAACCAGGGTTCTTATACAAAATGCTGAAATAATTCTCCTATGCCAGCAGAGATCTGGGGGACAGTAAACCAGCCAAAAGACTGTCTACAGACATGAAGAAAGACAGGTTGGAACATAGATGTGTGTCATTATGGATGAAAGACAGAGGGCAGTATCATTGCATGAATTAGTTTGGCTGTGGTTCTGCAGCATGTGGGTGGTTATAGTAAGAACAATTTACTCCGTTTATGCCAGAGAAGTTTTTTTTTTTTCATATAAAATTTTCATTGTATTCATAGGTTCTTATTGTTTTTCCAGAAGGGGTTCCTCAGATTTCAGTCAGCAGTCTTCAAAAAAGCCAATTAACGATGCAAAGAAAGAAAGGTCTGTCCAGATACATCATCAAGTGTGAAATGAGGTTTAAACTAGTACACCTGAAATTATTTTTTAAAATAGAAGAGAAGTCATTGCAAAATAAATTTTTTATTTCTATTTTTTAGAAAAGACTCCACTGACTCGAAGTCTGGCCAGAGACAGCAATCAAGTGACGCCAAACCTACGAGGTACAGTATTAGGCTTCTAACTATTTTTTGTTTGCTAGCTTATTAATCATTAGAGCAAGGATTACTGTTTAGGGAAGATAATATAAAACATACTTTTCACACAGAAGGGACTCTGTTAAATCAAAGTCTGGAAGCTCACCCCTGTCTAAGAAACTCTTGGAGGAAAGGCAAGAATTTCGCACACTTCTAAACTTCTTACTAATTTACAGAAATCTAATGGATCAAGACTGTTTGCTTATGTCTTCCAGGAAAGAATATCATGGCCCTAAGTTGACTCTCCCTGGAGCTATACAGAGAAAGGTGTCCACAGACAGTAATGATGGACGGTACAGTTTCTATCTAGTCCCTTCCGTTCTGTCACATGTTTTGTGTAGCATGTGATGTTAATTGGTTTCGGTCTTGGTCAACATATTACATTTTTAAAGTCAATTTTAAGGTGATATTCTGACTGTTAATCTTGTGTTCGGTGAAATCCCAGAGCTTCATGTTGCTAGTCCTAGGTATCCATGCTCTGTGTTTTAAAGTCTAACTTGCTGAAATGAGCTCATCATGTACTTGGTAATTAGCCAGTAAGTTTAATCAAGTGTGCTAGATTAGACATAACAGTAATTGCACAGCATGTGGTTAGACTGGAGTGAGATTTGAAGCCAAAAAGTTCACAAGTTCTGGAGAGAGACATCCAAATTGGTGGTTTTTATTGGCAGATAATGCTATCAGCAGCTAGGGCTATGTTTGGAAAATACACTGTGTCTGATTCATATGACATTTATACACCAGAGAGATATTTTGGCAAGTGATGAAAATAGTTTGTGGGGCCCAGATCCACACAGATGTCATCACACTCATATTCACAATAATATTGTATTAGATGCATATCAGAATCAGTGGAAATGAGAGACAACAATTATCTAGTACAGTATCATCTTGATTTTTATCTCTATCTGAACAGTAAAAGTAAACCTGAGACCCCGAAGACACCCAGCACCCCCACCACCCCTTTGTCCCCTTCCTTTAGCCCTGCTGGTGGTCCTCTCTCTCCTCACCTGCTCACTGGGGATTCCATCAGGGACAAGTGCATTGAAATGCTGTCAGCCGCACTACGCACAGATGGTAGTAAAACACAGAAAACACCAAATGTACAACGATATAGGATCACTTAAGCTATGAGTAGGAATTTTAGTAGCTCATAAACAAGAAAGATCCCAATCCCCCTTTATTTATTTACTTACTTACTTACTTATTATTTTATAGATGACTACAAATATTATGGAGCAAACTGTGATGCCATGGGAGCTGAAATTGAGGATCATATCCTTTATAAACAAGAACATTATTCTCAGTAATCTTTAAAGAAAACTATTTTAAAGATACCTATTATATCATGTTGTTGGGGGGGGGGGGCAGTGGTTGGGTATATTTATTTATTATTTTTGTAATCCAGTGAAGAGACTTAGTACACGGTACACCACCAGATAGACAACTGTACCAGAAAGTGATTATAGGAACACATTTCAATGAGTTTTCAATAGATCCCTTACATTTGAACAGACAATAACACTGATGGGTTTGCTACTTACCATTGGTGCTGGCATGTCTTTTAAGGAGAGTAATGATCAGTTGGTAAACTATTTATGTGGTGTTGTAGAATGTTGGCCGCAGTGTGATGTGAGACAAAGAGCTGCAACGGCGCCATCATTCAAAACAGGATGACAGGATATGAAATGAAGAATTGCAGAATTTTTGTTATTGTTCATTATTGTCATGTTGCTCCACTTACATAAGTGAAAACTCTTCAGTGAGAGATTTACAACATTTATTTCTCCTTAACTTACCTTGTCTCCTTAAATATCTACCAGGAGATTAAAGCCACAGATATGAAATATAAAAACAGAGTACGTAGCCGCATCAGCAACCTGAAAGATCCAAAGAATCCGAATTTACGCAAGAATGTCCTGGGAGGAGCTATCAACCTGAGGCGCATAGCCACCATGACTGCGGAGGTGTGTATGAATTATTTATGCATTGAATTATTGTTGTAGTTTGTGCAATCAGGTGTTGAAGGCAAACATATTTGATCCTGGTTGTTCATTTCTTAGGTCAGATATTTTAAGGTTCTCCATCCAGTATTTCAATATTTTTATCTATACTTTATCAAAAACCCTCCACACACTTGAACTAATGTTTAGTTTTGATATCCTTTTGTGATCATGCCCAGTGAGCATGTGCTGTGAGCATGAATGTACCCAACATGCCCTTTAGGCATTATGTCTCACTTATAAATACATAGCATAGTTATGCAGTGTTTTTCAAATGTATGACTTGCTAGTAGCCTTGGTAGCAGTTATGGAGTCATTTTATACCAGCTCTGTAATGTTCTCTGTGAGGTAGGAAATGGCCAGTGATGAACTGAAGCAGCTGAGGAACATTCTGACTCAGGAAGCCATCCGCGAGCACCAGATGGCCAAGACTGGAGGCACAGTTACTGACCTGCTGCAGTGTGGCAAATGCAGGAAAAAGAACTGCACATACAACCAGGTACAATGTTCTTTTTCAAAAATACAAAATGCTTAATTAAAATTTTCCTCAGACATAAGGGTCAATATTATATCAAATTTATAGAATTTAACATACAGTTTAATAATAATTGTTAAGCTGAATGTTTTGGAAAGTTTGGTTTGGGTTTCTTATTCTATGTCTCACACTTTTATGCTTTGACTCAATGATGCTGTTGGAAAGCCTAGAAAAAAAATCTGATACACAGAACAATCAATTTCTGTATAATATTACGTCTTCTTTATTGAAATGAAATAAAGACTTTGTAGGAAATTTGGATAAATACAAATATTCGTGAGCTAGCAGGGTCAGTGTAGGAAGCAAAATATCCTGCAACCTTAGTGGTGAAGTAGTAGAAATTTCTAAATGTCTTAGATCTTGCTCTTAGCATTTCAAGTAAATGTATAGTACTGTGAAAAGGTATTTGCCCCTTCCTGATTTCTTCTGTTTTTGTGTCATACTAAAATCTACAAAATCGAAGATAAAACAAAGGCAACCCGAGTAAACACAAAATACAGTTTTTAAATGATAATGTTATTTATTGATGCAAAAAAAATTATCCAATACCAACTGGGCCTGTGTGAAAATGTATTTGTCCCAGTAGTTACTAATTGCCGAAATCTATGTTGTTCAGCTGGACCGCCAGGCCTGATTACTGCCAGACCTGTTCAATCAAATCAACACTTAAATAGAACTTTTACAACAGCATGACGTTGGTTGAAAGGTCTTACCCAGTAACATACTATGCCAAAGTTGAAAGAAATTCCAGAAATGATGAGGAAGGTGATTGAAATACATCAGACTGGGAAGGGTTATAAGGCTATTTCAAAGGCTCTGGGTCTCCAAAGAATCACCATTATCTTCAAATGGAAAAACTCGGCACAGTAGTGAATCTTCCCAGAAGTGGCAGACCTTTCAAAATTTCTCCAAGAGCCCAGAAACTACTCATCCAGCAAGTCACAAAAGAGTTAAGGACAACATCAAAAGACCTACAGGCCTCTATTGCATCAATAAAAGGTCACTGTTCATGTCTCCAGTATCAGAAAGACACTGGGTAAAAATGGAATCCATGGAAGAGTGGCGAGGTGAAAACATACATTAATGATCTTTAAAGCTTTTGGAAGAATGTTCTCTGACATGGGTTCTGTTACATCTGGCATAAACCCAAATGCAGAATTACACAAAACTAACATCATACCTACGGTCTCTAGTCCAATATTTGAAACTCAAGCACAACTGGATTATGCAGATTATGCAGGATTAAGACATTGATCCAAAACATAAGAGTAAATCCTAGTTCTGCTAAAATTGACACAACCAGATTTTAAGTTTAAGAGGGCAAGTAGTTTTTCATCCTGGATAACTTTTTTTTTTTGCTTAAAAAAAACAAACATATTTTCTATGAGTTCCACAAAAACAGAAGAAATCATGAAAATACTTGTATATACTTTTTCACAGCACTGTAAAATCATATCTTCAATATAAATGTGATATTGCACAGGTGCAAACCCGGAGTGCTGATGAACCAATGACCACATTTGTACTGTGCAATGAGTGTGGAAACCGCTGGAAGGTAAGGACTTCTAGTGTAAATACAAACATGGTTTATTTATGATATTTAAATGTTATCCTCCACTAGTTAACTTTTGTTATATATCATTATGAATTGAAAACTTGTTACAACATATCACTTTATCTTGCTAAATAATGCATTGCTTTCATTAAATAAGCTTTGATCAGGTATTTTTGCATTTATCACACCCCGTTAATTTTACCATTTTCAGCCACATTTCTTTTATTGCACCTTTCCCCGCGTCCACTAATCATTTGATTTTAACAGTACAATTTATTGATGTATTATAGTCCAATAATATTGGCGCCCTTGGTATATATGAGCAAAGAAGACTGTGAAAATTGTCTTTATTGTTTAATGTTTTGATCTTTTGTTAAAAAATTAGAAATACTCTGATCTCATGAATATCATACAGTTGCAAACACAGTTTTGTAGAAAAAAAAATCTATCATCATCAATTAAAAAACATCAATTATTGACACCCCTATGAATTTATATGAAAAAAACAAAAACAAAACATTTGTAGTATATTCCCATTGAAATTTTACATTATTTTTAGTACATCTGGGTGACTAGGAACAGGAAATTGTTCCACCATGTCTTCCTATTTAAAAATGTATAAATATGAGGTAACACTTCCCTTAGTCATTCATAACCAGTGGCTATAAGAAAAGTGGGTCAGAAAGTGTCCAGAACTACAATGCTACAATTGTTTGGAAGGGTTTCAAGAAAAAAAAGAGTCTCTACTCTCATCCAAAACCAAACTCAAGCATCTTCAGTTTGCCAGACACTACTGGAATTTCAAATGAGATTGGGTTCTTTGGTCAGATAAAGCCAAAATAGAGTCTTTTTTTTTTTTTTTTTTTTGGGGCAATAAACACAATAAACCAGGTGGTTTTGGCACACACAGAGAGGTAGCCATGTGGAAAAGTACCTCATGCCCAAAGTTAAATATGGTGGTGGCTCTTTAATGTATCGGGGCTGTTTTTCTTCCAGAGAACCTGGACATTTTGTTGGGATACATGTCATCATGGACAATCAAATATCAACAGATATTAAATGAAAGCTGTTGGAACCTTGGCAAAGGGAGATGACACAAAGTATTAACTAAAAAGGTGCCAATAATTGTTGCACACCTATATTTAACAAATAATTTTTTGATAAACCTGTGTTTACAATTGTTTGATATCCATGAGAGCAGTTTTTTTTAAATGAAATTTTGAACAAAAGTTCAAAAGGTTAAACAATAGACAAATTTTCACAGCCATCTTTGCTCAGATTTACCAAGGGTGCCAATATTATCAGAGGACACATACAGTGGTGTGAAAAAGTGTTTGCCCCCTTCCTCATTTCCTGTTCCTTTGCATGTTTGTCACACTTAAGTGTTTCGGAACATCAAACCAATTTAAACAATAGTCAAGGACAACACAAGTAAACACAAAATGCAATTTGTAAATGAAGGTGTTTATTATTAAAGGTGAAAAAAATCCAAACCATCATGGCCCTGTGTGAAAAAGTGATTGCCCCCCTAAAACCTAACAACTGGTTGGGCCACCCTTAGCAGCAACAACTGCAACCAAGCGTTTGCGATAACGTGCAATGAGGCTTTGCAACGTCCTGGAGGAATTTTGGCCCACTCATCTTTGCAGAATTATAATGTTCTTTTTGTAGAAATGCAGTGTTCCTACGCCAGATATACTTGGACACACACCTTCCAAAGAGTTCCACTTTTGTCTCATCGGTCCACAGAATGTTGTCCCAAAAGTCTTGGGGATCATCAAGATGTGTTGTGGAGAAATTGAGACGAGCTTTGTTTTTTTTTTGCTCAGCAGTGGTTTTTCCTTGGAACTCTGCCATGCAGGCCATTTTTGCCCAGTCTTTTCCTGATGGTGGAGGCATGAATGCTGACCTTAACTGAGGCAAGTGAGGCCTGCAGTTCTTTGGACGTTGTTGTGGGGTCTTTTGGCCCTCTTGTGATTGAGTCGTCGCTGCGCTCTTGGGGTAATTTGGGGGGGGGGGCCACTCCGGGAAGGTTCACCACTGTTCCATGTCTTCGCCATTTGTGGATAATGGCTCTCACTGTGGTGCGGGGCTGATTCCCAAAGCTTTGGAAATGGCTTTATAACCCTTTCCAGACTGATAGATCTCAATTACTTTCTTTCTCAATTGTTCCTGAATTTCTTTGGGTCTCGAGCATGTGTGTTTAAGGCTTTTAGGTCTTCTTCTGGTGGACCGTACTGTGTCAAGCAGCTCCTATTTAAGTGATGCCTTGATTGTGAACAGGTGTGGTAATAATCAGGCCTGGGTGTGGCTAAGAGAAATTGAACTCAGGTGTGGACAACCACAGTTATAGTATGTTTTAACAAAGGGGGCATCAATTTTTTCAAACAGGGCCATGATGGTTTGGATTTTTTTCACCTTTAATAATAAACACCTTCATTTACAAATTGCATTTTGTGTTTACTTGTGTTGTCCTTGACTATTGTTTAAATTGGTTTGATGTTCCGAAACACTTAAGTGTGACAAACATGCAAAGGAACAGGAAATGAGGAAGGGGGCAAACACTTTTTCACACCACTGTATACATATGTACATATAAAGTGTTTGATGTTTACTGTGTTTACTGATT
The DNA here is from genome assembly GCA_012411365.1 of Ameiurus melas. Classification (NCBI taxonomy): domain Eukaryota; kingdom Metazoa; phylum Chordata; class Actinopteri; order Siluriformes; family Ictaluridae; genus Ameiurus; species Ameiurus melas. The sequence goes on from CM022757.1 coordinate 22,523,258, forward strand.
ATCCGTGTCTGTTGTTGAATAATTATTTATATATTTTTCAGTTTTGCTGATTCCTGTTCAAAGCTTCATCTACAGGGAATACTTGGGATCTTCTTTTTTTTTTAAATTTAGATTATACTGTAGTGTGCAATTTTAAAAAGCCAAATTCATTTTAATGGCTTAATTAAATACTGTATTTAAAAATCAAACTATGCCGTACAATAGAAAAATGCAAACTGTATGATTTTAGAAAATTAATTTGTCAGTAAATTTTTTTTTTTTTTTTAATAACTTTTTTCTACCACATACATTAACTGCATGATTTGGAGTGAAAATTAAACTTTAAAAAGTTGGAAATCCACTTGTAACAGATTTATTATTATTATTTTTTTAAATTGTGCTTTCCTTGGAGTATTAATCACAACCGTACTGTACATTTTTGTACATTAGAGCAATAATGAACCGACAAAGCTGAAAAGCTCTACATTAATGAATAAAATAATAAAACTAATAAAAATAATAAATGAATTTGTTATTGTGAATCAATATTATTAGTATCAGTATTTCTTTCAAGGATGTTTGAATTCATATACACTAATAATAATATAATGTAATCTAATAATACACTAGTAATGTTGACTGGTGCCTATAGAAAATAAAGCTGTATTTATATTGAAGCTGAAGGTATTTTTGTGGTCTTTAAATACTTATTGTATCATGCTTAATAGCACTTCAGGTTGCGTTACTTGTTGAATAAATATATGGCAGGAGACATCTGTTCTTCTTCAGCTAAAGGCAGAATCACACATGAGGAATACATCCGTTGCACCCATAGATACCCAAAGACGCAAGCCAGGGCTAATAATGCCCCTGTCTCTATATTGAGACTTAATAAGTACTAAGCTCTCTAGCTTGTTCTTATTCTCTGAACTAAACAACCAACTCAGTGTGGAATTATCCTTTTTTATCACTGGAACCTCAGCATTTGTGGGTTTATAAACAGTAGAATAAAAAATAGAAACTATAAAAGAAATAGAAATTAAATAAATAAAAATAGAAGAATGCTTTCCTTTTAATTTTCCTTCATTGTGAAGAAAATACTGTTTTAGCTTCCAATAATATTGCTAATTGAATGTATCTAGCTAGATTGCAGAGATCGTGCCACAAATACAGCTCAGAAGATTTTTTTTCTTAGAAAGGAAGAAGCTGCACTTGAATAATTGTACCATGATTCAGTTTTTCTGTGTCTAATATGTCTAACAACTGCACTTGTACGCTAATACTTTAAAATGTTGCTCCACATTTTTTTAACTCTACCTAGTTACAGTTGCATTTGGCAGGGAGCTCCTATTACATTAATAAATCTGCATTTACTGCTGATTTCATGTTGGTAAACACACACACAAAGGTACATCAGATGTACCATCACTGTAGTAATATGGTATAATGGAATGCTTAGAGCAAAGTAGTCACAGAGTAGAATAGTTTAGATATAAAAGTAAGGAAAAACACAACAGAGTGTTCTTCCATAAAGTCTCCTAACATAAAACTTCACCATATCAACAATGATGTGTTTTTCTTTGTTAGATAACAGCACATTTTTAAATCCATTTATTATTTGTCTTAGTTTATGTGGAGTGTCTGCCATACAAGTCCCTGTGAATGAGCAGTTACTATAGCAACGATATTACATTAGAATTACATTTTAATTACATGCAGATCTGTTGTCAGAACTGCTGTTATAGCTGCTAAATTAGCCACAGACCAAGGGTGTGGTCTTAATTTCACATATTGAGGGACGATTCAAATTGAATAAAACCGTCTCAGCAGCACGCCGTTCCGAGACCTCGGAAATGTGCAGTATGCTCACAACTTATCCTGCTCAGCTCATGGCCACACACACTCATCTCACTGCTGAGAGAGAGAGAGAGAGAGAGAGAGAGAGACAGACAGACAGACAGACAGACAGAGAGAGAGAGAGACAGAGAGAGAGACAGAGAGAGAGACAGAGCGAGAGAAAAAAATAGGGCATTGAACATAATACAGGTGTACATCCTTTCTGCTCATCTCCTCAAAGTACCCTCCTACAGACTCCTGTTAATCCATGTCCTCACCAACTACACAGCTGATCCCATAAACACAATTCATAAAGATAGATGAGGTGCTGGCACTCTTAAGATATTTGTCAGTATTTTTTCATAGATATGGACCTCATAATTACGCTCCAATAAATCCAACCCAATGAACTGTGGACTCAATTATAGTAAAGCTACATCCTTCTTAAAATGGAAGACTCCAGTTATCCAATGAGTCAGTATTGCTGAAGATGAATAATAGCTGTTCTCACTGGACTATAATTATAACAGATCTAAATTAGACATCTAGCTTGCAAAGTAATAAATGTTTGGAATGCTAAATACGAAAAGTATACTGTAAATAAAAGATAATTAAATCAATTGTTCATTAAGGATATACATCAATAAGTAAGTATATTATTCTATTTCATTAAAGCAATTTATTTGTTTGATTGATAGGTGTTTTGACTGAGCTGTGTTTGTTTGCCGAATGCAGTAATTATCTGTTCAAGCTATTACTATAATAACTATATAGAATATGATGCAAATGATAAAGACTGTGAACACATATACTGAGTAAAAATATATGCAACCATGTTATGAAAATCTTCAGTAGCTGCACTAGTATATTTGGACCAGTTCAACTGACTGTGCCATCTGTATAAACATGCACTACAAATGTAAAATTTGTTTACAATGGGAAAAACAAATAAGTTGGTCTGCAACAAAAATAGTGAGGTGATGTTTATCGGGAAAAAAAACTTCATAAGCTTAGAATTTCAATTGACCACAATCAATCCATCTATCCATTTTGTGTAACTCTTATCCTACACAGAGTGGCAAGAAGCCTGGAACCTATCCCAGAGAGCTCGGGGTACAAGGTGGGGGACACCCTGAATGGGGTGCCAACAGATTGCAAGGCACAATCACACACACACACACACACACACACAACAATTTGGAAACAGCCATCAGCCTACAACGCATGTCTTCAGACTGGTGAAGGAAACCGGCATACCTGGAGGAAACCCCCAAAATACAGGGAGAACATACAAACTCCACACACATTGAGAGGAGCCAGGAATCAAACCCCCAATCCCAGAGGTGTGAGGCAAACGTGCTAACCACTAAGCATTGTAAAAATGTAAAAAAAAAAAAAAAAAAGTTTCAAATGTGGAGAACAGACACAGATTAGATTAGACACAGTGAGGGAGACAGTGATGTTCAGTTTCAAATAATTTATCATCAATGTATCATTCTGTTACCTTGTGGGGTGCATATTTACCTACACAATTTGCACTTTATCCTTCCCTTCATTATTTATGTGTTGTGTTTGTGACCTATATGCAGCATCATTTCATTCTGCATTTTATCTGCATTATCTGCAATTAAGAAATTAATTACTGAGCATTTCCTCTTTTATTGCCACTGGGACAACAGTGCATTCTCATTTTAAATGTATTCCATTTACCACTGAAATTTAATCTCTGCGAATCGAGTATGCTTCTAGTCCTTTTGCACTTGGCTCCTTCAGTGACACCGACCATTCTTTTCTCTCAACAGCCAGCATATTGTACAATGAGCTCTCTTCCACACACAAGCTGGTGAAAGCTTTTATCTTTTCACCCACATAACTATTACTACATATGATGTATTCAGCTCTGGACTGTACATTTGGGATAAGGTGGTTGCAAGGCTGCTACAATTTTTGAAGCAGCTTCAGAAACTGTAGCTGGAAAGGTTATATCATTACACCTTCTGGGAAGGTTTCAGCTTGCCCTTTTCAGCACACTGTTCTTCACCTTGCTATTGCCACATGACATCAAATCTTGTAAGCTCACACACCACACTGGCCCAGTGTGCTGTGATACATTCACAAATAAATTTTGCAAGTCACAAGTGTCTTTCTACTTTTTTGCTTTTGGGAGTTTTGAAATTACCTTAATTTTGCTCTGATGTGGGGATGCACTGCAAAATATGATACTTAATTTCTTGATCTTACATCCATCAGAATCTTATATTAAAACATCAACATTTAAGCATGTGATGTATGAATTCAGTGTGTATATGCAGATCTGTTATACACTTGGCAATGTTTCATTAGTAGGTATGGTTGTTTATTTCTTGTTTTAGTATTGTAACATTCTATCTCGCATTACCTTATAATACGAACAAATTCCTCCTTACCTTGTTTTCTTTCCTTGTACCCATTTCTTGGAAGGCAGAGCTAAGAAGTTTTAAGGAAGCAAGGTTTAAAGTCGAGCCTTGCGCTTTTCTTTTTTCATTCAAATTCGTTGCTCTAGCTTTTTACCATTTGCCTTAATCTATTGTTGTGCTGCCTTTTAGGCATTCCCCAGATGTCATCATTGCAAGTGTCAACACGTTCTATGCATTCAAACAGTTAATTTGCCTTTCCCTTCAGAAACTGCTTTATCTTGGTTATGGTGGATCAAGGTCTATCCCGGGAACACAACATGAAGTGTGAATACGCCCTGAATGGGATGAGTAGATATGATTTTTCAGAAGCCTGAGAAAAAAAAAAAACATCTAAGAAGAATGTTGCTCGGTCATGTCTGTATGTTATTTTCTCTACTGTAGGTAGCTGATAGTGTTCTCACATCTCATCGGAAACACTGATTAATTAATATGTCCTTTAGAAATGTGAAAAATCTCTTATAATGTTTCTTGTTGAGTTACAGTATAATCAGAATTTTCCACAATTGCTTTTGCTCCATAAAAATAAAATGAGGAGTGTACATGAACTGACTTGCTACTACATCCTGTAAAGACCAGATAACCTCAAACTCAAACAGTGCCAATATCATATCAATTTTCCATCTTGCTGTGTAGGAGATTAAATTCAGTGGGTGACTTTAGCCCCTCAATATTTTATCAGATTTTGTTCAATGGTGCATAGTGTAAAGCACAAATCCTGATTCCTATCATTTATTTTAACAAATGGGCCAGACTTATATTGAAATTGGTTCAACTAACACTTGTTGCCAGGTTACCAAACAGGGCCATACAGTATGAGCAAAAAATGCAGATTATTGATTGGCACAAATCAATAATCCCAGAATCATTACTCAAGTCAGACCACAGCAAAACTCTGGGGTTTGGCCCAAAATTTATACTACTTCAAAAGGTTCCCAGACCCAATCCTGGAGAACCACACTGCCCTGCACATTTGAGTGTTTTATCTGCTCCCAACACCATAGTCAACAATTCAGCTGAAGTGGTGTACTACAGATGCAGTGGCATGATTGACTACATTGTATTTTCAAATATGTTTTTACCAGAACCTCACGACATTTGACTTCTCTCATTTTCAATTAATTTAATTGATTCAATTATTATTATTATTATTATTATTATTATTATTATCATCCTTAGTTGATTACAGTTGTTCTGCCCACATAGTCCATATACAACACTGAGTCCATCACATAAATTGTGTCAAGATGAACAGTCCCAATAATACTTACACCAATTTGTTCCAAAAATGTGCGACCGACTTCAGATAACATGGATAGACAGAGACTTTATAAGAGAGCTTCTAAACAGATTAAAACTCCAGCCTGAAGAAATTAGTTAGCACCTCTGTGGCGAAGTATTAACAAAATTGTGTGAATCTCTGTGCCAGACACTCAACCTGGCACAAACCACAAATCTCAGAGGGGAAAAATGTCTTATAGTATCTTAAATATCAAGTTTATATTTATTTAATGTATAATACTCACAGCCTACTAAACACTATTAAACATAAAAGTGGATATAATGAAATTGACAGCCATGGAGTGAGAGCCATTCAGTCTGATTAGGGTTGTACATGGTCATATAACAATATCCGTTTTACAGGATTAGGACCAGGTGCATGATATGGCAGAAACACTTCTGCTTAGCACAAGTTTTTTAATGTGCCAATATTTATTAAATTCTTTCATGACATAATAGCCTATGAAAAGCTGACAAGTTGAATACTAGGTGTTAAATTGTGTAGAAATGCAAACTCTGCACTACAAATGCTACAGGACTGATACCCCTTATCTAAAGCAATTTGACCCAATGATCCCATTTTAACCAACAGTGTTTCGGTATTGTGCCTAACCCCTGACCCCAGACCTACTACTCTTCACTGTCTCAACACCCTCAAGTGGTTGTAGCCGTTATATCGTAGGTTATATCATAACACACTGTGTGCAGGTTTCAGCTTGTCCACTTCAGCCCACTGATCTTAATTCTATTTTATTTATATAGAGCTTTTAACAATGGATATTGTCACAAGGCAGCTTTAACGGAATCCCGATATAAACGTAAATTTAATTAGATCCCTTTTGAGCAAGCCAGAGGTAACAGCGACAAGGAAAAACTCTCTGTGCCGACAAGGTGAAGTAACCATGATAGGAGACCAGACATCTGACAGCCTAAAAAAAAATCTCAGCTCTCCATGATCTTCATCTATCTCTGACACAGTAAATTAGCTATTTGTAAGGAGAACTGTGCTCTTTTATGCTCTGCTCATTCTGTTGGTAGAGTATGTTTAAAAAGTAGTGGCTGGCGAACCTTAACAAACTACTTTGAGTATTAGCTAAGGTCATACAGTCAATAGAACACTGTTACGAATTCAACTAGTGTTAGTTGCATTTATGTCATCGGTTTATTCGCTCACTTTGGTTTGCTCATCATAATATCAGCACAACATCTAGCTTAGAAATCAAAATGAGCAACATAACTGCAAAGAACCACTGTGCGTCTGTTAGAACAGTTTATGGCAGAACAAGACATGGCTTTTCTACAGAACTGTCAAGAGCTTCAAGTGCCTGCTGGAAAATGCATGTGTTCATGAGATTGGACTATGCTATCTAGGAAATTGCAATGTATTTCATTCATCTGCTCAATCAGGCCCTTAAGAATTTCTCTGGGAACTAGGATATTGAATTGTGAAATTGCAAATAACATTTGAAATATGCTACCCCGACCAAACATATGTTATTTCTACATAAGGGGTTGTACAACTGCATGAAACTAATCATAAAGCCTTGGTAAAGCCATAACTTCCTTTTTACTTCTTTTGTTATTCTTACATGTGCATCATGTCTTACATGCCAATGGATCTGCTGAACCTCATAACACAAAAATATTCCAGATTGGCTAATAAATAAATAAAACCTACTGAGCTGTCTAATGAAATTCCCCACTTGAGGACCATTTTGTTTTGATGTAGGAGTGATTCAACTGTCTGCTGTGTGGGCTATCAGAGCTGCAAAGCTGCACATTACACAAGCTTGCATGCAGGGCTTTTTGTGGCTTCTGGCACATGTGCAAAATCTGTGTAACTAATAAAATAAACACATAACAAATTGCTAAAAAGAGAGAGAATGACACGTCCCCACGGACATACTCATGACAGGATAAGAAACAGGAAGGTTTGTGTGTTCTATGCTGCTGATAATGCTGTTCTAATCAGAGAAGAGCGAGCTAATAAGTCCCCATAGGCAAGTGTCATCCATCTCCTTATCTAATGCTCGGTTTCCTCCATGCGTAATACCACCACTGCAGCTAAGCCTTGTGGCACATCACATATAGATACATTAGTGTTGTTTGTACACAAGGAATTAAATTCTCCGCTGGAATTTAATTAATGTAAACAAAAGGAAGAAGCCATTTAGGACAGATTAAAATCATAAATTCACATCGAAGCATAAAAACTAGTTATGTGTGAAAAATACAGCACAGAATAATATATGTTATTAAAATGTAAATATAGAAACACAAAACCTAATCAAGATAAGCAAGATGACTGAATTCCAACATCAGGAAAAAATACTACGTAAGAAATATTTGAGCATTTCTTTGAATTCAAAATTTAAATGTAAAATTAATTTTAGAAGATGGAAAGGATGGCTGTAATAATAACTAATAAAACAATAATTTGGATTACTTACATGTGAAAGAGTATTACCATGGCCTTTAACTTGTCTACTAACCCTATATGACTTAGATAATTAATGGCAGACTGTTTCAATCACATCAAAATACAGAGCAATGATTAAAAGCCCTTTCCAAACAAATGAAGAGAACTTAAAGGTCTGTTTTTCTGTAGAGCTCCCCACAGGCTTAATTCAATATCTTTACTTGTAAAAGAAGCAGAGAAATAATGAGATGTTAATAGTATTCGTGGTTTGTTCTGTCCCTTACATTAGTGATAATTAATCCAGGACCCTGCCTCGTCATGAGTAGGCCCTCAGACATACTGGGTCATCTGCATCTCAATATATTCCTTTCACACTTTAAAAAAAAAGAAAAAAGAAAAAAGAAGAAGTACAAATGTACTATGTGGACATTACATTTCTGCCGGCAGCTTTCAACTGATTTTGAGGTTCATAATGATAATTTCCTGGAACTGCTCAATGGAAGTATAAAAGTCATGGGACCTGAAATGAAGATTAGAGTGCACTTTGTGGCTGTATGTTTTACATTAATCAATAATGGCCACTGTGAATCAATGTATTTGCACTAAACATTAGTTGAATTGTTACTTAAAGCTTTTCCCGATTCTTAAAAAGCAGTGTTACGCTCGAAAATGCTTGAAAACATTTAACTCCCAAGTTCCAAAATCAAATGATAAATCTAATTGCATAACAATAACCATTTACTGTCACTGAAAATATTACATACCATATATCACATTTGACTAAACCTAACAGTTTCACAACACAATAAATGTTAAATGAATAAATACCCTCTGGAAGTAACCATACAGACAGTGTAATCATACAGACAGTGACAAATTGAAAGACAAACCAGCATAAAGTGTATTAGTAAGGTGCTGGGCTGCCATGAGCTGTCAAGTGGGCCTTGGCATTGATTATCAGTCTCTGAATCTGTACTAGAAGGATGAACAACATTTTCCCAAAGATATTCCCTCAGTTGGTATTTTGATGGTGGTGCAGAGTGCGGTCTAAAACATTGCTCCAAAATCTCCCAAAGATGTCATATTGGTTGAGACTTGGTGACAGTAAAGGCCACAGCATATGTTTTACATCATTTTCATTTACCTCAATTTTCATCAAACTCTTCAGTGAGCCCTTGTGCCCTGTGAATGGGGACATCTGGACCCAAATTATGCCAGCACAATGTCCTCCATAGCAAAACAGAGACACTGTTTTTCTCTTTGACATTAGTTTTTATGCATCAAATACAAACTTATCAAATGCTATTATGCACTATGTGTGAGAAAAAAAAATCAAATTATTTTTTAGACATTTATTATGTTGTTGTCCTATGCAAAGAATTTGCAAAACAAAAAGAGAGGGATGGTTGCAGACCTGCAGTAGACATACAATGAATATAATAGATATTGTGAGCAAACAGTTTACACTTGTTTGTATCATCACTTTCTAGAAAGTATAAGCATGTTATGTAACTCTGAATGATGTGTAATAAAGATCATCGTGTCAGCGTTATAGCATGATGTATTTTCACACAACACCGATCTATCAAGCCATATCTACTGCCTAATGGGCATCGTTCCTTTAACCAGTGAAGTACAGAAGAGATCTCTGGAAAAGAATCACATTGTTCATCATTCTTAATGATAAACACAATTCCTCCACCAAACCAGTGTCTCGGAGAGCAGCTGACCTTATGGATATGAATAAAGGAAAAGTTAAAGAAGTACTAAAAAGAGTACCAACTGTAAACATGTGTTGTTTAATTTAAAAACATGGTCCTTCTAGTCATACGTTTGTACAAATATGCAAAATATAGAAATGCTGAAAAAAAAATAAGTCACAGACATAACAAATATGAATAATCTGAATCTGTTCTAGCTAAAAATGATCCCCTCAACCTATACAATGTCAGAGAACATTTCAGGTAGAGCACAAGTGCTAAATAGGAAAAGAACCCCACCCCCATAACAGCTTGTATTAAATCCAGTTCTGATTTAGTAATTATTATAGTTCTAATTTCTCAGGTTTTTTCACAAAGTAACCTTATTAGGCATTTTCTAATGACAGTTTCTTTATAAGGTATCAGTTTTGGGGCACCCCCCTCCCAGTCTGAAGTTAGAAACTATGCCTTATGCAGGAATCTAAAATTTTACACAATCAAAAATCAGAATTATATATTTACAGCATGGAGTATTTGTCCAGGTGTTATAGCAGTAAATATACTGCTATTCTATGGCAGGTTGCATTTTTAGAACATTAGGTCAAATTACTCAGAAATAAAATTCTGTTTATGTTACAGGCTTTTGCATCCTTGGTGGGGTGCCAATCCATCACAGGGCACATTCACACATTCATACACTACAGACAGTTTTTGGACATGCCAATCAACCTACGGTATGTGTCTTTGGGTTGGGGGTGCATGGGGGGAGCATGAGGGCTTCACACAGGCAGGGCTGAGGCAGGTGTCAAGCCTTCAGCCTTGGGGGTGTGAGGAAAGCGCGCTAACCACTACAACGCTGTGCCACCCAAGTTTGAGATCTTCAAACAAAATAAAACATAAAATAAAGGCAACCGGAGTAAACACACAACAGAGTTTTTAGTAATTTTTTTATTGCTGCAATAATAACCCCTATTGAACACCCATCACCAATGTGAAAGACTAATTGCCCCTTAAATTTAAAATCGGATTGTTCCACCTTTAGCAGAAGTACCTGCAAACAAACACTTCCCATAACTAGAGATCAGTCTTTCACTTACTTTAAGGACTAGAATTTACTCCTATGCTTTGAATAATTGTCTTGCTGCATAATCTAGTTGCGGTTGAGTTTCAACTTCCAGACTGAAGACTGGACATTCTTTAGGATTTTCTGCTAGAGAGCAGAATTCATGTTTCCCTCAATTATGGTAAGTTGCCCAGGCCCTGAAGCAGCAAAGCATCCCCACACCATCACACTGCCACCACCATGCTTGACCGTAGGTATGATGTTTATTTTGTGGTATTCTGTGTTTGGTTTATGCCAGATGTAACAGGACCCCTGTCTTCCAAACAGTTCCACTTTCGACTCATCCGTAGAACAATCTCCCAAAAGGTTTGAGGATCATTGATGTGTGTTTTAGACGAGCCTTAATGTTCTTCCGGGTTAGCAGTAGTTTTCACCTCGCCACTTCTCCATAAATGCATTTTTACCCAGTGTCTATTTGATAGTGGAGTCATGAACAGTTACCTTTATTGATGCAAGAGAGGAATACAGGTCCTTTGAAGTTGTCCTTAACTCCTGTGATTTGCTGGATGAGTCGGTGCTGTGCTTTTGGAGGAATTTTGCCATTTGAAGATAATGGCTCTCACTATGGTCCTTTGGAGACCAGAGCCTTTGAAACAGCTTTTCAACCCTTCACAGACTGATGTATTTCAATCACCTTCTTCCTCAGCATTTCTGGAATTTCTTTCAATTTTCACATAGTGTGTTACTGCGTAAGACCTTTCAACCAACATCATGCTGTTGAAAAAGTTCTATTTAAGTGTTGATTTGATTGAACAGGTCAGGCAGTAATCAGGTCTGGTTGTGTCTAGTCCAGCTGAACCCCATTATAAATGCAGTTTCATAGAGAAACTGGGGAACTTCTGGGAATTAGTAACTATGGGTGCAAATACATTTTCACAAAGGCCCACTTGTTACTGGATGACTTTTTTGCTTCTATAAATAGTTATCATTTAAAAACTGTATTTTGTGTTTCCTCAGGTTGCCTTTGGTTTATCTAAAAAAAAACTGAGCTTTTTCTTAGTTTTACTTTCTGAAACAATTTAGTATGATATATACACACACAAACAGAAGAAATCAGAAAACACTGTACATGCTTCAACAGGACTCCAGTGTTTGTGTGTAGCCCTCATTTACTGCTCAGTGATGCATCTTTTTTTCAGTGGTCAACATAGCTCTTTATTTAGCTCTTTAATAGGTTTTTTCTACTGGTCAGTGTGGTACAGCATGGCATGATTTGTATTCAGAACTATTTGTACCTGTAGCAACAGTGGAGGAGCTACAACCAAATGGTTTTAGTTGGCATGTGCTTTTATATAATTAAAAGTCATATAGCAAGCAGCTGAACAAACAGATGGCTTTGCTTTTTCCTTTGTAATTGATGGGAATGCTGTCAGACACTACTGAATATTGTTGTGCTGTATAGTCTAGTAGAAAATCGTTTCCAGCCAGCTAGACTACATATCGAGTGTTTTGTTTGTAAAATGGCTATCTGAATTAAGGGATGATTCATGATGACTCTGTGACTGCTTTGAGCTGATCAATAATCTGCACTTCTTGCTCCACATATATTCCATGTCCTTGTTCAGTGGCTTGGCAACAAGTGTTCGTCAAACCAATTTCAGCACTGGTATGGCTGAACGGAAATAATTACGAATCAGGATTTGTTTGTAGTCTTTGGCAGTTGGAGTTAACTGGAGATGGGCTAATATAATTTAGGTTTCGTTGTTTTGAACCAAACACATTGGGTTGTCTGCTATACACCATATGTTTCCAACAGTGTCCTGGAGTACCTCATGTCCTGTTCATTTCTGTGTAATTCAGGAAGGCTAATTAACTGATTATTTGAATCTGGTGTGCTGGGGGAAAGGAAAACACTAAAATGTGCAGGTCCACGCTGGGAAGCTGTGCTATGAATTTGGTTCTAGTTAAGCAAACAGCCTATTTCTGTGCAATAGGTTACATTAAAAATGCAAAACGAAATATAAAATCGAAACACAGTCGGCTACTGGAACCGTCCAGCCATCTGAAAGCAACAGAAACCATCTCATCCTCGTTGCTTTACTCTAGGACACTTGCCTCGCGCGCGCAAACTCTAAAGCTGGTCTAAAGCGCGTGCATGTAAAGCTCGCGGAAGCGCACTGGACGCGTGACTGAGAGACCACACTCATGCACACCGCGCGCATCTGTTCTCACACTTCTGAATTATAACCTCGGGAAAGCATCACGAATACTTTATTTACAAGACTGCTGAATTTCTTGCGTTTAGATCTCGGAAACAGCTCAAGGAACTCATGGATCCTCCAGCGGAGACCGGGAGCGGCTTTGGTGAACGATACATAGACATGGCGTATAATGATAACTTTTCGGAACCAACCAGACTTCCGTTTAACCGGAGCACAGCTCAGAGCACCATGAACGAGAGAACGTCTGTGATCATCGCCATCTCCATCACGGCGATTTACTCCGCCATCTGCGCGCTGGGACTGCTGGGAAACGTGCTGGTTATGTACGGCGTGGTCAGGTACGGGTCCTTTCTCCTGGAAAAACAAACTAAACAACAACTTTTTTTTTGTGGCCTAGTTTATATAGGCTGCGCTAAACAGTGCCATTTCTCAGAGTTTTAACTTTAAGTTTAAGAAGTGAGCTATTTTATCACTGAGTGTAGTAACGATGTCTGTAAAAGATCCTGCTCTTGAAACTAAAGAGTCAAAACGGCTATAGTAACGACCGCCAGTGAACAGTTTGGCTACTAGACAACAAAATTGTTACTCTAACATCAAATTATGGAAATGTAATTTGTGTACAAAATATACAGCACAATATGAGGGGGGCATTTGTTCTTGCACACTGTCAAGAGCCATTTCCGTCCCCTGGACATTATTACATTTACAGTTATTCACTTAGCAGACTAGTTGATCCAAAGCGACTTAATGAGGAAATGCAAGTAAAGCGATGTAATAAGTGGAGAATAATACAAGTAGTGCTACCATACAAGATTTATACTTGAGTTCTAGAAAAGCAAAGTACGCAGAGTAGAGGTGTAAGTGCCAGATTAAGGTTTATTTTATTTATTTGATAACTTTTTTTTTAATTTAAGGTAATTTGTGTGGTTGACATTTTAGGGGTTGGTTAGGTGTTCTTGGAAGAGGTGGGTCTGTTTTTTGAAGATAGTGACAGATTCTGTGGTCCGGATTGAGGTTGGAAGTTCATTCCATCGCTGAGGGACAGTTAGTGTGAAGGTTCTTTAAAGGGATCTTGAGCTACATTGAGTAGACATTACTAAACGTCTGTGGTTAAAAGTTGCAGATTGCGTGAGGGAAAGTAAACCTCAAGGAGAGTGTTGAGGTAGGGAAGGTGGTGTTCCAGATAAGGTACGCGAGTATCAAGGCCTTGAATTTAAAGCGGGCGGCTACAGGAAGCCAGTGGAGGGAGATGAGGGTGTGGCATGGGTCCTTTTGGGCTATATGTATAAAAATGCATGAAAATGAACTCTAAAACACATTTTATTATTAAGAAAAATGTCCTGCACATGAAGCTAACGGCAAATTAAAAATGTCTAATTAAAAACATTAATTAAAAAAAACTACCTAGAACACTAAAAAACACAAACACTAAAAAAGACTCTCTCTCTCTTTCTGTGTATTATATATATATATATCCTTCAGAAATATATATTTTTTGCATTGATGAGACTTTATATCCTATCTGTGCTTAAACTTTTTTTCCCCCCATGAAAAATCCATAATATTTCAGATAACATGCACATTTTAGCCATGTCCCCAGGTTTTCACTCAGTCCTGTGAACACATTCTCCACAAATTTGGAACATTTCACAAGATACATTTTCAACAGAAATTTGCATCATCTGGCTCTTCTGAAGGCAATGGGAAGACCAAAAGTAAGTCCTCTTTTCTGTATATTTGATATTGCAACTATGTCTGAGAAGGTAAATCTAAACATACTGTCCTGTTACCCAAGTTATGTTAGATCTTTTTGGTAAAATCACTAGAATTTGCTCAGTATCCTCATGCTATTAGCATGAATGCCATGTGGATATATTTAATGTATTTGCTAAGTCCATGCTAAACACTTCAGTCCTGTTACCTTCAGTCCTGTTACTCATATAAACCATAACATGACTGAGTAACAGTAACAGGAGTGAGTAGCATCCTCTGGCATATTGATTTATTAGTGTGATTATTAGTTTATGTAATGATTCACTTGATTAAATTTTACAGTTACCGTTACTTAAATTGTAGACATATCAGTTTTATAATATGAATACCATGCTTACAGGGAGCCAATGCACAACTAAGTGCTGCAGAAAAGCAGCGACTCTATCGCACCTGATGTGATGCAGACCCAGAGAGGAGACAAATATTTAGAGAAGGAATGTGAGAAATACAGAAAAGACCTTGATTCAGGCAGGAAGAAATTAATCATTGACCTCAGAGAGAAAAGCACAGACGCAGAAAATGGAGGGAGAATTACCTTAGGATCAGAGACCAGAAAGAAGCCCTCCAACACTGTCACCCTCCACCCAGCCCCCAGTTATCACCAGAATAAGCTGGCAGTAGCACACAGGCTTGTTGGCAGAGCAGATGAAGTCAAATACACAAAGCAGAGCTTGATACTGTGAAGACCTGCAGATGAAACGCGCTCAAAAATGCACAGAGTAAAACACACTAGCAAGACTTCGTAAACAGATCATCGTATGTGGATTATTGGGTTAACTGGATTGAGTTGCCAATATGACACAATCTGATATTTGTCTGTTTTTTTCAATGATGTTGACTTGTTACCAAGAAAAATTCAAACTGACATAGTAGCTGTAGCAAATGTAAACATGATTAGATCCCACGTTTTGAAGCATTTTATAAATGCAAAAAAAAAGAAAAAGAAAAAAAAAGTACACTACTTATAGATATTTTTAATTAAAGTGTTAGGATAAGGACT
Source organism: Ameiurus melas (assembly GCA_012411365.1). Lineage (NCBI taxonomy): Eukaryota > Metazoa > Chordata > Actinopteri > Siluriformes > Ictaluridae > Ameiurus > Ameiurus melas. The sequence goes on from CM022757.1 coordinate 22,538,984, forward strand.
ATACTGCCCAAAATAAACCAATACATGGCCACAATTTTATGAGGACAAATAAAGTACTTATTACTTTCCGATCCCAATTTAGTATCCTGTAGGTTCATTAAACTAAAATGTGCCCGTCTTACTACATTGTGCAAAATAAAAAAAGAAAACTCTTAAGAGTCTCTCCAGGCTTAATAACATTTGCATTAGCCAATTGTTGACTGGCTGATCCTGATTTTGTGGTGCAATGTTCTCTCAAACCACTTGCAAACCCAATTACCTCCTGAAACAACAGAATACATTTACATGTTGGAAAGCCAGTGCAAGCAAGACACCGTAACCTTTTCTAGCAAGTGAATCATCTTAAGGTACACTAACATTTAAAATAATTGACTTTAGCTTTTTAGAAAATCTACACAAACCAAATCTGGCAGACTTTTAAGCCAATCAAAGTAAACTAATCAATACAAGTGATGGCTAGCTAGCTAACTAGGAACACAGCCATCAAATGTTGCTATCAGTGATTATGGCATTTTCAGTATGAAATTCTAACATCTAACATTCTAACATCGCTTCTCGGCCTTTTGGCTAAGATCAAGTGTAATATCTGTTCTTATCAGTTTAATATCTGATATGTCCCCTACCCGGGGACCATACATCAAATTGATTTTTGGAACAGGGAGATGGAATAGGGGCTTGCTCGACCCGGTATTGCAGTACTTCTGTATGATATTACTTGTTATAGATGCAATTTTTTTTAATCTGAATTTTTTTTTTGATGTGACAAATTTTTTTACCTGTAGTGTCTTCCCTTCAAATAAGGCTTTTTCACCTGTATCCACCTACATCTGTTAGTCAGTGTACACTATACAGTACTGTGCAAAAGTCTTAGGCACATGATTTTGCTTAAGTACAAACTTTCCAGCACAAAATTAAGTGTTACAGAAAAATGTTTGTATGTCGTAAGAAAGCAGAATATTGCATAAGAGGCCACTTTTCAGACTAAAAAACCAAACAATGAAGACTGCTGGAGTTGCTGCAAAAATAAGACGCAATTGATACAAAGTCTCCAAAAGAACTGTGGCTGGTTCTGCAAGATGCTCAGTAAAACCTACCAGCTCATTTCCTTATAAAACTGCACACAGTAGTAGTACCTGAAACTAAATTTTTTTTAAAGCATAGGGTCATCATACCAAATATTGACTTTGTTTAATTTATTACTGTTTATTGCTCTTTATAGTATTTTTTTTTAAGTATAGAAGCATTTAATTTCATTATTTTTGAAGGCATCTTTGCCCTACAGCATTTATTTGTATGTGCCTAAGACCAAACGAATGTGGACACTTGACCATCACAGCTTTATTAGCTTGTTGGGCATCATATTCCAAAACTATGGCCATTAATATGAAGTTGTTTTTAATGTTGAAGCATTAACATTACCCTTCACTGGAACTAAGGGGCCTACCTAGCCCAAAACCTGAAAAGCAGCACCAGACCATTATCCCTCCTCCACTAAACTTTACTGTTGGCACAGTGCATTCTGGTAGGGAGTCGTCTTCTGGTATCTGCCAAACCTAAATTCATCCATCAGACAGCCAGTTAATGAAGCGTGATTCATCACTCCAGAGAACGTTTCCACTGCTCCAGAGTCCAGTGGCAGTGTGCTTTATTCCACTCCAGTCAACGCTTAGCATTGTAAATAGTCATCTTAGGCTTGTGTGCAACTATTCGGCCATGGAAACCCATTTCAGGAAGTTCCAAACAGTTTTTGTGCAGTTTTTATGTTTATGAGATTGCATGGCTATGTGCTTGACCTTATACACCTGGCAGCCTTTCCTTGACTCTGGTCCAAGTTGACATGGTTGCATCACTAAATTCCTGCAGCTTTTTCATCTGCAGATTCATTCTGTGAATCTCCCGTTCGGCCACATCAAAAAAGGTGTTCTATTGAACTCAGATCCTGTGACTGGGAAGGCCACTGAAGAACATTAAACTCATCGTCATGTTCATGAAAACAGTTTGAGTTTTGCTTTGACATGGTGCATTATAATGCTGGAAGTAGCCATTAGAAGATGGGTAATTTGTGCCCATGAAGGTATGCACCTGGTCAGCAACAATACTCAAATAGGCTGTGTCATTCAAGCGATGATTGATTGGTGTTAACTGGCCCAAAGTGTGCCAAGGGCACATTCCCCACATCATTACACCTCCACCAGTCTGGACTGCTGACAAAAGGCAGGTTGGGCGCATGGACTCCTACTGTCGGTGCGAATTTCTGACAATCTTTTTCTACAGTCTTTGTGCCTCAGCAGAAATCAAGATAAATTAGACCAGGCTACGATTTCCCAGTTTTTAACTGTTCCTTTGATGAGCCTGTGCCCACTGTGCTTTCTGTGCTTTCTGTTCTTGGCTGACAGAAGTGGAAACAAATGTCGTTTTCATCTTTTGTAGCCCATCTGCCTTGAGATTTGATGTATTGTGCAATGCTTTTCTGCTCACCACAATTGTAGAGTGGTTATCTGTGTTATTGTAGCCTTTCTGTCAGCTAGAAACAGTCTAGACATTCTATGTTGACCTCTCTCATGAACAAGGTGTTTCGGTCTGCAGAGCTGCCACTTACTGGATGTTTTTCTTTATTTTTCAGATCAGCACTAATAGTTAAGATGGTGCATGAGATACTTATGTTCTGGCAGCATTATTTAAAGCTTTGAAAGCATAATTAGAACTGGAATCAACATCTATTATGTATGTGAATCTGGTTGATATCAACTGGCTTCACTTCGTACAGCCTCAGAAACACTTTGCTTGCCTAGGTGATGAAGGATATTTGACTGAAACATTCCTGTTTTTCTGGGAACTTTGTCAACTTTTACTGCACCTACTGTTATTACTGAAGTACAATACATTTCTTCATACGTTTCGTCGGTCGGGTCACCTGTAACTGCTCAGTGGCAAGATAAATTAAATCTCATGTTGCAAACTGTTTAATCAGTAGAAAATAATATAGACCATTCTGCACAGACAGTTATTGCTATAAATATATATATATATATATTTATATTTTGGTCTACTGAAGTACATTGTATATGGAGCAAGAAACTTAATCAAATGTCCCCTATCTATCAATATTTGCTTCTATTTACCAACAACTTATAATTGGACAATCATGGTATCTCAACAGGTACACAAAGATGAAGACTGCGACCAACATTTACATCTTTAATTTGGCTCTGGCAGATGCGCTGGCCACCAGCACACTGCCGTTCCAGAGTGCCAAGTATCTGATGAGGACCTGGCCTTTTGGGGAGCTGCTGTGTAAAACAGTCATTGCTATTGACTACTACAACATGTTCACCAGTATCTTTACTCTGACAATGATGAGTGTAGACCGCTACATTGCTGTGTGCCACCCAGTAAGAGCTCTAGATTTCAGGACGCCCTTCAAAGCAAAGATCATCAATGTCTGCATTTGGATCCTGTCATCTGCCATTGGTATTCCAATCATGATCATTGCTGTAACAAGAGTGTCGGACAATGGTAAGTGGTTTCTGAAGTTCTGATAATGTCCGTTACAAGCAATAAGAATTTAGTAGTTTTGTTTTATCAGTAGAGAGTAGGGATGTCACGAGAACCGATACTTCGGTACCAAGATTCTTAAAACATGACGGTACTTGTTTTCTGCAGTAGCGTTAAGTACTGTGTGAGGTTGTGATTCTTCCGGACCTGATGGGGGCAGCAGATACGCACAAGTGTTTTAGTTGGTCCACTTGTGCTATCGTTCATTTCAAACAAAGCAAGGAAACCCCTGAAATTTGGCAAAGCACCTGAAACACGGTCCTGTATTATATTTGTTTGAGGCAGCTGGCATTGTAGCCATGAAACAAGCTAACATTATGCTCCATGTAATGTTAGCGATGGCCAGTTATTTGTTAACGACGCTAACGCATAGCTGTGGTATAAACTACCTCCTAATGGGCTTCTATGCATCGCAATTCAGCCCGTGTCCTGTCAGCTAAATGTAGCCTAATGTCTAATAATTATTCAAATGTTCATGCTTTTAATAAATCTTTTTGGCCTGCCACCATATCAGTGAATTTAAACTAATGCTTGCATTCAGGGTATAAGGTGTGTGTGCGTGTGTGTGCGTGCACGCGTTTAGGAGTGCACCTCCGGAGACTCATTCTCAGACAGTGTTTGATAACTAAAATTCCCTCTCCCTCTCCCCCGCTCTCTCTCTTTGCCAGTATCAGCCACAGGAGGATTTCCTCCAGGAGTTTTTTTTTAAATTTATTTTATTTGTTGAATTTTATTTTAATACCACATCGTGGTATCGAATTTGGTATCGAGTATTGTGTACTTTTGGTGGTATCTGTACCGACTACTAGATTTTTGGTATTGTGACATCCCTAGTAGAGAGTATATTGACCATGCTTGAAATGGAATGAAAAAGAAACCTTGGGAAAATCATCTTAAGGGACATAAATGAGAACATGAGATACTAGGACCAAAATGCAAAAATTTTGAGTGACAGATTTACATGAGCCTGGTTTAGAGTTGCATTAAAGCACACCTATTATGGTTTTTAAACGTGCCTAATTTTGTTTTAAAGGTCTCATATAATAGATTTACATGCATCCTTTCAGAGAGCATACTCTGATTGGTCAGCTGTCCTAAACTGTTGTGATTGGTCTACCATTGTCAGCGTCTGTTGGGAAATGCCCATTACCGCAACGAGACCAGAGGTGGGGCTTTTTGTTACAAACCTATGTAGGTTTGTGCAGCTAGTAGATCTGGAATTACTAATGACTCGTTTCAGCCGTTCAGAATCACTTCCTTCTTTTGGGAGTCAATAACTCAGTTTGTCGTGCGCTTTGATTTTTGAAACTTTGCAGACTTTTTACATTCACAAACAGCTCTATAACACACTACATGAAATGTAATGTTTGAAAAACCATAATAGGTGCACTTAATTTAAAAAAATAAATAAATACCTATAACACAGTAATAAAGTCACTGAATCATTGCCCTAGACATTTAAGGATTATGCACATAATTTACTCATTTACTCCTTAGGTCTAAACCAAGTTTTTGTGAGATGAACTGCATTAAAACTGTAATGCGTGATAATTATATTTTCAATTACTGTTTTATATGTGAAAAATCATGCATGTAGGAGATCTAACTTTAGATTAAATATACTGCAAATGGGTTATAGTGTAAATGGGATAATGGAACAGACTAATAAGATACAGATTTTCTGTATTTTTGGTTCATGAAGGCATTGCCTACATGTCACTGCGTTTACACGGACAACAATAATCCACTAATAACCCGATTGAGACAATACTCTAAGAAACTACCATGTACACAGCAATTTTTAATGACCTTAATCTAATTAAGGTCATACTCGAAGTAAAACATGTGCAGTACTCCTGTTTTAGTCACATTATGGTATTACAGACATGTAAACACCTTAATCACATTATTAACGTTGTGTGAGAGTTTTCACCACTTTTTTCAACATTACACGATCACACAGTTCGGCTGCATCCCAAACTACTATTGTGTCCTTGCCTATTATAGGCCTGTAGTGGGGGAAAATACATGTATTTTCTCAGCTACTAAATAGACAATTAGTACGTGGTTTGAGACGCAGCCCACTGCTTCAAGCAGTTATCTATTAGCACGTATAGCATGACAAAAAATTAACTGCACTTAAAGCGTTCATAAATTATTTTTTTTAAATAAAAACACCCAAAACTGTATACAATAACATAACAAAGACGAACTGTATGTTGATGCGTGAAATTCTGGAGGGACGTCGGATGCTGTGGCGCGGTGACGTAATGACGTGTGCTGTTAATCTAATTATGTTCTATAACATGTAAAACAGGTACATGAAAGGAGTATTCTAAAAGCGACTCATGTAAACAACTTAATCACTCTGATCTTACTCAGAGTAAGGTCAATATTTAGATTACTGCTGTCCATGTAAACGTAGTCTGTGAGCACCAAGACATGTTCATATACTCACCTATTTCCCAGTAGTCATTGTGAAGTCTTGTTCTATGGTTTTATTTTCATTACAATAAAAAGGCTGCAGGCTAAATAACAAGAAAATGAGAACACCTCCCTACCATTAGGTATGGTACAAACTTAATGGGTGAGGCCAGTTTAGCCTCAAACTGAAGGAAATATCAACAAACACACATCTGTAAAAAATTTTTTTACTGAATATCCCATCTTTCCTTAGGTAAAACCATCTGTATGCTGAAATTTCCAGACCCTGAAAGATATTATGACAATGTGACGAAAATGTTTGTGTTCATCTTTGCCTTTGTGGTGCCTGTTTTGGTGATCTCAGTCTGCTATGGGCTGATGATCCTGCGGCTGAAAAGCGTACGCTTGCTCTCTGGTTCCAAAGAGAAAGACAAGAACCTGCGCCGCATTACCCGTATGGTGCTGGTAGTGGTGGCAGCCTTCATCATCTGCTGGACTCCAATCCATATCTTCATCATAATCAAGACCTTCATAGAGATTGACCAGAAGAACCCACTTGTGATCATCAGCTGGCACTTGTGCATCGCTTTGGGCTACATGAACAGCAGCCTAAACCCAGTCCTGTATGCTTTCCTGGATGAGAACTTCAGGAGATGCTTTCGAGAATTTTGCCTACCCTTCCGCTCTCACATGAACCAGAGCAGCTTTTCCCGAGCCCGCAACAACACCAGGGAACCTGTCTCAGTCTGTGGTATAGCAGATTCAGTAAAAAAGCCCACATGACTAGTGCTGGTCCAGGGATCACCTGGACAACCAAATAGAAACCAACAGTCTGAGTGCACTCAAATCTCCACCACTGAGTTCTGAGTCGCCCCATACAAAAATTTCAAGCTTTTGAAGGTTAAGAGAGACGTAGGGTGCAGTATAATCTCTTGTTGATTTTGGTATGACTTTATTCTTATAAAATCGAATTAAATTCCTAACACAGTCTAAATCCCACAAATTTTGGACAAGATCAAGTTGGAATTATAGACCCCTTAACAGTCAGCCCAATAATCATTACCTGATGATATATACACTATATGGACAAAATGTTGTGGACACCTGACCATAACACTCACGTGCTTTATGAATATCTCATTCCAGACATAGTCCCGCTTAACTGTTATAATAACCTCCACTCTTCTTGGAAGGCTTTCCACTAGATGGAGTCTGGGCATTTGTGCTCATTCAGCCACAAGAGCATTAGTGAGGTCAGGCAATGATTTTGGGTGAGGAAGTGTGGGGAATGTCAGCATTCCACTTCATCCCAAAGGTGTTCAATGGGGTTGAGGTCAAGACTCGGTCCAGATGATTGATGTCTTGGTGGACCTCACTTAGGCAGAGTAGGCAATTGCCTAGGGCCTCGGGCTTGTAGGCGGGGCCTCCATAACCGTAACATCCCTATATGCTAGTCCACTAATCGAGATGGGCAGCAAAAGACAAAGGCTATTTCTCTATTGGATATACAGTATCTCACAAAAGTGAGTACATCCCTCACACCCCTTCCGTTTCAGGATACCCCACAGATGCTCAATAGGGTTTAGGTCTGGAGACATGCTCAGCCAGTCCATCACCTTCACATTCAGCTTCTCAAGCAAGTGGTTGTCTTGGAGGTGTGTTTGGGGTCGTTATCATGCTGGAATACTGCATACTGATCATGCACTGCTTCAGTATGTCACAATACATGTTGGCATTCATGGTTCCCTCAATGAATAGACGTATGAGTGCTGCCAGCATTGCTGCAGAGGTTGAAGAGGTGGGGGGTCAGCCTGTCAGTACTCAGACCATACGCCGCACACTGCCTCAAATTGGTCTGCATGGCAGTCATCCCAGAAGGAAGCCTCTAAAGATGATGTACAAGAAAGCCCACAAACAGTTTGCTGAAGACAAGCTAAGGACATGGATTACTGGAAACAAGATAAACTTATTTGGTTCAGATGGTGTCAAGCATGTTTCGCAGCATCCAGAAGAGGAGTACAAAGACAAGTGCGTCTTGCCTACAGTCAACCAGGGTGGTGGGAGTGTCATGATCTGGGGCTGTATGAGTGCAACCAGCACTTGGGAACTACAGTTCACTAAGGGAACCATGAATGCCAACATGTACTGTGACATACTGAAGCAGAGAATGATCCTCTCCAGTATGATAACGACCCCAAACACACCTCCAAGATGACCACTGCCTTACTAAAGAAGCTGAGGGTGAAGGTGATGGACTAAACCCTGACACAGAAGGTGGAGGAGCACAAGGTTTCTAACATCCACCAGCTCCGTGATGTCATCATGGAGGAGTGGAAGAGGACTGCAGTGGCAACCTGTGAAGCTCTGGTGAACTCCATGCCCAAGAGGGTTAAGGCAGTGCTGGAAAATAATGGTGGCCACACAAAATATTGACACTTTGGGCAAAATTTGAACATTTTCACTTAGGGGTGTACTTACTTTTGTTGCCAGCGGTTTAGAGATTAATGGCTGTGTGTTGAATTATTTTGAGGGGACAGCAAATTTACACTGTTACACAAGCTGTACACTCACTACTTTACATTGTAGCAAAGTGTCATTTCTTCAGTGTTGTCACATGAAAAGATATAATCAAATATTTACCAAAATGTGAGGGGTGTACACACTTTTGTGAGATACTGTAGAAGAATGATCACTTACCTGTCCACCACATCGCACACATTCAACAACAAAATCACAGGAAAATTTAGATTTTCCAAAAATAAGAAAGTAATAATTGGTGACGGGCTGTTGAATTATTAGAAAAATAATGCGCACCCGAGGTGGCAATGCAGCCACGAGGCAAAACAAAAGCTTGATCCATTGATATGCAGTTATTGGAGATAACAATCCCCTGGCAGATCAATGGCGGAAGCCTCCGTTACTGGCTCTAAAATTATGTTTTGGAATTAGCAATAGAGGTTTGAGATGGGATGTGTAATAAATTAGTTCCCCACACACACACACACACACACGAGTGTTTTAAGGACAAAAACCTGACAAATGTCTTGAAATAAAACATCTGAGCAATTACATGAGGTGTGGCAACTGTGGTATAAGCAGAATCATTTTCTCCGATCTGTTTAATTATTAGAAAATAATGCACACCCGAGGTGTAATGGTCACTCTGTGCATTATTTTCTAATAATTCAATGGCACATCTTCAATTATTCCTTACTTAAAGAAAACCTTCAAATCTTCAAACAGATTTTATAGTTCAAAAGATGACGCTGTCAAACTGCAATAGAAAAATTATGACTTGACAATGAGACTGGATTGAACTCTTGTTCTGAGTCTCTGTACTGGTCAAAGCTGGTTGATGTCCCATTTTATTGTAAGGCATGAGAGACTATTGAAATGGAAACAAAGAAATATACCATTATATGCACAAACAAACAAAAACTGGTTCAAATGTCTACAATGCCTTTAGTTGTCATCTACATATATCTTAGATTAATGAGATTTTCTGCACAATGGACTTTTGCATGCATACTACAGTGCCACTATTATTGCTGAGACGATTTATGTCTCCAGGACACTTTTCATCACAAAAGCAAAACTGGAGTACAGACAATGAAGAGAACTAAATATAAATCAGGCATATGTAGGCCAGACTGCAGAAGCAAACCAGTGGCTCATGCAGTGTTGCTTTGGGTGCCCTACTGTGGCTGGAGAGGAGAACTAGCAAGTCCTACAAGCCACTA
>CM022757.1:22558702-22616202 GCA_012411365.1 Ameiurus melas
TCACTTTCATACATGCACACATCAGTACTCACTTTTGTGACGTACATACTCACTCTCACAAAAGTGAGTACACCCCTCACATTTTTGTGAATATTTGATTATATCTTTTCATGTGACAACAATGAAGAAATTACACTTTGCTACAATGTAAAGTAGTGAGTGTACAGCTTGTGTAATAGCATAAATTTGCTGTACCCTCAAAATAACAACACACAGCCATTAATGTTTAAACTGCTGGCAACAAATGTGAGTACACCCCTAAGTGAAAATGTCCAAATTGGGCCCAAAGTGTCAATATTTTGTGTGGCCACCATTATTTTCCAGCACTGCCTTAATCCTCTTGGGCATGGAGTTCACCAGCGCGTCACAGGTTGCCACTGCAGTCCTCTTCCACTCCTCCATGATGACATCAAGGAGCTCGTGGATGTTAGAGACCCTGTGCTCCTCCACCTTCCGTTTGAGGATGCCCCACAGATGCTCAATAGGGTTTAGGTCTGGAGACATGCTTGGCCAGTCCATCACCTTCACCCTCAGCTTCTTTAGCAAGGCAGTGGTCGTCTTGGAGGTGTGTTTGGGGTTGTTATCATGCTGGAATACTGCCCTGCGGCTCAGTCTCCGAAGGAAGGGGATCATGCTCTGCTTCAGTGTGTCACAGTACATGTTGGTATTTCTTGTTCCCTCAGTGAACTGTAGCTCTCCAGTGCCGGCAGCACTCATGCAGCCCCAGACCATGACACTCCCACCACCATGCTTGACTGTAGCCAAGAGACGCTTGGCTTTGTACCTTTGCCGCCACACATGCTTCACACCATCTGAACCAAATAAATTTATCTTGGTCTCATCAGACCACAGGACATGATTCCAGTAATCCATGTCCTTAGTCTGCTTGTCTTCAGCAAACTGTTTGCGGGCTTTCTTGCGCATCATCTTTAGAAGAGGCTTCTTTCTGGGACGACAACCATGCAGACCAATTTGATGCGGTGTGCGGCGTATGGTCTGAGCACTGACAGGCTGACCCCCCACCCCTTCAACCTCTGCAGCAATGCTGGCAGCACTCATACGTCGATTTTCCCAAAGACAAGCTCTGGATGTGACACTGAGTATGTGCACTCAACGTCTTTGTTCGACCATGACAAGGCCAGTTCTGAGCGGAACCTGTGCTGTTAAACCGCGGTCTTGGCCACCATGCTGCAGCTCAGTGTCAGGGTCTTGGCAATCTTCTTATAGCCTAGGCCATCTTTATGTAGAGCAACAATTCTTTTTTTTTTCAGATCCTCAGAGAGTTCTTTGCCATGAGGTGCCAAGTTGAACTTCCAGTGACCAGTATGAGGGAGTGTGAGAGCGATGACACCAAATTAACACACCGGAGACCTTTCAACACTAACAAGTCACATGACACCAGGGAAAGGAAACTGGCTAACTTGGACATTGACTTGGGAGAGTCAGTTAGTCAGTCTGTCTGATCCAGAAAGTATTCAAAACGTTTCACTTTTCCCCACATTTTGTTATGTTACAGCCTTATTCCAAAATGGATTCAATTCATTATTTTCCATAAAATTCTACAAAACAATAACCCATAATGACAACAAAAGAAGTTTGTTTTAAGTCTTTGCAAATTTATTAAACAAAAACAAAGCACATGTACATAAGTATTCACAGCCTTTGCCATGACACTCAAAATTGAGCTCAGGTGCATCCAGTTTTCACTGATCATCCTTGAGATGTTTCTACAACTTGATAGGAGTCCACCTGTGGTAAATGCAGTTGATTGGACATGATTTGGAAAGACACACTCCCGTCTATACAAGGTCCCACAATTAACAATGCATATCAGAGCACAAACCAAGCCATGAAGTCCAAGGAATTGTCTGTGGACAACCGAGACAGGGTTGTATCAAGGCAAAGATCTGGGGAAGGGTACAGAAATATTTCTGCGGCATTGAAGGTCCCAATGAGCACAGTGGCCTCCATCATCCGTAAATGGAAGAAGTTTGGAACCAGCAGGACTCACCAAAATGAGCGATCGGGAGAGAAGGGCCTTAGTGAGGGAGGTGATCAAAAACCCCAATGGTCACTCTGACAGAGCTCCAGCGTGTCTCTGGGGAGAGAGAACTTTCCAGAAGAACAACCATCTCTGCAGAACTCCATCAATCAGGCCTGTATGGTAGAGTGGTCAGATGGAAGCCACTCCTAGGTAAAAGGCATATGACCGCCCACCTAGAGATTGCCAAAAGGCACCTGAAGGACTCTCAGACCAAAAGATTGAACAAAGACTGAACTCTTTGGCCTGAATGGCAAGTGTCATGTCTGGAGGAAATCAGGCACCACTCATTACCTGGCCAATACCATCCCTACAGTGAAGCATGGTGGTGGCAGCATCATGCTTTAGGGGTTGTTTTTCAGTGGCAGGTGTCAAAGGTGCTTAAACAAATATATTGAGCAAAGGCTGTGAATACTTGTGCGCGTGCTTTTTTCAAACAAACCTCTTTCACGTTGTCATTATGGGGTATTGTTTGTAGAATTTTGAGGAAAAAATGTATTTAATCCATTTTTAGATAGATAGACTAAATATTTAACAGCCTACAGAGCACCATTACATTCAGCTACAATTCTGCCTAGAGGAGGCTGTACAACAGAGGTCAGTGACCTGGTAAGAAGACATTATGCAAAAAAAAAAAAAAAAAAAAACAAATGCCACAGGTAACTCTGAAGGAGCTGCACACAGCTCAGATAAGAGAAGCAAGAGGGCACCGACCTGTACAGCAAAGAAAGTGGTGAGCCATATGAAATGCTCTGTGGAGACTTGCTGGAAAACAAAACACTGGGCACATCCTGCAAACACTATCCCCACAGTGGTTCTACAAAGTACTGGCCAAATAAATCCATCTCTCCATATGGTCAAAATTTGTATTCCCAATTTTCATTAAACCGCAGTTATTCAGTAGAAATTTGTCATCAAGATAATGCATAATAATTGAGCCATTAAGGTAAGTTATATAAAAAACCAACAACAAAAAAAGCAAGTACTGAAAATATGGATTTGTTGGCAATAGAAACAGAATGTAATAGTAGAAGAGATAGTTCAAAATATAAAACACGGGGAAAAATGATGGAGGCCAGTTAAGTGCTTGCACAAGAGGCTGTTAGCATTAGACAAAATGAGCCTACAAGAGCTTTTCAGCCCGGATACTGTACAATCTCTGCTAAAACTCAGCAGAAAGCACACAATGCAATTCACTCTTGAAACACAGATTTGGATCCCTTTAGAATTTAGAAATATCAATTCATTGTTCTGAAACAACTTCCATATGGGAGCATTTCAATAATGCCCTAAAGTCCATGTAATCTCTTATTATAGCATAACTGGCCATTTAGGCTCCCACCCCATTACTTCATAAATCATCCAAATGCAAATCTTCAATCAAAATCAATGTTAAATTGTCGGTCATTATGTTTTGCAAACACAGCTAATTTGATTTGGAAACTCCGTATAATACTCTGCATATACCTGATGTTTTGCTTTGTAAGGATATGCAAAATGAAGTGAAATATTCCAGGCAGCAAGTAACTTGGCACATCATTAGTAATGTCATTTAAACCTACTAAACAAAATCAACAAGGGATCTGTTATAAAAAGGGATACATTTGATTTACAAGAACAGAAACACTATCAGTACTGATGGTCACAAATGGCTTTTTGAGAAGCATCATCTTTCCTGAGCAAAACTCATTTTGAAAACTCTGTAAAGACTTAAATTTTTATTACACTTCCCACAGGGCAAGCACATCATGGATGCAATCAACAACTGGTATTTGCATTTTAAGGGAAAAAACAGTTGAATACTGCAAATTACAGCAATACCAAACAAATTTCCTTTCCTGTAAAAATGTAAACACATTGCAGCTGCAGCCACTGTACATGGGTATTGCTCTGTTCAAAATTAACTTTTAAAATCGATTTACATCGAAATTTCCTAAAACGTCTTTAAACGATAATACATTACATACATGTGTTCACTCACAGCGGGAAATCCTCACAATGCTTACTACTAATTCACATTAAAAAGAATAAAGAAAAGAAAAAAAACCATTACAGTTAAAAAAAAAAAAATCTTTTTGATCATGATCTACTAGAATGCACCTAGTGAATCCTTGGGCTCTCCACAAAGTGGGAGAAATGTTTAAATCAGATGAGACCCACCAATCTTTACCTCTTCCCACATCTCCAAGCTTGTGTAACCAACTAGCAAGGTACAGTACAGGAAGTTTAAAAAACAACCACAGATTTCCCCCAGCATCCCAGATCAAGATAAGTTTTACAGTCACCACCAGAACAGTAGTACTGCTCAGCTTTCATTTGGGTTTAATATCAGCTCTCTTGCTTGTCTTTGACCAGTAAGACTGTGTGCTGCCCTCCACTGGAGACAGAGAGAACAACCCTCTTCTCCAGCTGTTTGCCCACCATCTCCACTGGGCTCCAAGCATCATCTTCATCTCCTGTGCCCAGCTGCAAGTTGGTGCCCATGCCCCAGGCATACACAGAGCCTGTGATGTAAGAGAGAGACAGACACACACACACACACAGAGAATATGCTGACATACTCATTACATAATAAAACAAGGTTTGTACAGTAAGGAGGCACATACAGGTATACTGGGTTTCCCTGTTCTTATATCCCAGACATTGATTCTTTTTTCCATTTTCATCATCCCATACAGTGGGATGCTCCTACAATATGCATCATTTATCAAGTACAATATGAACAGATTAGGAAAATTTACACAAGAAATGTGCAACTCCTGGAAAAGCCCACAAGCTTATATCTATGTAAAAAACAAAAAAAACCCACACATCTCTATTCTATTCATGCTCCTAACTTTCTGAATGCACAAGACTAACTAAATGTAAACCCCAACTGACTGATTTCAACCCAAACACTTCAATACATCAAGTTTAAATCGATTATTCATTTTAATTACACAAAGTTAAAGAATGAATGAAACTCACGTTATTTCATATGAATAACACACTCAAATGGCTCAAATGGTGCAAGTCAGTTCAGTTTGCCATAGCATCTTTTAATGCTATGCCATACTTTATTAGAGCCAGAACTAAGTGACCAATATGTAACCCATCTGGTATGCTTCAAGCTGCAATGGGCCATATACTCCTTAGTGTGCCAAGTGCAATTGTCGCCTTCTTTATGACTCACATCTTTCAGGGAGCATGCAATGGTGCATGATCGACTTCAGAGAGACAGTTGTTGAGAACGTGTGTTGGAAAAGAACCACCCCCCACACTCTGGCTTATGTGAACATTTATACATAACTTTACTAAAAAGATTAAATGTGCCCAATGTGTCCCACAAACCTTCTTTAGTGACTGCATAGCTCACAGATGCTCCACACGCTACTACACAGGCCTTGGTGATTCCTGTAACTGCTGTAGGCTCGCTCTTTTCTGCCACACCCTCCCCCAAGCCCAGACGCCCATACTCAGCACGACCAAGGCTGTAAACATGCCCTGCAAGTAAACAACTCAAACTGATTATCAATATTTTTAAAAAATATTCATCGCTTCATTAATCCTTAAACTGCAGAGCGTGCAGTGTTAGGAAAGTGGTGGGCCAGCAGTGTTTACAACGTGTATTTACCTTCAGCATCCAAGCAGACAGTGTGGTGTTGTCCACCAGAAAAGCCGACCCAGGTCGTCGTGGAATTTTTGAAGGCAGTGAGCTTTACAGGAATAAAGCACGTGTTTGTGCTTGTGGTACCTTAAAACACAAACAGTAGTACTGATTAAATATCGCTTTAAAGCTTTGACTTAGTTGGGTGATCCTATTGTTTCCTCTACACTTAAATTTGTGCCTTTGAAAATGAAGAATTTCAAAGGCATGTGTATGCAGAGGCCTCCAATGAGGTAAACTTTCCAGAACTGTAGTATTAATGATGGCAACTTCTGGGGATCCAAGGCATTACTGATTTGAAATGAATAACCTACCCAGCTGGTGATAATTGGAGAGACCAAAGCCATAAACATGACCATCTTTAGATATGGCAAACGTGAAGTACGCCCCACAGAAGACATCAGAAAATTGGAGCTTCCCGCGAGGTTTCACTATGACCATCTGCGGCTCCAGTAACCTCACTTCAATGGTGGGAAATAGAGGGGGAAGGGGATATTTACAAAACACAAAATCAACTGCAAGCCTATTGGTTAGAATGGACACTGACTACGTTTATATGGACAGCAGTAATCTAATTATTGACCTTATTCTGAGTCAGACAATATTGTGATTAAGGTGTTTACATGAGTCGCTTTTAGAATACTCCTTTCATGTTCGCGTTTTACAAGTTATAGAACATAGTTCGATTAACAGCACACATTACGTCACCGCGCCACACCGTCCGACGTTCACTCCAGAATTTCAATTCCAGCATCAACATACAGTTCATCTTCGTTATGATACCGTACACAGTTTTGGGAGTTATTTTAAATTTTTACAAACGCTTCAAGTGCAGTTAATTATTTATCATGCTATATGTGCTAATAGACAACTGCTTGAAGCTGTGGGCTACGTCCCAAACCGCGTACTTGCCTATTATAATAGCTGAGATACAGGTGTTTCGTCTTCTATAGGCCTATAGTAGGCAAGTACGCGGTTTGGGACACAGCCGTACTCTCGTTTGCCATAAAACTGTTGAGCACTGCCGTGTGTTATCATGTCCTGTCGCAAAATGCGGTGAAAACTGACACGACGTTAATGTGATTAAGGTGTTTACATGTCTTTATACACGTCCATAATGCGACTAAAACAGTAGTACTGCACATGTCTTATTTCGATCTGTGTTTACTTCGATTATGACTTAAGGTAATTAAAAATATTCTGTTTACATGGTAGTTTCTTAATCAGAGTATTGTCTTTATCGGGTTAATATTGGAGTATTGTTGTCCATGTAAACGCACTGACATTCAGCTACATAATCCAAATGATTTATTAAAACGAAAATAAACAAAAAAACCCAAAAAGGGCAACACATACTTAACCCCTTTCTGCCTCCTCGGTTGGCAAAGCACTCCGGTACTCTTCCCAGCTGGCCTTGCTCTCCACAGCCTGAAGTGTAGACAGCTCCATTCACAGTAAGCATTACTAGGTGATCATTTCCTTTATAGCAGAGGAATGACAAAGCTTCATTAGTAACAAACAATTATAACATTTAACAGAGGACAAACAAGCTGAAAACTCACCTGAAACGATTTTTACCACAGGACTGTCTATGGGAACTTTGACAGGCAAGGTACATTTTTTCATCGGTTCAAGGAGGCCAATGATACCGTTGTTATCCTTCAAGAAAATAAATGCAATGTTTAATGTATTTAAAAAAAAATAAAAATTCAAGCATTGTCAACAGCAGCTATATGAGGTCCTTCACTATTTAATTCAATAAGAACTCCAGGATTTTTCCTGGTGAGACATGCTGGAAGACTTTTAAATATGTATTTTCTGAGTAAAAGAGTTGTCTAGTATTGTTAAGAGCTGAACAGTCCATTAGTACAAGTTTAACAGTCATTCTTGCTTTACAGGAATCACATGTTGGACGTTCTCCACTGTTCAAGTAGGAAAGCACGTGCAAGTCTTGAGTGTCCAGTTCGGCAAGTTGTGTAGATGGTCTGATCGTGTTTGGATTCAAAGAGGAAATTAAGGAATTGTCTTGTTTATAACAGGGTTGATTTTGTGTAGTTTGTTATGAACGCACCGGTCCCGTTCCATTTGCCACTTTTTTGAGATGTAGGAGTTTATTATTAGGTTTAAGACCTGATTTGACCATCAAATGGCAAATTCTCAATTTGAGTCTGCTTGCTTGTTGCCAGAAAGCCCCATATAGCCTACTGGCAAATATGGGATGTTCGTTCTAAGGATTCGAGTGCTACTAGGGAAGATTATGAGTCTGTACAGATTAAAGTTCACCTATTATGGATTTGCAAATGTTACCATTCATGTAGTGCGTTATATAGCGGCTTGTGAATGTTAAAAAAATAAAATCTGCAAAGTTTCAAATATCAAAGTGCATGACAATCGGAGTTAGACTCCCAAAAGAAGGAACCGATTCTGAACAGCTGAAATAAGTCATTAGTAATTCCAGACTTACTTCCTGCACAAACCTAAATAGGTTTGTAACAAAAGCCCCGACATGGTCGACATTTTTTTCCCCCTAGACAGAGCTGAAACTTATGGTAATGGACGTCTCCTTTTGACGCACACTGACAGCAGTAGAGCAGTCTCAACAGACTGGGACATCTGACCAATCAGAGCAGATTAGAATGAATCCTTTAAAAAAAGGTCATTAAATTATGAGCACAAAGATCTACATGCATCCAAGGTCGAAAAACACTATCTATGAGACCTCAAAATTAAGCACTTTTCAAAACCATAATTATGTGTATTTAAAAAAACAAACAAAAAAACAAACAAACAAACAAACAAAAAAACAATGTGCCGTTTGTGTGTGCTCTCTGCTCTAGGGCTGGGAGCAAAGCACAGGCCTCAGCTGTGAAAATTGGGCTTTGTCCAGGAATACGAATACCGAGTCGCTGTTGTCAGAACGCTACAGCAGCAGACACACTAAGTGGGAAACAGCATTTTAGGTCCAAGAACAGTGTTTATATTCATTTGGGTGGGTCACTGTCTTATGTTGGGTCAGATACATTATGGTGTTTGGTTTCTTTATATTCCAGGGTGGTATAGGGCATGCATGAGTCTGTGCTAGGATGTCCAAGTTAATACCCTTGTTCTCTAGATGGGGTTTTATGCCGATCCCAAAAGGATTAATGTACGTAGGTCTGGATGCATACAGTTGTAGATACTGATGTTGGAAAACTGGAGAATGAGCTGGATTTTTTTGTATGCCTTTAGCTTGACTGCATAGTGCATGGCCAGTTTCAAGTTTGAAGCGATGGTTCAATTGCTTCGATGTACAAGCTTTGAACTGGTGAAGACCTGAAAGCTCCATGGGAGAGTCTTGATCCTACATGGTGTACTGTTATCCAATGTTTTGATATAGGATATCCTGGCAGAGCTGTAGACTACACATCTGGGATCAGACCAGCTTTCTGTAGAGACAGGCAAAAAAAAAAAAAAAAAAAAAAAAAAAAAAAAAAAAAAAAAAAAAAAAAAAAAAAAAAAAAAAAAAAAAAAAAATGCGTGCACCCCAGCTTATTTTAGACAATACTTTTATAATGTTGATTGTTTTAAGGCATCTCATTCTTCATGATTTCATGTGTGGGATGGAAGATTGTTTGCTGATGGAAGTGAGCCCTAAAAACTGTTTCTTTTATGATCTTAATGGGCTCTCCTTCCATAAAGAATTCTGGGTCCAGTGCAGAGATTGCAGGAAGCAGAAGTGCATACATAGTCTTCGATTTAGAGAATTTAAAATCAATTTCATTGATCAGTTCTAATCTTATTTATGCATATCTATAACTACCTTTTGATTACAGTTATGTTTCCCGCCCTGTAATTGATACATAAATCATCAACATAGAGGCTACAGAATATGTTTGGTCCAACGATGTTTAATACTGTTGATTTTTATGCTAAAAAAAGGGACAGACAGGATGCTTCCTTGTGTGAGGTTGAGTCCCCAACCCCTCTCGTCTGAAACCAAATTGGTAGTTGCTGATCTTATGGTCCGTCTCCAGTATCCACACCAGACAATTATTTACCATTCTATCCATGCTTTTACAGAGGCAGCTAGTCTATTGTTTGGTAACAATAGTAAGTAACAATTAAGTAATTGTTTGGGTTGATATGATATTTGCCTGATTTGGGTTAGATTATTGCCTCTTTCCAGTAGGATGGAACAACTCCTGACTTCCAGATGGTGTTAAAGCTGTCCAAAAGGATCGAGAACGTGCTTTGGGGTAATTGTTTTAAAAACTGGTAATGAATTTTGTCTGTTCCAACAGCAGTATCGCTGCTCACAGGTTCTGATCAATGTATTGGAGACCTAGAACCATAAACATTATACAGCCCATAAGCCAATTCTATTGATCTATATAGACAGTTTTATATGGGGGGGGAGTAGTAATTAAACCTAAAACATCAGCTGTCAAGCAAATCTTTAGAGAAGATCACCATCTTACGGTTACCGTCGCACGGTTACCGGTTTCATGATAAAATTCCCCTCACGGTTAGTATTGCCATGTCACATTTAATTATCAGTAAAACCGTGCACGATTATTGTGATTTGTAAAAGTTGCTATAAACGCTGTCCACACACACACACACACGAGTCTGACGTGAACTCAGCATGCAACAGTTTTTTTTAACGTGAAATCTGACGCTACAATTAAAAACAGTTTTTACAATTAAACTGTCTGCTTAATTCAGCATGAGCTGAATGAGTCGCAGCGCAGAAGGAATCAGATTTCATTTATCACATGATGAAAGTGAGGCGAGATGGCGGAAGATTTTGTTTAATATAAGTGAGTACTTTTTGTACTTGTATTTTTCCATTTAGAATAATAATAAACCCACCATTCAAGCAATCGAATGTGAAACCGCTAATTCGAAAGCGAAATGCTCACGGATAAGCGTCAAAACCCCTTTCACAGCAACCTTCACCTTCTTCTGGCAAGCTCTGCAGACAGGGTTACCTTCTTCTATTAAGTTTCCCTCAGCATTTTTTTCATAAAATCCAAAATATGACCACACTTCAGACCAAATTAAATAAATTGCAACAAGCCTAGTGACAACAATCCATCACTTTATAGTCAAATATAAAACCTGTTTAAATGACGTCAGTTGTGTATCAGTACTTTTTGCACATTTTCAGCACATTTTAACAATACCGTGATGATACTGATAACTAATAGTTTTATTCACAACAATCATGATATGAAGTTTTCATACTGTTACATCTCTAATAAAAAAAAGAAAATAGTGTAAACAGCCGTGCTCAACACCAGTCTTGAATGGCCATCATAGAAATGCTTGTGCTCCTAGCCCTGACAATTGCTAAGCTCAATCAGGTGTTTAAATGAAGAAATCTCAAATTGTCCAGGACTTGAAGAGTGGAATTGGGCATATCTACTAAAATAAACTAGATTTTAAACAGATTGTGTGTCTCTACTTTCTGCAATGTTTACACCACAGGAAAACCCTTGGTCTAAAATTTGGCTCACCCTGAAGGATCCCCAGATGTAGACGGTGCCATCTTCTGTGAGAGCAGCAGTGTGGCTGTCACCTGCAGACACCTGCACTGCCTTATCTGCCAAATCCACTTTTCCTGGCACCATCTCAGAGCCCTCCACTGAGGTATCCCTGCCCAGAGCACCCTCATCGTTACAGCCAAATGTGTAGATCTGCAGCAATAAGCAAATATTAAACATGGCATCAAAGAGAATAAGTTTGATCCTTAAATTATAGTGACATGAACTTTTGAAGAAACATACGTTGCCTGTGTCACTGAGGCACACTGTGTGCATGCCCCCTGCAACAGCCTGCACAATACCCTCTGGAAGAGTCACCATCGCTGGTTTCTTCCTCTCGAGCACATCCTCACCCAGACCCAGCTGACCCACATCTCCCTGCCCAAGAACCAGGACCAGGCCCTTTTCCTGACTGTGACTCCTGTGAGAGACTACATTCACATGAGAGCAAGAAATTTTACTAAGATCTTCTTGTCCTGAAGTTTGGGTTCCCCTCCCACATTTCCACAAAAGCTAATTTTAAGTGCATCAAGGTTGTATAAAAATTACTATTTAAACAGCAGTACCTTTCACTTTTTTCAGCGAGGAGTCCTCCGTCTCATTTTCTTTTCTCCTCTTTGCAGCTTTTTTCGCAGACATGGCAGCTAAAAGGTCTAGAAAGATTTCAAAACGTGTGTGTCAGACAGAAGCAAAAAACATGATTTCAATCACATCACTAGACCAAACAGTCTCAGACTAGTTTATTTATTCCTACACTTAGGCCTAAAAATAAGAGCAATGTAGAATTTGTTGCTAGATTTATGAGTCCCTAAACGTGGTATTACCGAGAGACAACTGGGAAAGAAAACTCTGCAAATGACTACAGTGTATTGTAACTAGGGATGTCACGAGAACTGATGCTTCGGTACCAACATTCCAAAAACTTGACCGTACTTGTTTTTCTGCAGTAGCGTGGGTACTGTTGGTAATGAACGTACCGGAGTTGCAATTCTTCTGGAACTGAAGGGAGGAGCAAATATGTGTTTTAGTCAGTCCATAAGTGGTGAAGAAGAAGAACGCCTACAAGCAGTAGGCTTCACCAAATTGTCACTCTTGGCCTCTCCCCCCTCGCATGTGCCTGGATAAAGAACTTTCTCACTAACCGGTCTCAGACAGTGAGACTTGGACACCACCTCTCCTCCACTCGCACGTTGAGCACCGGTTTACCACAGGGCTATGTGCTAAGCCCCCTCCTGTACTGTCTCTACACCTATGATTGTAGTCCGGTCCACAATAACCTTATCGTCAAGTTTGCTGACGACACCACGGTGGCCGGACTCATCTCAAAGGGAGATCAAGTAGCCTACAGAGAGGAGGTCCTGAACTTGGTAGCCTGGTGTTCAGAGAACAATTTGGCTCTGAACACTAAGAAAACCAAGGAGATCATTGTAGACTTCAGGAAGCACAACACTGAGTTAGCCCCCCTTTTCATAAATGGTGAGTGTGTGGTGAGGGTCCACACTTTCTGGTTTCTTGGTGTCCTTATCTCCGTTGACATCTCCGGGACAGACAATGTGACGGCGGTTATTAAGAAGGCCCAAAAGCGGCTACACTACCCGAGGGTTCTCAGGAAGTACAATCTGGACCCCAAACTGCTGCTGACCTTCTACTACTCGTCTGTCGAGAGCCTGCTGACATACTGTATTACGGTATGGTACGGCAGTTGCACCGCGGCAGACAGGGAGATGCTTCAGAGAGTAATAAGAACAGCACAGAAGATCATTGGCTGCCCTCTCCCCTCCCTGATGGCCATTTACACCTCCCGTTGCCTCAACAGAGGAAAAACCACCATCAAGGACAGCTCTCACCCTGGCTTTGACCTGTTTAATCTGTTGCCCTTAGGGAGACGTTACAGGTGCATCAGAACAAGGACTAACAGACTCAAGAATAATTTTTCCCGCCCCAAAAGCTATAAACATTATAAATACACACATGTACTGATTTCACAGTACTATTTATTTATTTTGTGTTGTTGTATATATCTATTTTATTTCTTAGCGTATTTATTTTATGTACATGTTGGCACGAAAATAAGGAGTGGCTCTTAATTTCATTGTACATGTGTATAGTGACAATAAAGGCATTCATCATTCACATGGGGAAAACTACAGAAGATTTTTCACACAGGTTCAGCTCTGCCCCAGCTCATTGAGAGGAAAGGTGGTAAGAGTCAAATATGGAAATACTTTGTGGATGACAAACATAATTGATGCTCTGAAGCCGGTGTGCAATCGATGCAATCGTTCATTTCAAACAAAACGAGGAAACATCTGGAATTTGGCGAAGCACCTGAAAGTTGAGCCCTATATTATGTTTGAGGCAGCTGGCATTGTGGCAGTGAAACCAGCTAACGCTATGGTCCATGTAACGTCTGCAATAGCCAGTTATTTGTTAACGATGCTAACGCATTGCAAGGTTATAAACGACCTCCTAATCGGCCACCATGCATCGCCATTCAGCCCGTGTTCTGATGCTTTTAATAAATCTTTTTGGCCCTCCGCCATATCAGTGAACTTAAACTAATGCTTGCATTCAGAGAATAAGGGTGTGTGTTTAGCAATGGACCTTAGCACTTGTAGCCTCCACTATTTTATTAGTTGTTGTCAGACAATGTTTGATAACCAAAATACCCCCCCCCCTTTTTTTTTACCATCACGACACGGTTGGATTAAAGCTCACAACACATGGCCACCTGGCTGGGTTTGATCTCTAGCAGCATGATAACACACTGATGGTAATCATGAATAAATGCACATTTAATAAAATTCACCTCCGCAGATATAGGATTTGTATATGGGTCCTTGTGTGCTTGGATTTGTTAAACAGCACTAAAAGACTTTACTGAAAATTAAGACAAAAATACCCCATGTTACATTATTTAAATGTAAAAAAACAAAACAAAAAACAAACAAAAAAAACACCCAGAAAGTGTCAACACCCGAAACTTGCTTACAACTATAAAAACATGAAATTTTGCAGGGTTTTCCCCAACAAGAAAGGTAGCCTTAAGCCGGATTCACACTCTACGATTTTTGCCACGATTTGGTCGTCTGAGAAATAAAAATAAAAAGACTTTTGACATTCAGCTGTATTGCCTTTTACAAACAAATGAACTACTGACCATCAAGCCACCAGTGTGAAAGTGCCACCAAAGAGAGTTGTGTGTGCGCGTGTATGGTAGGGTATTATAATTAAAGTACATTTTTTGTTTACAAGGAACATGGTGTTTTATATTGTTCTAGTTTCATTACTACTCTTCACTTTCAAGCCACATGTCATGCAGTTGTGTTTCACTCAAGCTCACATCACAAGCTGGTCAGCAAAAACTCGTCACAGGCCTGTAAGAACACCGTAAATCAATAAAACAAACTCATAAGCAAACACTCCACTACAGATATGAACTGATTTCCCCTCCTGCATACACTTCTCATCCCTAAACAAACACATTATTGTTTCAATAGTTGTAGCAGCAATGTCTCTTATTACACACGTGAATGCCACCAGTTATACCAGGAGGCTTCTGAACGGTAGATTAAATTTAATTACTGATTCTTACACAAATATAGAATGCACTTTCAGTCTGCAAGAGTGACTCTCGAGCACTGAAACACCCCTCCAAAGTGTGAAACCTCACACACAACCTCAAACTTGTAAATCACACCACCTGAGAAATAAACAAAGGAACAACTTTAAAAGAGAAGAGTGCACAGGAAACACACACCATACCTGCTAATAACAAGCTGCTGGTGTACTGAACAAGGGGTGGGACTTGTATGTTCTAGATAGCATTTAATTGGATGAACACAAGAATAGTACAGGTCGAGTCATCAAAAAAGGAACCATTTTTCAAATTGACTATTCAATGTGAACAAGAATAGTGCCAAAAATATTTTCCTAAAGATCGCAAAAACATACTGGCATCGTATCATAAAGTTAAATGAAATAGAGAAACAAAAACATGCATTTTCAATTCCAGTGTCAATTTAAAGGTTAAACAAAGGTGGTGTTTGGTGTGAGGTTCAAGCTGAAGTTCAGCGCGCCCTTGACTCTGTCCAGCTGTTCATCCCCACCACAAGACTGACTGAGACAGCTGTTTAAACACAAAGGCCGGACACATGGAGCTTTGCCAGACGATTACAAGGTGATGTGTGCTGTCGAGTTTTATTCCTCATCTACACCCCTCCCTCCCTCACACACATATAGTAGCTAATGTTAGTATGTGCTCCAGGTCCATTTTTAAACGGAACGAACCTTCCTTTCACCCGCATGTCCATGTGGCGCTAACTTCCACATCAGCGTGTCTATACCCGACCTACAGCGGCACCGAGTCGCAAACTTCAGCAGAAATGACTAAACAAATTGTAAGTTACAGCAAACACAAACACGGAACACTGAACCTTTATCTAATCAACTAACACATGCTTAACTAGATATGCTGCTTACTTTGTTATTTCATGATTTGCAACTATTTCCATGTACTTCATTACAAAACCTAACTCGTCCTCACGCTGCTCTGTACCAATGAACAGTCCGGAATCCTGAAATACTCAGCTAGCGGCTAACTAGCTAGTATAACTTCTCAAGTCTACATGTATAACCTGTGCTACATATCTAGGTAATGTTGCATAGCAGTGAAGGTTAAAATGAATCGTTTTTCTCTTACCTTAGAAAGTCTCTAGTGAAATAAGTTGTGGGGCCACGAGATGACGAAGTTTCTCTGAGCTTATTGAAAGAACATACACACGCGCTCGGTGCCTTTTCCTCTTCATTTATTCCCTCAACTTGCTGCGATATAAAAGCACACACTGCCCCTGGCGCTACGGAGGAAAATGACTACGTCTTCAGAGCAATTCCACTATTAAGGGCAGAGGGGAATTTAAGAAAAATAAACACAGACATTGCATCATTTGGGTACTCGGTGTATTTTATTCATTTTCAAATAGAATGTGAATAAATTCAAAAACGCGCGTTCTCTCAACTAAGCGACTTTTTTTTTTGGACAAACCATAGCGACTTCCCAAATGTCGGCAGTACTGTCCTGCGAGCGCGATTGATTTAACAATGTCATGGATAACGAAACGAGCCCTTCGTCCCAATTTACATCATTCGTATGCGAATGCTTTTAGAATGCAATGCAACATGTTTTACATTTAAAACCGTCCACGTAAAAGTCCAAAGTACTTATAGTGTTCAGAAACAGTTTAGATCGTTCATGCTCCATACCTGTCCGTTGTATAAGCCTATTTTTATACGTCATCAGTTATATATATTTTAAAAAATCATTATGAAAAGGTATGAAAAGTAATTTAAAAAGAAGTACAAAAACACAAAAGCAAAACAGATTTTGCAAACAAATTTATATATATGAGAGAGAGAGAGAATTTTTTTTAGAATAGATAATCATTATACCCGGTCTCCGCCAATATTGGGGGAGTGGGCGTGCCACATGATGGGGAGGCTTGGGGGGCTTTAGTTACAAAACGTTGAGAACCTCTGGTTTAGAAGTTTGGAATATGTTTAATTAATTATATTAATTTACTGCAACTTCTAACAGCTAAGCTTTTTTTTTTTATGTACGTAGTAAATTCATATGCTATTACATGTGTGTGCACATGTACCACACAATCATGCACTCAATCAGCAAAATGCAATGGAGATGGTACGGGAGATACCATATATATAGGTGCATTTCAAAAAATGTGATTATCGTGGAAAAGTTCATTTAACTGTAATTTAATTTAAAAAACTGGACCTTTCATTCATTACACAGAGTGAAATATTTCAAGCCTTTTGTGTTTTAATCTCGATTACAGTTGGGATTTTTGATTTCCATGAGCTGTATGCATAATCAAGATTAAAACAAAAAAAAAAAAGCCTTGAAACATTTAACTTTGTGTGTAAGGAATCTAGAGTACATGAAAGTTCCTCTATTTGAATTAAATTATGGAAAAAAGGAACGTTTCCATGATATTTTTTTAGATGCACCCATATATATTTGAAAGATTCATCAAAATTCATCAGTTCATCAAAATGAAATGTTCATGCACTCTAAAAGAACACTGGGTTATTTAGGCCAACAGCTGGGTAAATATAAGACAGCACATTTTGGGGTAAACTAACCCATCAAGTTAGGAGTTTCATTTTTATAAAAATGCTTGGTTAATTTTATTTCATAAATGGGTGAATATTTTCAGGGTTAGGCCTATTTTTACCATTTGAAATATTTATATAAAATATATAAATATATAAATATATATATATATATATATATATATATATATATATATAAAATAAATACTATATATAATATTTTTTTTTATTTATTTATGTATATTTATATATATATATAATAAAAAATATATATTATATTTATATATATTTTTTATTTATATATATATATATATATATATATATATATATATACACACACACACACACACACACACACACACACACACATACATACATACATAAATAATAAATTAATTAATTAATAAATAAATACCACATTTAAACAAATGGGCCAGCATGGTATCTCCTTTATTTATACACAAGCAGGTGTTCAGAAATGTATTGCCATAGAGCTGCTAAAGTGGTGTTTACATGCACACGTGTTCACTCATGATCATCCATTCAGTGGTAAAAAGGTTAGGAATCACTTGAATATAATATTGACATACTGAGATTGTGTATCATACAAAAAACTGGAGTTTTTACAGATATTCTATATTCTTTTCTAAATTGTTCAATACCATTGTGTAAGACGTGACCCTCAATTTAATCATGACTCAGGAATGTGTGTTTTTATCCATGTATAGTTTAGGTTGGTAATAAATTGAAACTTAATGCAGTGACTTTTTCACCTATAAATAACAGGCCTTGTTCTCACTGATTTCATGAACACTGTTGATGTCTTGAATAAGAGAAAGGGAACAGACAACTCAGTTTGTTTGTGTTTTTTACTGTAAAGAAAAGACAAGTTAGTTAAGGAGAAATTCAGAATGTACATAATATTTTTAAGACATTCATGAATGGCACTATTCCTCACATAAAGCTGAACAGCATTGTATGAATTATAGTATTTAAAGTGTTGTGTTCATGTGCTGTTTTATGATACAGCACAGCAGTTCACTGTAGCACACATCTGCTTTACACAAACTAGTCTGGGAAAACTGAAAAAAGCTGATCTCATGGATTGCATTACTCATTCGGTAAGGGTGATATGCAAATATATTCTCACACATTCACATCTAGGGGAAATTTGTCATCATTCTAGAAGTTTTGGATGATGGGAGAAAACCCAAGAACCCAGAGAAAAGCCATGCAGACGTAAGAACACGGAAAACGCAGAGTCGTTAACCTCAGCTTATCAAACCTGTGACCCTGGAAAGTATCCAAGCACAAAAATAATAGCAGCACAAAAATCCCATCTCGTGGAAGGTGGGATTTCTGCTGATACATCATTCCATTTGTAAGAAATGGCAGACTCTACTGGACAAGTGAGTTTTGATCAGGTGTGATCTCAACCCAAACACCTCAGGTCACTCTCTCCTACACTGTTAAGGCTGATAAACTGTTACCGCAAATATCCCAGTCATCATAGTCACAAAGAATGGTCTGGCCTCACTTTCACACTTGCACCAGGATGCTAATCAAAAGAGGAAGTTGATTAAATCATAGGGAATGGGAATAGATTAAAAGGGACCATCTCAGGCAAAAGGATATCAAATGTTTGCATATGGGTGATAAATCCTGTTCACAGGTATATATTGTATATTCGGTACATTCTGGTGCTTTTCACATATGCCTAGTAGTTACTGCTGTTATTGCAATAAAAGACATTCACATTTTTCTCCAAAGTTCAAATAACTAATTTTTCTTTACCTGCTTGACAGTTCATTCCACTCACAAATAAGGAATTTTCACTAACTGAAAATGACAATTCGTAAACAATGTAATTCTCATTCATTTATCTTTAGTAACTGCTTTATCCAGGTCACAGTCATGGAGTGATTCCGGAATAAACCCTGGATGAGACACCAGGTCACCATGAAATCACACACACATTCGTACATTCATTCACACCAATCCACCTAATGATATGCTTTAGGGAGGTGGGAGGAGACCAGAAGAGAACTTGTAGAAAGACAGACCTGCTGCACCACTGCGGAGTTGTGTGTACACCTATTCTATGATC
Organism: Ameiurus melas; assembly: GCA_012411365.1. Taxonomy (NCBI): domain Eukaryota; kingdom Metazoa; phylum Chordata; class Actinopteri; order Siluriformes; family Ictaluridae; genus Ameiurus; species Ameiurus melas. Next base: position 22,578,151 of record CM022757.1, read on the forward strand.
CTTTTGCTGAGAAAAACTGAAGTTAGACCAGAAACTGTAAGCATTTAATTTAGATTTATAGCGACACCTAAACAGAAAAATACTGTCAGTTCCTAAACGTTCACACAAATCAAATTAAAAACCAAAAGAAAAGGAGCTTTGAAGCACTGGATAAAACACTAATATTTTGTGCTTAAAAAATAGCAACCTATATTACTTTCATAATATTTAAAATACAATTCCAAATAAAGGAAGACAAGATATTCACAACAGTTAGTTTAATCTAAATAATACTTCTGTACAGCAGAGCATATTATATCATTCTACTGGCCATAGACACTTAAAAAGAAGAAGAAAAGGAGAAAGGAAATATTCAAGCTGAAATAATTAATAATTCCCCTGGGAATCATTACACTATTAAAAAACCAACAAGTGTATTTGTAGTGCTGTATAAATACTTGGGCTTCAATTTTAATTCAAAAGACTAAATAATTAACAATTTATACTTATTCAGACAAGTATGCAGTCCTAACTTTCAGAAATATGATTGTGATATTGTACTTTAATTGAAATGACTCATGCCCATGTAGTAAAAAGGGATTAAAACATCAAATATTGCAGTTTTTATATATATATATATATATATATATATATATATATATATATATATATATATATATATATATATATATATATATATATATATATATATATATATATATATATAAAAAGATTAAAATCATGATGTGAAATGCTCAAAGGCTAAATTAAATCCAAAGTAAAGTAAAAGGCCATCATTTCCCCCCCTTCTCCTTTTCCAATAATAAGCTGCAAAGGAAGGGCAAAAGTAAGCGAGAGGCATAAATAAACCTGGCCATTTCACACAAATGTAACAACGCAACATAAAACCCTGTGCTTTACAGTTTCTAAATGAGTACATTTTAAAGATTCAGGCTAAGAGAAAATTACAACACTATATGCACATACACAAATATTCCTGTTTGTCCATGCAAGTCCATCTGTACACTCTGCTCAGTCCACCATCAGAATCTAACAATTATTTATTATCATTTCTTAACAATATTATTAGTTAGGCTTTATACATTTCCCTAAAAGGAAACAAACTGAATATGTAAGTATAATGGTCACTCTTGACCTTCCTTTCCCCTTCTGAGGGCAGACCCATGCTGCTATAGGGGGATCTCGGTTCCTGAGAGATGTTCTCCTGATGGCCCACACACTGTACATCCATTTTTGAGGCTCCTTCACTAGTGCTCTGGTTGGCACATGTTTGGCTCCCTCCAACATCAGGGAGAAATACTGAATTGTTCAGTTCTCAGCCCTCCCATCTGTCATATTTACACAAGGGCAGATTACTGAGGAAAAAGTTATCCATTTGTTCCAGGTATCTGTACAGTACATTCACTGAAGGGCAATTTGTCAGGAAGCACAAATACCCTGAAGCTCCTTAACACACACTTACACACTTACACACTTACACACTTACACACTTACACACTTACACACTTACACACTTACACACTTACACACTTACACACTTACACACTTACACACTTTCTCTCCCTGCCACCAGTGTTCAAGTGCTTCACTTTTCACTTTCTGGTCAATGGAAGATGTTATGGACGATGAAATCTAGAAGAAAAAAAATAATCAGAAGAAATATTTGAAAGCTGTAGTGTAACTAGGTAACAAAAATGATACTATCTTGTGTACCGTTTACCTTGTATAAATTCTACTTTCTTCATGTACTTCCATCTCAGAGCTTTTGAACTCGTTGAGTTCCTTTCGGATTGCAGCCTAGACGAGAGCAGCAAGGTTAATCAGGGAAACAGAGACACACAGTGGTGGTAAAGTAAACAGCTAAAGCAGCAAATAACTTGTGGCTTTACCTTGTCGGCAGGTGTGAGTTTGGTCCATGGTTTGTCAGCACGACGGTCGTAGTCTTGAGCATGCGTGACCTCCACGTATTCGTGGAAGCGCAGGATCTTTCTGGCCTGTAACTCAGCAACTGTTGGCCTCTGACTTAACTAAGGAAGGGACAACGAGAGTTACTTTCTGTAAATATAAGGGTTACCGCTATACTTGATATTCACAACAATTAAACAGAAGCAGAGTGTGTAGAAATAAAGACTAGGATGGAAAACTGGGGTATGAATGATGCAAGAATTTACTGGGATGAAACCTCGTACAATTGCAGGGTAAATATTTTTAGGGCTTATTTGTGAACAAAGGCCAATACATTACTGGGACCACCACAATAAATAAACAAACAAACAAATAAATAAATAAATAAAGATAAGTTTACTTGTTCACAAGTTTTTTTTATTTTATATACTGCAGAAAACACAATTAATAAATAAACAAATATTGATACCTGTTCACCTGCTTTTCTGTCTCATTACTGCAATCACACTTACCCACTCGCTCGCGCGCACAAACTCTCTTACGCACTCCCCCCAATAATTATACATTAATGGCTCAAGCCTCCACTTCGTCTCACGGCCGCATTACCGCCACAGGTGAGCATTATTTTTTAATAATAATTCAACGGCCCATCGTCAATTATTCCTCAGTTATTTCTGGAAAATCTCAATTTTATTTGCGGTTAAATGTGTGCTGTGGTGAACAGTAGGTTAGCTTTTTTAACTTGGCGAAGTGATATGGAATTGTAATGCGGGCAAGACCTGACTGGAACTACTTTAGCTGTGCATTTACTGAAAAATGATTGCAGAACCTCAGAACACCTGTTAGCTAATCAGAATAAAGTATTAAACAGTGCTGTGGTATAAGTAGGAATAAACAATATATGTTGTATATAAACAATAAATGCTGAACTGTACCTTTCTGGTGAGCCTGCGTTTGATCTCCCGAACTTCTGCCTGCCGATCAGCTTCATTTTTGGCTGGAGAAGGAGATAAAAAAGTACCCATTTTATTTGGACTATCTTACGCCACTGGATCACAACCTGTAAGTATGATTAATTATTTATGTACATCTTTTCTACCGAATGTATACGTGTACAGCCAGTGCACAGCTGTTAGCTGCTAGCCTCTGCTAATTTGCTAACTCACATTACTGTCAAACTACATACAAACTTACTACTGAGAAACGTCCTGTTCTCATCATGCTTGCAATGGTGGTTCAGGTTTATCTTCCAATACATCATTATCGGGACTCAGGCTTAAATTGACAAGGTAAAACCGACGAAATTATTACTGAGCTGAAATTCTGGATATCGTAAGAGGCATTCCCTTTCCGACATGCACTGTAAGCGGTAAACCAATCACAACCCACTGGGACATCTGACCAATCAGAGCAGAGTAGGCTCTCTGAAAGTTGGAGTTTATAACACTAAGAAAAAGAGGCGATAAAATTAAAGTGTTTTTTGACCTTGGATGCATGTAAACCTATTGGAGGAGACTTCTAAAACAAAACCAGGCACTTTTATATTAGCATAATAGGGGTGCATTAAGAAAGGGAGGCTATATAGAGCACAGAGCATTACTCTGGCAATAGCAGGAAATAAGGAAATTGCTTACGCTGTAGAATGTTTCTCTGTTCCAGCTCTTCAGCAGTGGGCCTCTGGCTCAGTCGTCTTTAGACAAATAGACACATTACCTTAAAGTTATTTAAGGAGACATTTTTGCTCTTTCTCAGTTTATGTGTATAAATTATTTACGTCTGATTCCCACTAATATCTCGGAGAAACCCTGCATTTAGATACTCAACACTCACAGATAGATATTAATACACACTTATGTGTTTGTGTTTGTGTGTGTGTGTGTGTGTGTTAAAGAGAGAGCATGAGGACCAGTACCGTGTAAGTGCTGTGCCAATCTGTGTGCGGATGGCCTCCCACTGCTCTTTGCTCTGCCACGACAGACCTGTGTACTCCATTCTGGTCTGCCTCTCAGGAATCTGTCTGTCTGGGGCACAGGGCCGACTGCTCAGCTTCAGAGCCAAAGTGTCCTTTCTCTTCACCCTGCTGGCCAGACTACCTGCACATAGACATACACACTGTTAAAAGCAGGCCACCACCATTTCTGAATGTTAAAGTTTTCCTACTCCATGGATGGATGTATACTGCATGCATAAAAATGACACACAATCCATCTGCAGTGTAAATGGACAAGGCTCTGTTCACATACTCGGTGGACTGTCTTCCTCTTCATCAGATTCCTCCTCTTTGTAAAGTACCGAGCCATCTGAATCACTCTCATCAGCCTGCTGTTCTTCCTCTCTTTCCTCTTCCTCACTGCTGTCTGATCCCTCTGGCACTATTCGGATATTTACATCACCCACTAGGCACCTGCGGCTGCGAGGTTCCAGCTCTGGCTGAATTTGAGGGGGAGGGAGGTGTTCAGGAGGTGGCCCGTCTTCATATTCCTCCTCATCATCATCCTCTTCATCTTCCTCCTCTTCATCGGAGTAGTCATCTTCAGCCCTGAGAGGTGGGGGGAAATAATATATGAATAAATATACATGTGAATGAATATTTAAAAAAAATTGTAATCAAAAATCAGTTCCATCCTCATATGTAGCTACAGGTTTGGAAAACTCCCATCAAAACTTCCATTTCTAATTTCACCAGGCATTATTCAAATTATACCAGTGCTGTTGAATTACTAAATTTTGTTTGTTTGTGTAAATCACAGCTTGTACAGTAGTTTGACTTGAAAGATATTTTTGGAAGGAGTCTCCAGTATCAGCATTTTGTAATTCAGAGGTACGGCTATACACTGCTGGTGCTGGGTACACACATTTTTAAAGGCTGGATGGTGACTGGCAGCGGGCGAGATCCTTGGTATTCTGGAGGGTTTTCAAACAGCAGTGAGTGGGCACGGTGGGAGGCATCCAGGTGAGGGAGAGCAGCTCCGGGGCTGATCAGTGCCCGCTGGATCATGATGTGCAGGGGCACTGGGGCTTGACGTGTAGGCAGCTCTTCCTGTGGGCTAGGAGGGTCAAAATGGACAGGCAGTGGGTCGGGGAGAGGATGAGGGTAGGAGTGCTGGTGGAGGAGCTGGTGGGGGTGTCCTCGAGGAGGGGAGGGTGGGATGTGTGTGGGGAGAGGTGGGGACTGTGGAGGCGGGGGCAGTGGGAACCCTCCTGGGATATTTGCCCTGTCCTCAAGAGAGAGTATAGTAGGCAGAGAGGAAATGGGAAGGATGGAGTTCTCAGTGTGGCGCTTCGTGACCGGCGTGGTTCTCTTGGGGGGCATAGGTGGCGATGGCTTCGCTGGAGCTTGGTTGGCACTTCCTACAACCTGTGTGAGTTCAGCTGGAGAAGACAGAGGATTATAGGTTATGATCAGTGACAGAACTTACAGCTAATTTTATCACTCATTTATATCAGAATGACATATTTATACAAAATCAAGGTTAGTGCAGCATTAAAAATCTGACAACACCAGTTGTTACAAGGCCCTGTAATTTCGATCATAACATCAACCACAAATGAAATTTCAGAAAGATACACATGTAAAGCATTAAAACTACATTGTATCCTGATTTCACATGCTCAGAAACAGTAAGATGAACTACTGTACATCCAGTGTTTGTCACATACTGTACATGTCCATGTGGCAGGACAAACTGCATGTTGAAATGCCACAGGTATAGTGCAAGGCGAAGCTTCCCCATGTACAGATGACCTCAGAACAGCTGACAAACACACAGAAAGCCACAGCCAGAGAAAACTAGGCTTAATGGAGTAACTGCATGCACACATTTGAAATCTTTTCACGGATAAACCAAGAGACAGCATATGAACAGGTTTTCAGCTTCTGCCGAATTCTCAGCTTAATCGAAATAATCTCCTGTTTTTCAGCATGCGGTGCATTCAATTCGATTTGTGTACTATTATGTACTATTCTGTAACCTTATTTCTGCCAATTGAACAGACGACCCAAAAAGATGGCCACAGTTCTGACAGCTCAGTTTACAGCAACAGGACTTCCCAATGCCTTTTAAAATCTTTAATGACCCAGAATGTCCTTTTACTGCAAATCTAGTCCTATAAAACCATGCATTTTAAGAGGAAGCAGAGAAAGAGTGAGTGTGTGTGTGAGAGAGAGAGAATATGTGGCACTCTAGCCACTCCATGTTAGTCCAGAATCCCAGCCAGAGCAAAGAGCATATGGTGGCGAGGGTGAAGAAGACAATGCTAGCGCACATAGAGCAGATGGATAGGACATGATTAAAAAAGGCAGCATTACTGTGGTTCCAGGCATGGCCTTGCTGTTACCTGTGCGACCACCTCCTGCCCGACGGCATAAGTACACGGGCAAGGACAGATAGACATCATAGTCAGCCTCACGCTTCCAGCAGGACCAGTAGAGGGGAAAGGGGTCACCCCCTTGAAGGGTGGAAGCTGACAGGGATAAGAAACCATCCCAAAGGAATCAAACACCACACATAAATATGACCAAACCATCCATCGAAACTGTACAGTTTGGCAAAGTGAAGGTTAATGAGAAGTGTAAGCGGTAGCCTAAAATGTGCTGAAGCAAGATAACATTAGCTGAAGAAGGCACTTAATTTAGCAAAGTGGGTCATACTGCTGTAATGAAGTTACAGCAATGAAAAGGCCAAGCAACCACAGGGCATCCAACCCTCAAACAAATCCAGTACAGGCCAGCTCATCTCTCGTGAGCACACACTGACCTGCAGGAGGCAGCGTGTAGACACGGCCCATCCACATATTAATTGCTCTCAGAGATCACAAACAAAGCATGCATCAATAGTAAAATCAACATTAATATACTGCTGTGGTTTAAATGCATAAAAAAATCTAATAAAATGTGTCCCTTTGTTTAAATGTACAGGTACAACAGGAATTTTAGCTTTTCTGTGTACCATGTTATTGTATTGTTACGTGTTGCACCGTGGACCTGAACAATCAACATTTTATTTCATTGTATAGGAGTTATAAAAGAGGAATGACAAACCCACTTGGCACTGAAAATTTAAAACCCCCCACACACAAAATTTGTCTGGCTGTTTCACAAAGCTCCATTTGCAGTGACATCTCTTGTAATAAGTGTTATAAATGATTGGGAGTAAACAAATAATTATGCTTCGGGATAAAGAGTACAAAATTAGTGTACAAGCTATAATCCATACAATAGCAAAACTTAAAAACTATTTCAGCATGAATCTAAGCAAACGATTCACCAAGTTATAGCACCTAAGAGAATTAGTGATTTAAGAAGCTTAAATTCTCAGATCCTCTTAAATCTTGCATCTTTCTAGAGGCTACATGATGCATGTTTTAATGCTGGTACAAGTGCACAAAATTATCAAAGGCACACACATGTGATGAACTTTCAACAGTTCCATTATACAATCACACTAAATGCAAATGATGTACAGGTTATATATGGAACTTTGAGGTTCAGTACTTATTTAACATAATAGACTCAGACTAAAATGAACAGCATACCCCATAACAGAGTAAAACACTTATCCAACATAGTAACAAACAAAAACAACAGCTACTGCAACACTGCAGCATACAGCTGCCTGCCAAGCCTGGAGTCATTAGACATAATGCTGCACATGAGGAGAAGGATGCCAAGGAAGAAATGTTCCTGAGACTCACTTAAAATGCTTTCCTACACATAAAAATAAACCTTGAACATGCCGAGACAAAGATAAAATGTGTTTCTTATTCTGACACTCCTAAACAACAAGAATGAAAGCGTGTAACATCTGCTTTTTGGGCTGGTGTGAGAAAAGCAGTAAGAAGGAGTAAGCACTCACCCAACATGGCAGCATTGGTGGTGCGGTTGACTGGTTTGGGCGGAGGGAGTGGGGGCTGTCTAGTAGGCTGTGTTGGCACTGGTCCTTGGGTGGAGGACTGGTTGGAGGAGGATGCGAGGGGCACGCTGGCCACAGCAGATGAGGCAGTCCACAGGGTCTTTGTGGCTACGCTGGAGACGGAAGAGGATGGAGAGTTGGAGGAGACAGAGGAGGAGGAGAATGAGGTTGCAGGGTTGTGGACGGGTGTGTGGGGCAAGGTATCAGTGCCAGGCTCTGTGGTGGAGCTCATCAGCCATTTGGGGGAAATGACAGACTGCTTAGGGGGCAGCGGTTCACGCAGGGTGTCCCTCAGAGCATCGGGGTCAGGAACATAGTGACTGCTGTCTGATTCTGAGAGGAATACAACGAAAAACAGCTGAACTTCAGAGAAGTGGATAAGACTCATTACTATAAGATATTTAAAATGACCTGGAGGACCTTCACAGAGAAAGAACCACTATGCACTCACCACTATCCTAGTAGACTTATTCATTACTGTTGTATAAGTAATTTAACATTAATATTTTCCTAAAATAAATCAAAGTAATTAAACACACACATACATTAAACAGCATTAAACACACACATACAGTATCTCACAAAAGTGAGTAAACAACTCACATTTTTGTAAATATTTGATTTTATCTTTTTACGTGACAACACTGAAGAAATGACACTTTGCTACAATGTAAAGTAGTGAGTGTACAGCTTGTGTAACAGAGTAAATTTGTTGTCTCCTCAAAATAACTCACACAGCCATTAATGTCTAAACTGCTGGCAACAAAAGTGAGTACACGCCTAAGTGAAAATGTCCAAATTAGCCCCAATTAGATATTTTCCCTCAGTGATGTCATGTGACTTGTTAGTGTTACAAGGTCTTAGGTGTGAATGGGGAGCAGGTGTGTTAAATTTGGTGTCATCGCTCTTACACTCCCTCATACTGGTCACTGGAAGTTCAACTTGGCACCTCATGGCAAAGAACTCTCTGAGGATCTGACAAAAAAGAATTGCTGCTCTACATGAAGATGGCCTAGGCTATAAGAAGATTGCCAAGACCCTGACACTGAGCTGCAGCACGGTAGCCAAGTCCATACAGCGGTTTAACAGGACAGGTTCCACTCAGAACTGGCCTTGTCATGGTCGAACAAAGACGTTGAGTGCACATGCTCAGCGTCATATCCAGAAGTTGTCTTTGGGAAATAGACGTACAAGTGCTGACAGCATTGCTGTAGAAGTTGAAGGGGTGGGGGTCAGCCTGTCAGTGCTCAGACCATACTCGTCTGAGAAGGAAGCCTCTTTTACTGATGATGCACAAGAAAACCCGCAAACAGTTTGCTGAAGACAAGCAGACTAAGGACATGGATTACTAGAACCATGTCCTGTGGTCTGATGAGACCAGTGTAGGCACCTCCCAAAAATGTAGTTGAATAAATGGTGTGCTTGCTGCATTTTTGGGTGGATTCAGTTGAGACTACATTTCCCATGGTCCTTTGTTTTTTAAATACGTTGCAATTTGTTTCCATTGGAGTAGTTCAAGCCAATGGGTTGCCTGTTTAATTAAACTCCTAGCCAATCAGAGGTCACCTTTGTTGGGGAGGGGAGAGAGGGAAAAAAAGGAAAGGGGGGGGAGAGGTAGCGAACAGGAGAGGGAGAAACACGTGGGAGGAGAGCGGGGGAAAAGAAAAAAAAAGAACAGCGTTTTAACGCAGAGGTGATGTTTGTAGACTAAACTTCTATTAAAGTAGTGGCACAAATATCATTTTATTCAGCGAAAGGAAAGCAACTATCCGCTCGGTGAATTTGTGAACTGTAAGGTGAAGTGCTAGCTTAGCTGCGTTTGTTTGTTTTGCACTAGCTTGGGAAAAAACAAAGCTAAGTACAATCTGTAACTCGTGGACTATGGTCTTCGTGAGGGACGGACATCTGTAACCGTCAGTCGCAGTGTCGCTGTGAAACTGAAGGACGAGTACTGGGGAGAACTGTGCTAGGTAGCATAGTAGCTACTACGCTGTTTAAGGAGGACTCCATCGCTGAACCTGCGTCGCTGAATTAACCTTCTGGAACCTCGCGTGCCGTGGATTCATTCTCTCAGCTCGTGACCACAGTGGCTAATTCTTCTGTTCCAGAGGCGTGAGTAACGGAGAGGTTTTGTAGCGTTCAGTAAAGGAACCAAGGAGGATTTTTTGTTTGTATGTGCACCAACTCACGGGCCCCAACAGAAAACCCAAGCGCTTGGTGAAGGTTCTGAACAGTTAAAAAAGGGTTTAAGTGGTAAAATCCAAACTGTACTGTTCCTGTTGTTTCATAATTAGAAAGGAGTGTTTGCGCGCTACGGTCTAAATTTTGTTTGTAATACATGTATACAGCTTGAAGTTTTTGTTTAGCATAATAAATGTTTTTTATTTTTGTTATACATACTACCTGGCTTTACTGGACGTTTTTTTATTTAATAAGGTTTATATATATTTGGCCTAGTTATACTCAATATTTGGTTCTGGGGAATAACAATACCGCTCATAGTGTGTGAGTGGGGTAATTCTTCAGTGGAGGCACCACGCTATTAGGGATTAAATAATTTACATACATTTCTGCCTGTTATAGTATAACAACATCTGGTAAATAGAGGTTAGCCAAATTCACCATCAACTGCTAAATACTCAGGATCCTGTTAATTAAAACCATTTACTGTAGTAACCTTCTCTACTATTACATTTCCGGCGCCAGGAAGGGGTTACATTTTTGGAGGCACCGCTGGGATTCTCTCTGTTTACCAGATAGGCAAAGTTTTATTTATTTGTAGTCAGTAACCTTTAACACAACCTGAAACAACACCAGTCAGTAAAACTTTCAGTACCTGTAGTGTATTTTAGTCATGGATTTTTCTCAAGCAGTTCAGTGGGGTCTGCAGCAGACTGTCAATCCGTCTCGTACTATACTATTGAGTAATGTTCCAATATACACTAGCAAGGAGACCATTGATAAAGTCCTAGACACAGTTAAAGTCTTTGGTCGTACCAAGATAGGTGATCGACGTGGAGACTCTACTGGCACTCAGTTGTTCATCTTAGTGGAGACTAGCTTTGACTTATCCCCTGACTCTATACCTCCGGAAATAGGCATTGAAGGTGAGGCTGGACCATGGACTGTGCACCTTGTGGAACGCCTTCATACCCCGAATGTTGCTCCCGAGGACGATTCTTTCCGTACGAAGCTGATGTCACTACTTAAAAAAAAGTAAGAAAAAAAAAACAAGTCTATGGAGGATTTTCAGGCCGTTGTAGAAGAAAATTGAGCTCCCAAAACAGATGTGAATTTGGATTTAGTGACTGCTATTGGCAAATTAGTGGACAAATGCAACCAAGTGTCCACTGATGGACCTAGCTACAGAAAACTTTTCTCAGGAGTGAAACCTGTACCTCAAGGTGAGGAAGAATATGAAGCCTGGATGGAGCAGGCAACACAAATGATGAGTGAGTGGCAATGTACTGATGCTGCTAAGAGACAGCGTTTAGTGGAGAGTTTAAAAGGACCAGCTGCTGACATTGTTCGCTTCTTGAAAATTAGCACTCCTACTGCCACAGCGGCTGATTACTTATCTGCTCTTGACACAGCATATGGTACTACAGAGAACGGAGATGACATCTTGGTCAAGTTCAAAAGCACATTTCAGAATGTTGGAGAAAAACTGTCTGATTTCCTGTATCGCCTTGACAAACTTCTCCATCGTGCCCTTCTTAAAGGAGGAGTTAAAGCTGCAGACATGAACAGAGTTCGGATGGAACAGCTAGTCAAAGGTGCACTTACTCATGACATGGTTCGTGATACGGATGAGTCACACTCTGGAAAACCCCCTACCTTTTCCCAGCTAATGCAGAAGTGCGAGAGGAAGAAAATTGGATTAGCAAAAGGGAGGGGAGTGAAAACAACTGTTACTGCTGCCCCCATTACTGTACCACCAACTTCAGTTTCGTCCGAGCTTAGCAGCCTAAGAAATGAAGTGAAGGAGTTGTCTTCTCAAGTGGCCAAACTGTTGAGCGTCACTCCAGTTACCCTGAAACCTGAGAAATTTACAGCAAAGACCACCTCCACACAGCGAACACTTGATACCTCTGCATATGATGCACCATCTACCGTGACACCATTCAGACCATTACAGCCAGGTGTTTTCTGCTACAATTGTGGGCAGGATGGACATACAAGAAGAGAGTGTCAAGAGCCTGAGGATCTAAGAAAAGTTCATCAGAAACTGATCAAAGTACACCGGCACCAGGGAAAACTTTCAAGGAGCCAGGTGAAGGAACGGTGCGTGGCTCCGCTTGAAATACATTCCACCCAAAAGTCACACCCTGTGATGGCAGGCACAAAACTGTTACCTGAGGGATTAGTTGGACCCCGCTCCATTGCACCTGTCCAAATAGAAGGCATCTATGCTAAAGCTATCCTTGACAGTGGCTCCATGGTAACTATTTTGTACCGCAGCTTCTATGACACCTACCTCAAACACATACCTATCCACCCACTCAATGAACTGGAACTATGGGGTTTAAGCACTGAGCAGTACCCATACGATGGTTACCTGTCCATAAAACTTGAGTTCTCATCTGCTGTCTGTGGAATAGCACAGACAATAGACACTTTGGCTTTATTATGCCCTGACCATGAGAAAGATAAAGATGTCGCCATACTGGTGGGGACGAACACCAAGTTGGTGAAAAAGATGTTTCAGTACTGTAAGGAGCAAGCAGGAGATCAGTTCCTATGTTCTCTGGCAATACACCCCGCCCTCAGAGAAGCTTACGGGACATTTACTCAGTCTGACACTCCAGAAGATGTGAATAAGCATGGGACTGTGTGGTTTACCCAAAGGAAGGCTATCATTTTGCATCCAGGACAGGTGTTTAAAGTCACTGGCACTCCCAAATTTCATGGTGATTTCACAGGACAACTAGCATTGGTAGATCAGCCTACAGACACCTTTTCACCTGAGTTGTGGGTGAGGCCTGAGGTTCATCCTGCAACAGTGGTTTCCAGTAAGCGCATTACTGTGACAATCAAGAACCTCTCAACCAAGAAAGTCACTGTGAAACGTGGAACCCCACTAGCCCACATTTTCCCAGTTACCCCAGTTCCTCTACCTAGTGGTCAGTGTGCTGAGGAAGTCGCAAGTGAACTGGATCCAGCATCCTTTGACTTTGAAGCCTCTCCTATGCCAGAAGAAGCAAAACGTCGTCTCTGTGAGAAAATGCTGAAACGGAGAGAGGTATTTTCTTGTCACGAATGGGATGTAGGTTGTTCCAAAACCACCAGTCATGAGATCAGACTGAAGGATGCAAGACCCTTTCGAGAGAGATCACGGCGCTTACCACCTGCTGATTTCGAGGATTTGCGCCAACACCTACAGGAACTACAGGCCAAGGGCATTATCTATGAGTCGCGTAGTCCCTATGCATCACCCATTGTAATCGTACGCAAGAAGTCCGGCAAAGTAAGAATGTGTGTGGATTACAGAACTCTTAACCTCCGAACCGTACCAGATCAGTACACGGTCCCAAAGATTGAAGACGCTCTTCATTGTTTGTCTGGGAGTAAATGGTTCAGTGTCCTCGATCTGCGGAGCGGGTATTATCAAGTACCCATGGGAGAGGCTGACAAGGAGAAGACTGCTTTTATTTGTCCATTAGGCTTCTATCAATTCGAACGCATGCCCCAAGGGATTTCAGGAGCACCAGCTACTTTTCAAAGAGTCATGGAGCGCACAGTTGGTGACATGAACTTTCTGGAGGTGCTAGTGTATCTGGATGACATTATTGTGTTCGGACACACACTCGAAGAACACGAGGAGCGGCTGCTCAAAGTGCTTGACCGGCTCAAAGAAGAGGGTCTAAAAGTATCACTCGACAAGTGCCAGTTTGGACGGACTTCTGTCAACTATGTTGGACATGTGGTGTCACAGGACGGCATAGCAACTGACCCATCCAAGATAGAGGCCGTCATTTCTTGGCCGAGACCCCAGACTGTGACGGAACTACGATCCTTTCTTGGCTTTTGTGGCTACTATCGCCGTTTCGTGAAGGATTTCTCCAAGCTCTGCTGCCCACTCAATGGACTTCTCCAAGGCTATCCTCCTCGCTCTCTCTCAAGATCGAGTACAGCCAAACCACTTGACAAGACTTATTTGAATCCTTTGGAACCCTTTGGCTCTCGATGGACTGAGGAATGTGAAAATGCTTTCCAGGAACTCAAGACCCGGCTCACTACAGCACCTGTGTTAACGTTTGCTGATCCCCAGAAGCCATATGTATTGCATGTGGATGCTAGCCTGGAGGGGCTAGGTGGTGTCTTATACCAACAACACGATGAAGGTTTACGCCCAGTTGCATTCATCAGCAGAAGTCTCTCGCCATCTGAGAAAAACTATCCCGCGCACAAACTGGAGTTTTTAGCTCTCAAATGGGCAATTGTGGATAAACTTCATGACTACCTTTATGGGGCTACTGTACAAGTCAGAACTGACAACAACCCACTGACGTACATCCTGACCTCAGCCAAACTGGATGCTACTGGTCATCGCTGGCTATCGGCCCTATCCACCTACAACTTTAGTCTGAAGTATAGACCAGGTCGGCAGAATGTTGACGCAGACTCATTGTCTCGCCGGCCTCATGAAGGCACAACACCTGATGATGACTGGCAGGAGATTCCAGTTACAGGAGTACGAGCTCTCTGTCAGAATGCTTCATGGCACACACGAAGTGGACGTGCCTTGTCATGTGTCATTAACCACATAGGAGCATCCGTTTCAGCAGTTCCCAAAGCATTCTCTCAAGCTACTACATTAATCACTGATCATATGCCCAGTTTCAGCTCAGTTGAGCTTCAAACTGCTCAGAAAAATGACCCCTGTATTGGAGAGGCATGGCTAGCTGTCAGACAAAACAACCCAGCAAGTCAAATGCTGAAAAGTCACCCAGATGTTACGCTTCTGAAACGAGAGTGGGAGAAACTGTCCATTGAACAAGGTCTACTTTACCGAACAGTCAGACAGTCGGACCAGCGATCACGGCGACAGCTTGTGCTCCCCAAACAGTATCATAGCATCGTTCTGAAGTCTTTGCATGATAATAATGGACATCTAGGTTTTGACAAGACATATGCCCTTATCGCTGACAGATTTTTCTGGCCACGCATGAAGTTAGACGTGGAGGCGTATTGCAAGACGTGTGAACGCTGCATAAAGCGGAAAACCCTGCCACAGAAAGCAGCGCTTCTGTCACATATTACAAGCTCGGGGCCCATGGACCTTGTGTGCATAGATTTCCTTACCATCGAACCAGATTCCCGTAATGTGAGTAATGTGTTGGTAATAACAGACCATTTTACACGTTATGCTCAAGCTTTCCCAACCAGAGATCAAAGAGCCATAACAGTTGCCCGGACATTGTGGGAGAAGTACTTTATTCACTACGGCCTTCCCAATCGCTAGAGATGTTGACCATGCTGGGTGTAAAGAAATCAAGAACATCGCCATACCATCCACAAGGGGACCCTCAACCTGAAAGGTTCAATAGAACTCTTTTGAACATGTTAGGAACTCTTAAGCCTAGTCAAAAGTCAAGATGGAGTCAGCACATTGCTCATCTCGTGCACGCATACAATTGTACACCCAATGAAGCCACCGGGTTTTCACCCTACTTTTTAATGTTTGGTAGAGAAGCCCGACTTCCCGTGGACATTTGTTTTGGTGTGTCAGCTGATGGAACCCGGCAACTTCAACCGGAAATACGTGGCGCTAACATGAAAAGAGAACTTCAAGCAGCTTATCAGTTGGCCCAGGCTGCTTCTGCCAAGTTGAACCAAGGTAACAAAGAGAGATACGACCAGAAGGTGCGTTATCATTGTTTGAATCCTGGAGATAGAGTCCTTATTCGAAACCTTGGCCTGAAAGGAAAACAAAAGCTTGCAGATCGCTGGAGTGCAACCCCTTATGTGGTTGAGAGTCAAATGTCTGATCTTCCCGTCTATCGTCTTACACCTGTAAGTGGTTCAGGACCCGTCAAAGTCATGCACTGCAATAATTCTTTGCCCTTAGGACAAGAAGTAAGATTAAGCCCTGAGGTTGACCTCAAACCTACTCCTTCTCCAAGAGCTCTCAGGCGCAACGGTGAAGGAGAGGAAGCGACACTCCCAATGTTGAGAAAAATTATCCTCCAGTTGATATCCCCCTGGGAGAGCAGTACTCTTCAGACTCGGAGTATGGCCATTACCTTGAAGATCTGATAGCCAACCAGTCAGAGGAAAGCTGTGTTAAGCCAAGAGATGATGCAAGGCTTACAGAGTCCAACAATCCTTACTCAAGCGTTAGACGGTGGCAGAAGTTGTAGTGAGTTTACCACCTTCTGAAGATGTACCTGTGGGGATAGGTGAGAGTAGGGAGGTAGAAACGGAATGTTCTGTTGAGACTGTTTGCACTACAGACATGGCAGATGCAGAGAACCGGAACCAGAAATAAGGAGGTCAGAGAGACAAAGAAAACCTGCAGAACGCTTGACGTATTCAAGGCTGGGTGAGCCTAGTGCAGAGCCTGTAGGGGTAAAGCATAACAGTGTTCATGCAGTTCACTCACCCATTATGCACTTTCTTGAACACTACAATCATGCATGGTGGTGTAACTCTTTTGCTCAATGCAAGTCATGTGTGACTAAGAGATCACTATTTTCTCCTATTATAATACCTGTTATCACATTTTGAAGGCCCATTTATGGTACATAGTAATTAGTTAACTAGTTCTAATTAGTGTAGCCAGCATGGGGGCATGCTGGATTTTTGGTGGGGGGTGAGTGTAGGCACCTCCCAAAAATGTAGTTGAATAAATGGTGTGCTTGCTGCATTTTTGGGTGGATTCAGTTGAGACTACATTTCCCATGGTCCTTTGTTTTTGAATACGTTGCAATTTGTTTCCATTGGAGTAGTTCAAGCCAATGGGTTGCCTGTTTAATTAAACTCCTAGCCAATCAGAGGTCACCTTTGTTGGGGAGGGGAGAGGAGAAAAAAAAAAAAAAAGGGGAAGAAAAAGGGAAAAGAAGAAGGGAGAGGTAGCGAACAGGAGAGGGAGAAACACGTGGGAGGAGAGCGGGGGAAAAGAAAAAAAAAGAACAGCGTTTTAACGCAGAGGTGATGTTTGTAGACTAAACTTCTATTAAAGTAGTGGCACAAATATCATTTTATTCAGCGAAAGGAAAGCAACTATCCGCTCGGTGAATTTGTGAACTGTAAGGTGAAGTGCTAGCTTAGCTGCGTTTGTTTGTTTTGCACTAGCTTGGGAAAAAACAAAGCTAAGTACAATCTGTAACTCGTGGACTATGGTCTTCGTGAGGGACGGACATCTGTAACCGTCAGTCGCAGTGTCGCTGTGAAACTGAAGGACGAGTACTGGGGAGAACTGTGCTAGGTAGCATAGTAGCTACTACGTTGTTTAAGGAGGACTCCATCGCTGAACCTGCGTCGCTGAATTAACCTTCTGGAACCTCGCGTGCCGTGGATTCATTCTCTCAGCTCGTGACCACAGTGGCTAATTCTTCTGTTCCAGAGGCGTGAGTAACGGAGAGGTTTTGTAGCGTTCATTAAAGGAACCAAGGAGGATTTTTTGTTTGTATGTGCACCAACTCACGGGCCCCAACAGAAAACCCAAGCGCTTGGTGAAGGTTCTGAACAGTTAAAAAAGGGTTTAAGTGGTAAAATCCAAACTGTACTGTTCCTGTTGTTTCATAATTAGAAAGGAGTGTTTGCGTTACTGGTCTAAATTTTGTTTGTAATACATGTATACAGCTTGAAGTTTTTGTTTAGCATAATAAATGTTTTTTATTTTTGTTATACATACTACCTGGCTTTACTGGACGTTTTTTTTTTATTTAATAAGGTTTATATATATTTGGCCTAGTTATACTCAATATTTGGTTCTGGGGAATAACAATACCGCTCATAGTGTGTGAGTGGGGTAATTCTTCAGTGGAGGCACCGCGCTATTAGGGATTAAATAATTTACATACATTTCTGCCTGTTATAGTATAACAACATCTGGTAAATAGAGGTTAGCCAAATTCACCATCAACTGCTAAATACTCAGGATCCTGTTAATTAAAACCATTTACTGTAGTAACCTTCTCTACTATTACATTTCCGGCGCCAGGAAGGGGTTACACCAAGATAAACTTATTTGGTTCAGATGGTGTCAAGTGTGTGTGGCGGCAACCAGGTGAGGAGTACAAAGACAAGTGTGTCTTGCCTACAGTCAAGCATGGTGGTGGGAGTGTCATGGCCTGGGGCTGCATGAGTGCTGCCGGCACTGGGGAGCTACAGTTCACTGAGGGAACAAGGAATACCAACATGTACTGTGACATACTGAAGCAGAGCATGATCCTCTCCCTTCGGAGACTGGGCCGCAGGGCAGTATTCCAGCATGATAACAACCCCAAACACACCTCCAAGACGACCACTGCCTTGCTAAAGAAGCTGAGGGTGAAGGTGATGGACTGGCCAAGCATGTCTCCAGACCAAGGGTCAATATTTTGTGTGACCACCATTTTTTTCCAGCACATGCCTCTTGGGCATGGAGTTCACCAGAGCTTCACAGGTTACCATGGAGTCCTCTTCCCTCTTACGACATCACAGAGCTGGTGGATGCAGAGACCCCGTCTCCTTCTCCTTCCGTAGGATGCCCCACAGATGCTCAATAGATTTATCCTATTGAGCATCTGTGGGGCATCCTCAAACGGAAGGTGAAGGAGCACAGGTCTCTAACATCCACCAGCTCTGTGATTTATCCTAATAAATCACAGGACAATAGGATTTATCCTATTGAGCATCTGTGGGGCATCCTCAAACGGAAGGTGAAGGAGCACAGGGTCTCTAACATCCACCAGCTCTGTGATGTCATTGAAGAGTGGAAGAGGACTCCATGGTAACCTGTGAAGCTCTGGTGAACTCCACGCCCAAGAGGCATGTGCTGGAAAATAATGGTGGTCACACAAAATATTGACCCTTTGGGCCCAATTTGGACATTTTCACTTAGGGGTGTACTCACATTTGTTGCCAGCAGTTTAGACATTAATGGCTGTGTGAGTTATTTTGAGGGGACAGCAAATTTACACTGTTAAACAAGCTGTACACTCACTACTTTACATTGTAGCAAAGTGTCGTTTCTTCAGTGTTGTCACATTAAAAGATATAATCAAATATTTACAAAAATGTGAAGGGTGTACTCACTTTTGTGAGATACTGTACACCGAAGAGTTTCTCTTATCTATCTTAATCAGGTTATTAGAGCTGTGTTACAAGTTGTATCATTATTCCCATGCTACTTGTTTGAATGGTTCTTAATCAGCTCATCGACTGCTATGGGAGATAAACAGGCTGCCATAATTACGTTATTCTCCCTTTATTCTTCAAAGCTGGGATTTTAAATGCCGGGTTATTTACAGCCAATTTATCACAAGACACAGGCAGCAGAAAATCATATGTAGTGAAATGAAAGCACTGCTCCGCTTTTTGGGTCTGTGTACGTTGCTTTTATTCATTTTGAAATTAAAATGAATTAAAATAAAAACAGTGAAACGTTTTCATTTTAATTGTTTGCTATTCTTGGTGCATACATAAATAGGAATTTGAATTCATTTTTCATAATAATATTTTAAATATATAGTTAAAATTGTTTCTAGGTGTTCTAGTAAATAGAGAATAAATCAAATAATCATGAATACAAAAAAAAAAAAAAATACCCACTGCAGATACGAGATCAGCATATACAGAAAATAAATTTGGGGCAATTAAAATATTCTTAAATTGCAGCACCTGGAAAATCCAGTTAATTTTTTATATATATTTTTTAAAAAGACATCCTCCCTACCAGTGACCTACTTGCAATATATATATTTTTTAAATTTAATAAATATCTTATCTGTACATCAGGCACTAACAGCAATCCACCATTTCCTTGCTAATAGCTACCCAGTAATTGTTGAAGCATATCCGGGACATTCAAATTAATTTATTAGTACCATGAATCTGAAAGGAGGAAAAACAAACCAAGAAATATGGCAGCTTTTTTGTAATACTTCTTAAAAAGACAAAAATGTTTTAATCAGTTATGCAGAATGTTTTCATTGCAAA
This sequence comes from Ameiurus melas, assembly GCA_012411365.1. NCBI lineage: Eukaryota > Metazoa > Chordata > Actinopteri > Siluriformes > Ictaluridae > Ameiurus > Ameiurus melas. The sequence goes on from CM022757.1 coordinate 22,598,115, forward strand.
ATTACAGACCATTAGTACTAGTAAAATGCAATCTGTTGGTGTTAATTCAAACGAATTGGACTGACAGCAGCATATTTCGAAGGAAGAGAAAGAACAAAGCTGAGCTATTCCTCTGCTTGTTCCTAAATAAGATTCTTAGCTAGAGCAGGACCCAAGGGAGCAGAGCCACTCTCCACTTGAGCATTGCCAGGAGAAGTGAGAAGAGGAGGAAACACTGGCGAGCAGTTGCAGAGAAGAGGAAGTCAAAGAGTTAGAGGAAGAAAGAGAAAGTTGACACGTCTTACCTCTCCTTCCTCTGCCCTCCTCAGCGGATGAGTGACGGGGGAGGCTGGGTTTCCAATCGGCCTCAGGGCGAGTTCTTCTTCCATCCTCTGATGGGACTTTGATCAGACCGGGCTTTCTCTCTGTGTCTGGGTGGATTCTGCCTCCATGCTTCATTTCCTCTCCCAGCCAGCCCATGTTCGACTTCCACTCATCTACTGCTACCCGTCCACCTCTCCAACCGTCCTCCTGGCTAGTCACTGCCCGTCGCTCTGCATCAGAGAGGTCACGACCCCTGCGCTCCGGATTGACCCTGAATTGCAAATCAGATGTAGGCCGAACAGGCTCGATACCCCGACTTCCACATCCAGTGGTGCCCCCTACAGGCAGTGTGTGGCCATTCTTCACATACGGGGGCTTGGATCTATGCGCCTCATCTGCCTCTGCAACAATAAATGATGAGAATACGTAGAAATTTGGCTAAAAGTTAATAAATAAATAAATAAAATGAAACTTTTCCAGCCTTTCACTGCCCTGTCCCAAATTTTCTGAGACATGTTACGGCCTTCAAATTCAAAATGACTTTTTAAAAGCATTTAATATGTTTTCTATGTTCTATTGTGAATAACATATGGGTTTGTGAGATTAGCAAATTATTGCATTCTGTTTTTATTTACATTTTACACAGCATCCCAACTTTTTTGAAATTGGGGCTTGTGTACATACATTATATATATATATATATATATATATATATATATATATATATATATATATATATATATATATATAATTTTTTTTAAACACACATACATACATGCACACCATTCTGTTTTTAAATCATATTCTGTTGTTTTGTGTGTGATTTGAACAACCTCTAGATAATTGGGCCTCCACAGCAGTGAGTGCATGACTTTCAAAGCTTTTTGCTGCAGGGCATAATTTGCTCCACTTTTACTCAGCTGAAGACAAACAAGATGTCATTTCTCTCCTCGGAATATGAAGTTAGACCTTCAAACACCTGTCAAATTAAACCTTCTTGCTTCATCCGTCTGAGGAACTGCTGAATTTCTACTGTGCCCTAGAGACCACTGACGTAATAACAGACCAGTGACTGTCACCACCTTCCTGAATTGTTTCTGTATCCCTCTCTGAATGAGACAGTCAGACAGTAAAGGACAGACATGATGTGTGTGTATAGTTTACGCACTGACATACAGAGACACCACTAATTATGTTGAATCATCAAAATATCAATATCAATCCTTTAAAACACACACACACACACACACACACACACACACACACACACAGAGGCGCTACCATTCTCAGGAAGCTCCTTCAGAACTCCCTGCTCTATCAGCTCCTCCCGTGGTCTTCTCATCGACATCTTTCTTTCCAAAACTGTTGGGAAAAATGCAGCACACACACAACACACAGTGATGTGATTAACTCAGTGATACGTTTATCTCATTCAGCACGTTTACATGGACACTACAATAATCCAATATTAACCCAATTAAGACGATACTCTGGTTAAGAAACTAGCATGTAAAGAAAGACTAACTGTATGCTGAACCGTAAAATTCTGGAGGGAGTTTGGACGGCGTGGCGTGGGGACATAATGACGTTTGCTGTTAATCGAACTATGTTCTATAACGTGCAAAAACAGGAATGTGAAAGAAATATTCTAAAAGCAACTCATTTAAACACCGTAATCACAATATTAACTTATTCAGAATAAGGTCAATAATTCGATTACTGCTGTCCATGTAAACGTAGTCAGTAAAGTCAAACAGCAGTGATTGCCGGCTCTATATTTGTACAGACAAAAGCGCAACTTTTGTCCAATTTGGTTGGATGTAGGCAGGATTTTCCTGTTCTCACTCTCTGTGCTTATTTATAAATGGCCTGCTCTCCCCAGTACTTATTAAATTCAGTGGATTATGGTGTTTGCTTTATGATCACATATATATGCAATATGAAAAACAAGATTCAGACCATTATCTTGCCAGATGTTAATAACTATCTAAAACAATAACAGTGATCGTATCATCTTAACAAAAAGTTTCTTCCATATCTTCAAGGTGACAGACAGAAAACAAATCACATGTGGTCCAAAAGACCTATAAAGGTGATAAGCACCAACTGAGCACCTTCTGAAGTTTCCTGAAACTTCTCACTGCTTTTCTTCTTCCTCCATCTCCAAGGTTTGAAGATCTTGCCCAGAGTAGAGAACTTGCCCTTGCGTTTGGGGGGAGGCGTGCCATCACCCCCTTCACTCCCTGTGCTATTGTGCTGGTGGCTGCTTTCATTATCTGAAAGGAGGGTGACCAAATAGGTGAAGATAGCACAATGAAGACTCTATTGACCAATTAATCAAAATAGGTCGATGAATTTCGATAACTGGTTGAAACATGGTCAGATTAAGTGTGAGTGTAATATAAATCACAGCAGCACACATACAAATGTACAGGAACAGAAATGGTCAATGAGCACTGAGTGCAAACACACACAGACACACAGTCTTACTTTCCTTGTGAGGACCATAATTATTAATGCTATGCCTACAACTAAATCTAACCCTATCCTATCTGACCTCAGTAACCAAAGGGACACTTTTTGGCTATTTTAGGGTTTTAAAAGTAAAAGCAGTTTTCGAAAAAAATTAATAAACAAACAAACATATAAACAGTTTTACTCATGGGGACTAGCCAAATATCTCTACAAGGTCAAAACAGTCACATATTCATATACATGCTACGTCCAATTGTATCCATTGGATGTCCACCCAACACACAACCCTCCACAACCCCACCCCCCATACACACAACCATACCCCCCCCACGCAGACACCCACAACTGCCCCCCCAACACCCAAACACACACACACACACAGCTTCAGTAAATTTCAAACAAAGTTGATGATGCTTGTCAGAAGGGCTGTTGTTTTAAACTCCAAGGCAGTGTTTTAAACATGGTTGTTGTTTAAACACAGCAGTGTTTCCTGGCAGCTATAGTTGGAGGCAAACAGCCCCCTACACAGAGCCTCAGTCATTTGACCAGTGGCTGCCACTTCAATACTCCAAGAACTCACATTCCTCTCACTGATAGGACTGTCAACAGGTTCCCACACATCTATTAGCCGTACTGTTCAACCATTCCGCATTGAGTATTTATGAACTTCATAAATGACTGGATTAAAGACATGCACCATACTTCTGACACTTATGAAAGTATGTTCTATTCTAGTTAACTCACACAGAGAAAGAACAGATTAACACTGGCTGTACTGCCTGTACCTACTCAGTTCAAGATTATGTGATCAACCCAAAGTATGTTATCAGTAAATCAATCAATGTTTGGTATCTCACACTTGCATCTTTAACTTTTGCATTAATGAAGCCAACACAATTTTTTTTTACCATAAACACAGGCCCAAATCATAATATACTATATATCCAAAAGTATGTGGACACCTGACCATGACCCCCCCATATGTGGGCCTATCCCAAACTTTTGCCACAATGTTGGAGGCACAAGATTGTATGGAATGTTTTTGTATGTTATAGCATTACAATTTCCCTTCACTGGAACTAAGGCACTTTATCAGCATGACAATGTCCCTGGTGCACAAAGCGAGCTCCATTAAAACATGGTTAACTAAGGTTGGTGTGGAAGAACTAAAGTGGCCTGCACAGAACCCTGACCTCAACCCCTCTGAACACCATTCAGAGTGAACTGGAACACGAGCGCAGGCCAGGCCTCCTCGCCTGACATCAGTGCCTGACCTTACTAATGCTCTTGTGGCTGAATGAGCAAATCTTCATGGAAAGCCTTCTTAGAAGAGAACTGCATGCAGTCTTTTAACATCCAACCCAGAAAACACAGGATGTCCTGGCGACAGTGCTTTTGTTCTTCCTAGACGTTCCCACAACATGGCAGGCACATGATCCACCCCAGTGACGAAATGTTCATTAAATGCAAACATCCAGGTCTCTTAAAACACAGCAACACATGAAACACGATTGGGAAGTAGTGGTGAGCAACATGACACATACAAACACACTGTCATAAGCTTGGAGATGCTCAACTTTTTAAAATCTTTTAAATTAGTTTGTAAGAGGTTTTGTCTCTAGGAGGAGATCTCAGGAGTTTGCAAAGTCAGTTGGTCACCTCTTTGAAACATTTCAATCGGACTCCTCCCAGAACAGGTCAGCTGGGTTAAGGCTGGGTGACTGGGAAGGCGAAATTATAAAAGATAACTCTACCACCTTCACCAAGCATGTACAATTTTAATGTGGTGTGGGGTTGCTTAAAAAAAACATTTCCTTGTAAATGAATAGAATTTATATATATATATATATATATATATATATATATATATATATATATATATATATAAAATATATAAAAATCTTGGTAGAGACTAGCCATCAGGACAGGAGATATATGGATGCTCCAAGAAACACAAGTAGACCTGTCCTTTTAATCTTCTATTAGTGCTATTTCCAGCATTTCCCTCAGAGCCATATATACATTCCTGATGGCCAATATAAAACTGGCTGCACTATCTTCCTGTAATGAAATCTACAGCTGGAAAGTAGTATTGCCACCATGCCATTTGGCTCCCCAGAATCAAACGGCACTTTCTAAATGACACCAACAATGCTTCACAAGAAGTAGGAATCAGCACCGAAGAGTTAGAAAGCAGAACTACCTGGGCTCCAGCTGCAATGTTGAGGAGTGTGGAAGCAGCAGGCCATGAGGAGTTAAGGAAAATTCAAAGTGTTTATCTTCTAGAAGACCCTTTGCAAAACATCAGAAGTGTGAGAAGCTGCTTCAATGGTCCTTGAGTTGAGGCCAACTATAATCCTCTAAAAGACCAAACAGACTTGACAGAGGTTGTTTATTTTAAATCTGGAGCTCCAGATCCTCATATGAAAAGGAAAACGAGAGAGAAATCTAGAGGAACTCATTCTCAATATCCACATCACACTGTTAAAGCAGCAATAATGACACATGCAGTCTCTCACACTGAACTCATCCTCCAGTAAAATATATTCCAAGTCTACACAGGCAGCCATCCAAATATGAGACAGTTACAGTGCTGAGTCAAAGTAGCCACTGACCAGCCATCCATCACAAAGCGCAGAGAATGAGGCGGAATGGATTCCTGGTCCTTTCATCTCTGAAAAGGAACAACCGAGTGCTGCAGTATGCAGTTTGACCAGGCAGTTGGCTGAGTCATTAAGCAGATCGTCTGGAAGTATTGAACACGAAGCTGAGCTGTCCAAGCTCCCTGCTTATGGATAATGGACCTTAATGGACTCAGAATTGCTCACAGCACAGATCGGAGTGTGCAGGCGAAAGCAGATCAGGCAGACCCAGATTCAGATGGTACAGCTTGTTGATAAAAGTGTCCGTTTGAGGGGCGAGGTGTGAGCCGACTTCACATCCTGCGCTGTAGGGCTGTGTGATAATAGCTGGGAGAGTCTGAGTGGACTCAGAAAGGGAGGGAAGCCTGGGAAACAGAAGGAGGAAATGAGACTCCACCCTAATCCTGAAAGAGGCAGGTGGGTGGGAGCATATATAGATGACCCCCACCCACTCGCCACACCAGCATGAAATGGAAAACAGTAAAACAACAGATGAGCAAAAACAACACGCACCCACCAATGAGTAATGTAATCTGTGCACATCCATGCTAATGGGTTCTGAGGACATTAGCAGCCATTTTCCCAAAACTACATGACCAAGTTTGCAGCTATATACACAGTACAGGTTACATAAATGTCCTTATACAAATCAGGTAAAAAAAAATAACCACAACATATGGAATCTGAAATCGTGCATTTGAAATATTAAACATTTTGTTTATGACTTTAGAAAGAACTTGAGTGTGTATTATTAAATTAAATAAATAATAATCACATTAAACTCTTTCAAATGATATTAAACTGATTATACTTATACTAAAGCATAAACATAAAACCTTTGAAGCTTTTTGTGTCATTTGATAAGATTTAAATAATGATTCAATAATCGATAGAACATTCAGAATAGAAGGCTGAAGCTCCAGTGAAAACAACAGATTTTCAGGCACTGCTCAGCAGCAATCCAGCTTTAAACAGAACCATATAAAATAACATCCAGTCAGGCTAGAAAACATTTCCCAGCATGAAATCCATGTTCATCTTGAAAAGCTGCAGCCAACTCACTTTATCAAACATCACAATCTCACTGTCCTCTATAGAGGGATGTAGCAGGTCACATTTCCCCACCAACTCAGGACAATATAATGCTGCTTTATGAAATCCTTCTTTTCTTCACTATATGGGGTTTTGTGTCCTACAAATAGCATGACCTAAAATCTGTTTTTAAACACAGCAAGGGATTAATACAATTAAAAAAACAAACAAACAAACAAACAAAAAAACACTGCCATGCTAAAACAGCATGACCATTGTGTAATTGCTGCGTCACTCATCATTTATTTATAACCAGCACACTGCTGGCATTTGCCACGTACAGTACAGCTGCTTTAATAAATGAAAATATTTTTGATTGTGGACTGTGAGCATCCTAATCCCAAACATCACAGTTGAATATTTTTGTGGAGGTATGAAGAATCATTGCATCCAATAATTGAATTAAATAATAACAACAACAAGTCTTTAGGCCTTACTCAAAATGCTTTGTCAAGGCAATGAGTAACAATATAACGATAATATAGCATTTAGACCATGTTGTATTTGTCCATGTTGGATGTTGTCAAAAGACAGACATCTACAAAGCAAAAAGCATCAGCAGGTTTAGTACAGTGCATAAAGAATGCATCATATATCCAAATGCAAATCTAAATGTGTATTGCATGGATGCACATACAGCCCCAGGGCAGAGGGAATCAGGGGTGTATACTAAGCGAACACGGAGAACATAGCTGTCAGTGATTTAGAGGAAAGTATGATGCCTGGAGCAGTTTGTGTAGTTACATTTATATTTATTTACATTTATTCACTTTGCAGACGCTTTTATCCAAAGCGACTTACAAATAAGCAAAGCGATATATCAAGCAGAGAACAATACAAGTAGTGCTAAGTTAAGCTAGTTAAGTAAGTTAAGCGAGTCTGTTGGGAAAACCTGTGAGGAACAACACACTCCTGCAGTCCTCTCACTCAACATCCCTTCCTCCAGCCAGTACTGTAGCAGTACTCTCAAAACACATCCATACAAAACACCAACATGATCTCATTGTCAGGAAGTGTTGTCGTTTACTTTAGAAATTAGCCAAGTGATTGTGAGAACAACTAACACAGAGCTAACTCAGTGGTCACTTCTGTAGTATGGCTTTAGGGAAAGGTTCAGCACAACTCTACGAAAGGTGACATTTTGCATTAGAAGTAGCCGTAAGTGAATCCAGCATCAACAAGGGCAAACCTTAGGAGAGTCCGCTGACCAAACAAAGGAGCCTGTATTGTGAAATGAAACTTGGCCGTGCCGTTTGGCTGGTCATTTTGGCTGAGTAGAAGTTGGCATCTGAATGATTCCTGTATGCAGAAAACCCTAAGATGTCTCCATAATTGACATCTCCATCTCGATACATTTACAAAACTGCGTCACAGTGGGAAGACTGTCACAGTCTGTCAACTCAACTAACACGAGTTTATAAAGGACGCTCAGAACCTTTTTTAGAAAGCTTCCAAGTATGTAAGGCAGCAATGTGTTCTAAACCACACATGCTATAACAATACTTTGCTCCAGAATGATCCTATTATTGACCTGAACATGTCCCAAGTTGGGACAAAACTAACAATATAGAACCATCAGTGGTACAACTAAAATGTTGGAGCAATATTGAAGGGATGTTTATAAAATGGTATGCAGAAATGTTCTTTGAGGACTCAGAAAACCTGAAACAGCCCACTATTGTAACCTAAAATTGACAGCTTGATACCGTTCAGGAATTAGATAGAAAACATGCCTGTCTGATAGAATCATGGCAACTTTAACTTTTTTTTTTTTAAGTAGTTAAGAATATCAGTGTGGATTATGCAAGGGATTACACTTTACACATGAATCACTCACTGACTTTCTAAAAAAAATATATGAGAGATCAACTTTAAACGTTGCTGATATCAAGCAAGTAATGGATAAACAAGCAAACATATTACTACACTACTACTACTACTACCAATATAAATGTTATTGAACAGTGAAGAGATCCATATATTAGGATCAGTCACCTGCCAAACACACACAATCTAAAAGGTACTTTGAAAAGAACCACAACCTGCACAGTCCCTGCTTAAGTGAAAAACAGAAGCAGATAAAACATAAGCAAAGATTAATAAAAAAAATAGAAATAAAAAAAAGATTTTGGAATATTTTGAAGGAAACTACAAATAATTTTTGTTAAATTACTCCATGTATATAAAAGCGATCCTTGTTGCTGAAGACAATTTTCTCCCATAACAAATTTTCAACAGTCACCTGATCCATATGACCTCAGTATGGACAGATAGATTTAGAGTCGCTAGAGTTACATACATTTCAGTTCTCCTGTACATGTTGAATCTACATTTATGTAGCTAAACCTCAGATAAAGTCTGGTGTGTATACATGCGACTCACCGGTGTGTGTGCTGGTGTCCTGAGATGCAATCTCCAGAGAGAAGCTCTGTCCCATACTCTTGGCCCTAAGGGCCTACGCTTTCAGCTGTGCCCTAGACAGGGCCACTCTGTACTGAGCAACAAGAGTCCCACCTGCTTGACGCTTGACTTGCCCAGGATCTCCACTTCAGAAGGCCTTCTTACTGCCACTTCTTTATTCTACCCACTGATCGTTACAGAGCACTCCCTTCTGTTCTGTGTCTCTTTCACAAACATTCACTCCCTTCTTCCCTTCTGGAATTCTGCACTCCTCCCTCTGCAACTCCCCACCCCTTTCCTTTAACACTGACCTTCCCTCTGCGTCCCCGACTTAAGCCTGTAAGTTAGCACAACTACAGATGGATACCCATCATTCCAGGGAGCCAGGGTCAGAGTGTGTGCGTATGTGTGCGCGCACGTGTATAAGGAGATTAAGAGGTTGCTCTCGTGCAAGACAAAAAGAAACTTAATTAGAACAATACGGTTAACAATATGAAGAATGGAATGTCGCTCAGTCATACAGAGGCAGTGCTAAAAGAAAAAATACTGTACCTGTGTACTTTGCTACAGGAAATAATTTAAAAAATGCAAAGTGATTCAGTCTGAATATGGCACTTTCTTTTCCCTTAATCCTCCTTCAACAATACAATTACTAAGAAAGTGAATTTTTTTGTGCAGGACATTCCAACCCCTGACAAGAAAAATATTTATAGTTGTGATTTAACTGTTTCACATCCAGCTCCTGCTTTATCCCAAAAATATTTTAATTGAAGTACAAGAAAACAGAGTTGTGCCCCCTAGAGGGAACAGTGAGCAAACCCTTTAGTGGCCATCCATTGGAATTCCATGCATGCAGCTTATCCAGCACAGTCCATTAGAGGAAAATGAGTGTGTACTTGTGCCACATTTATGAATGACGCTCACATACTTCCCATGCAAAGCTTCATTTCCTCCATTTACTATTTCTCTAACCACATAATTTACAGAGGTCACCTTTCTGCAGAATTGCCTCAGTAACTAGGTTAAGCTATATTAAACATAGCATAAGTAATATGTCTCATTCAGTCTATATGAATCAGTAATTCAGTGATTTGTTAAATGCACTTAAATGACTCTCTCATTACAGCATTGGAAGTGCACCCACAGTATGTCACATGCCCAAGACAGAGACAAACTAAGAGTGTCAGAGAAGCCAAAACACATACTCAGCATTCAAGTAGTGCAATACTTCCCTGTTTAATAAGCCACACGTTCTAAAATTCATCAAAACTTGCTCAGCTGACACCCAGTGGAGGTTAAACAGAGTTGACACTGGAAATGGGGGAAGGCCATTTGACATCATCAGACTGTAGCAATGACACACCTGAGGAGGAACATACTCAAGAGAACTGGGAAGATGAATAAGGAAAGAAGGGGTGAATCAGTAATCCAGCCAAACTAGAGAGGAAGCAAAAATGCCGGTGCATGTTTACTGTGGCACTGTCATTCTAGACCACAGTCATAACTCTTCCAAAAGGCGGTGAAAATAGAAATTCACATAGAGAGTAAATGTGTGGTTCTCACCACAGGGGAACTTTAACGATTATGGAAGATTATGTCTGAGACTTTGACAGAAGTCAGATGCTGCTAGTTGTTTCAAAACGCTCATTTTTTACATATACAGCTCCTCCACTTAACACTGCCTCCAGAGCTACTAAAAAACACTACCTTGGCTTAAAGAACAGAGTGATATTGCTAGAGGCAAAGCTTTCTGAACTTACAAGTAGCATGACTAGTAAGTATGGAGGGGCCCTCTTGTCCTGAGTGTTTGGATATTTGTGGTTAACATGTTTTCTCCTCACGTTTAGAGATCCTGCACTGCCCAAAATACAGTTCTGAGCAGATATTTTATTGAAGTTGCCAGAATGTAAATGAATTATAAATAAATAAATATATAAATCATTGACAACAAACCACAACCATTAGGATACAGGTATTTTTCATTAATTTAATATTTGACATAGTATTTTACAATTTTTTTTTTTTAAACAAAATGTTCTTTATGGCAACCAGCAAACCAACAAGTAGTTCCTGTGACTAAAACATATCAAATATTCAAAATATATCATTTCATGGGATAAATAAAACTTTTAAACCTTCATTCTTACACAAAGGCCTTAAGTAAACATTTTACAGCCAAGAAATTCAGAGGCGAACCCTAATAATATTTTCTCTCAGAGCAGCTATGAAATTCCCAAACCATTAAACCACAACAACATAAAATTGCACACTGAAACCTCAGGGAGCCGGACAGAGGGGTAGCGGTATGAATAAAAGTGAACTGAATCTTCCTTGAAAAGAGCTCTGACACATTGAGAATACACTGGCAACACAGGCACCATCCCAAAACAAAACAAAACCGAATGAGCTCTAGTGATGATAAAGCAGGCTGCAGTCCTATTTCTGTGTCCTAGTTACAGCATCTAAACTGATCCAAACATGCACAGCCCACTGGTTGGTTCTGCCCAAGCCCAGAACCTGCTGCTGTGACCTGGAAAATGTGCTACACTCAACTCTGTGATGAAGTGGACACATGACCATGGTGAACTTGAGAAAAGAGTCATCCAGGTGTTTCAGTGATGCTGATACTCAAAACAAAACTGGCCCAATAGTCATCCATACCAGTAACGAGGACAAAATCATGATTAGTATTATAAGGTGCTATGTGTCAATCATTTCATTTCTCAGCTGGATAGTAGCATGTGAGAGAGAGATGCAAGTTAAAATAGATCTAGATGTTGATAATGCAATGATGTTAATTGATGCTGATTCCATGAATAACCCAATATATCCAATGAAGTAAATGCTGTCTTGATGACATTTATTTAAACATAGAGATGAAACATGTGCAACATTCACGCAGCTCACCATAACCCTCAACAGCAGCATAGAAAAACAATACAAACAAGTATGTGCTCTGTGAAACAATCACTCACTCACCACGATCTTCCATCACAGAATCTGACACAAACCACTGAGTCGATCCTATGGATGCAAATGAACAAAGATGAGTAAAACAGCTTAATTTCTTCTTTGACACATTATATAATCGGTGATAAAAATCTCCATGAGATCACATTTGTCATTTATACAACACATAATATGAATCACAATAGTCATTAATAAGGCCATTATGACAGAGTACATGCTTTCTTTCACACCTTTACTAGCTACTCTAGTAAAATAGAGCAAAAAAAACATTTCTTTTATACCTACAAAACAATACATGCGAACATTTCAACAGTAAAATTTGCTTTTGGAATCTGTTGATTTCTGTTTATGTTGTTTTAAATTGTCATCTTGGTGCAGGATACACAATTACATTTTAATATGCTGGATTTTTTTTTCTTGCAGATAAACTGTAACATGGAGGTGTATGTTTTCACCCAGTGCTTTTATAATAGAAGAGTTTATCAAACCTCTACCAAATGCTACTTTCAATCATTATTCATACTGCATTTATGCAGAATATTCAATATTTCAGGCTTCCAGCATTATGTGACTAATATTAAAAGAGCGGTTGTCACCCACAAAGTCTGAACACTGACAGCTAACATTGGAAACGCACTGTGTAGAAGGTCATTGGCCTTGTAAGGGGGTGTTCCTTCTCAGTGTGTCCAGTTCACAGGTCTCAGAGCAGCAGATACGGTACATGGGCTCGCTTCTGCTGAATCTGTACAGGTCGGAAAGGGGAGGTTTAAATTAGCAGGAACAGATAAGCACTTAAACATAGACACAATATCAGAGTAAAGAGACTCATCGATAACAATCATCTAATCTCACTGGGTCCTGACAATTTCTGAATAATTTTGGTTATGTTACTTACCAGAATGCCAGGAGAATCTGCCACTTTTCAGTAATATATGAAATGGCTTCAAATGGCAGTCATTTCCTATATTATATTTAAAGATAGCGGGAACCTCAGGGTTACATATCGGTTAAGGTTAAAGCCTATAATGTGATACTAAGGGCTTGAAAATAATCTTCTTAAGGAATCACGGCATGATTCATTAAAGAAAATGTAAAGGCGTAAAAGGTTCAAGTTGATCAGGTTTATCAGGCTGTAATGGACTGAGAGCAAGACAGGATGTGGAATAAGTGGATGGATGAGGCAGAGAGGAGAACATGGAGGAGATAGAGAGAGACGATGAGAGAGATCTGTGGTAGAGGGAGAAAGACAGAAAGTGGAAGAGAGAGTGATGGAGGGAAAGTGAGCAATGCTAATGAACATCTCCAGAGACAGAGCGATCGATCGGAGTGAGGCAGAACAGGCTTCACAGGCCAGCTTCCATTTCATGCCATCACAGCAACAGAACAAGAGACTGGTAAAAAATAAATAAATAAATAAATCTCCCCATGTATGATCAATGTAAGGCACTGACAAACCAAAATCACTAAACTGGTTCGAATCTAGAACACATTTTAAACAAACATGACAAGTGCTCTGCAATGCCACTGTAACTGACTAGCTATAGAAGTCTGACCTGCAGATCCAACACACTGTAAATCCACTGTAACAAAAAACGTAACGGGAAAAGGACTGCAAACTTAATTTTAGTCCTGTTTGTAGGCCCATTTTTCAGGGAATATTAAGCTCAGAAAAAGAACACAGGTCCTACATGTATATGTACATAAAAAGCTGGTAGAGTATGCTGGGGATGCTGGTGTGCTTCAAAGCAATGTATACAGGAAATGCAAGTCCACCAGTGTGACATTACATATAGTGAGTGCATCTGTATATACAGACTGAGAGGAAACAAGAAAAATAATGATTTTCTAATACGATACAATATTTTAAATCAATGGCTGAACATTAAGTTTAGCATATGTTAACAATTCATGTACACAGCTGACACAGAGTTAATGCTAGGGTTAAGAAGGCTGAGGTTTGCAAGAATTTGACAGTAAGCCTCACCAGCTTCACATTTTTGAGGTTTCAGCAACCAAAATAATCCTACAACTGTAGAATTCCAAGACTTCCTTGGAAACTGCATGTTCTGTCAACTCACATCAAAAAACCCCATCAAGTTAAAAGGGACAGACCATTTTTATGGCCATATAGGGTCTACAAACACTCCAAGCAATTTATCTACGTCTAGGTGAAGCAGCTGATGTGCCATTCGGTTTGGACAATGGTGTAGAGTTTCACATGCTTGTTTTTGAGCTGGATTATGGTGATTCTGTATGCTCTGTACACAACGATTTACAATTAAGTGACTATCCTGCTAGATGATGTGCTGGGAAGCTTTATATGAAAAGACAGCCTGTCCAAATACTCTCTTGCACTCATCATAAACAATATACCAATAAAAAGGAGCACATTGCCTCATACAGAGTCAAGTTACATATGCAATATGTATATACAATAAAATGAGATCACCAAGGCAGAAATAGAAAGAAGAACTCTTAGCAGTTTACTCAGGTGATTATAAATCCATGATTCAAATGGCAGCAGTCTGTGACGCAGGCTAAAGCTATACATTTCAGTTTAGATATTCTCTTGCTTTAAAGCTTCCAGGCTCCCTCCCTCCTATTTCTCACAGCATTTAATGAACTGCTTCATTTGATTCACCAAATGGAAAGTAGATTTGTACTTTTGTACATTACCAAGACTGACATTTTTGCAACACTGACGAAGCAATACTCTGGCAGTAAAAGGCTAGCCACTGGCTGTTGGAGAAAATGTTTAAGCTTGACAATATTTAGTTGCAGATGTGGATGCAGTCTATAAAAAGCAAGGCTGTGTACACGCCCTTCTGCCTCAAATAAGCTCATGGTAACAATAAATGCTTATTTCAAACACAGCAATCCTGACTAATCAAACTGACATTTGAGGTCAGATTATTTGACTATGATCTAGTTACCACTTGTTATCATGACTGTTTTTTTGTTTGTTTTTTAAACAAGATTGTCTTTATTCAAATAAATTTCTCAAAATGTATTTACCTTTCGATATGAGTAAAAATATCAATTTCTTTGCAGATCATTTTTAAGAACCTATAAATAAAGTGAATCTTAAAATTAATTCTTAAGTTAATTTTTTTCCTTCAACTTGTTTTTAGTGTTTTTTTTCCATCCAGCTGAATCCCATCGAGAATAATGTATTTTGCAATGGAACCTTGATGTGCAATGGAAATTGTTGTAAAGATGCAGTAACTACAAGACTGAGTCGAATACTTGCTTGCTGTTGCATAACTTCAGACTGTGGAGAGCACAATGGCTGCCGAAATGAAACAGTCAGTGGAACAGAGATGGTGAAGTAGCAGCGTCCTGTAAGAACGCAGAAGTCGGTTTTTCCAGTTACTGTAAATCTGCTTTAGTTCTCACACTTCTTAGTGTATGGTATATAAACTGTGGTGAATCACATACTGCGATATGGAAGAGTGTGCAGGTGACTTCCTTTATAACAACAAAGCATGTGGGTTTGCGTGTGTGATGTGTGCAAATGTGAAATACCAGGACACACACACATTTATTTATATTTTTTATATATTTATTTATATTATATATATATATATATATATATATATATATATATATATATATATCACACAAATACATACACACACACACGACTATATGCGTGTAAATGATCTATGATGAATCACTCTCTTATTCTTAAGTGGAGTTTAAATGCACTGCTTCCAACACAGATGTGCATATGTGGTGTGATTACGGCTAACACACACACACCTCAGGATGGGAAGTGTGAAAATGGGATGTAACTGGCCTAGTTCCTGATTGAGCGTTAACTCCTGACGAACCGCCATGCACCAGTTGAGATGAGGCTGTTAAAAAGAAGTCCCTTAGGGAACAAAGCTCTGATGTACTGTAAATTAAACAGGGAACTGGAGTAGCAGAAAGAAAAAAATTAAATAAAATATATATATATATATATATATATAAAATATTTAAATAGAATGTGCTCTCTTATTTCAGGAACCAACGTCGACAACTGTGGTTTATTTGCTGCGTGTTACGATGAAATGATGTCATTGCATGACCTGAGGACTTTATTAGTTATCTGACATTTTGTGCGATCACTGGTTTAACACAGCAGCAGCTTAGCAATTCTACTCGACATCAATTGCAGTAGTAAATATAATTCCATTCAGCTGTGTTAATCAAGATGATTTTTTCCCCTGAGGGTCTTCATCAGAAATATTTAAAAAAGTACATAGTATTTAATGCATGATGGTTTAGAATACAAGTGTGAAAAACAATGTCCCAGTGGATCATCCATCTATTCAACACTAAGAGGGGAAAAGTGGCACTGCATCTAACAGCATCATGTGATTGTAAACTACACAAACATGCCTTATTACTGTTAAAAGGCTCTTCTGCCACACTGGGCTACAATTTGAATGCCTAATAATAGCTTAACACACATAAATGTAGGTTTACTGATAATCAGGCTGCAGCACCACAAAACGCTCCTTTCGCCTACCAGAACCAACACAAAAGGAAATGGGGAACGGAAAAAATGCAGCACTTTTCCTCAGATATTACTGACAAATTTGAACCAATCAATATCATTCATGGGATGCAAGAAGTTTTGCAACGGGAATAAATGCATCATGCCCTTAACATTTAAACACCATCCCAGCTTGTGATTTAGCAGCTTGCCCACAGGTTCAGATTTGGGCAGAAATTAGGAGTTCAATAATCAGTAATCCTGTATGCTCAGTCAAGGAGTTTCAATACGTTTCAATTTCACATTCTCTTGCCAAAGAAGAGAACGACTCAAATCTGACCCAACGTGCTCATACTCACAGACGCTGCTTCAGATGCTGGCCTATACCAATGGCTAGATCCAGTCAGACAAATGTCTACATGCGAGCTGTTCAGAAAGATCAGCAGCCTGTTTGATCTCCTTCTGGCACAGTGATCTTAGCCCAGATCATGAGCACCTACACATCCTAGTCCCGATCTAGAATGAGAGGACGACAGCATTCGCTCCTATTCCGGGCCGCCTGTAACGTCATAGCCGTGCTTGTCCCAGAAAAGCTCGGCTCACCACAGGGACTGGTGGCCCACTTTACAAGGAGTCCAAAAGGCTGCTCTCTCACTGTTCTCTCTAAACTTTAATCCTCCAGACTCTTCAATTTCATATAGCTGACTCAGTCCTGAGAGACATGAGCCTAAAAGAGGGCTTCAGCCCCACAGTCAAATTGCCATGAAGCAGCCAAAGTTAAGCACAAGCTGACTTGGTCAAATAGTTGTAATCTTACTCTTTTAATGCAGTTCCACTTTTGGTGATATAAAGCAAGGTTTCCAACAAACAGCTTTTAAACACCACAGCCTGCCAGTTGTTTTAACTTTAGCTGTTGAACAACTTACATAAATCTCCAGCTGTTAAATTGAACAGACAATTGACAGTAATAGTACTACATGGTAAACCCTTCTCCATTACAGGCTTACACCTAAACAAACCTAGTGCACCAGGCCTTAGGACTGTTATATAACTTCTAAGGCTTTGATATCAGTTACTAAGTAATTTTGCCCAGCTGATCAGTTTGTATAAATTACATCTTTGTTTGTGTATTGTTTGTGTAAGTAAAGGTTGTTAGCTTACCGCACTGTAACAGCATGTAAGACTCATCTGATGGTAGCTTCCACCTGAACATTTATTACACTGGGTATATTAAAAAGAGTAATTTCTTTGCTCTGCACATACAGTATTTGGTGCTGCTGTACCCTGACTGTGCAATTGTTATGATGTTTATTATTATTATTATTTTATTATTATTATTATTATTATACAACATTTCAATACTTTATACAGCTCTTATATATTTCATATCATTGCATGTCTTGCAATTTGATCTCCATACTGATATTATATCCAAGGCAGGATTAAACAGTAGATCATGAAAACTGGGTCTCAGGCACAGTAAGTAACAATTGACCTATGGTATGGTCTAATAAGTCTTAGGAAAAAGCTAATAAGAATCTAATCTTTTGCTTTTTTTAATTGTTTGTATTTCAGGTCGCTACATTTCAACATTACATAGCCTGAACATCTTTATTTAGAGAATATCACAGAAGATTGGCATATAACAAGATGCTGAAACAGGAGTAGGTCATGTTCCATGCTCCTTAATGAAATCCAAGCAGCGATGTTAGAATTAATCATG